>SPJY01023985.1:1081545-1219446 GCA_005191435.1 Raddia distichophylla
CATGACCCAACACGCTTACAAGGCCTAGGTTTGGCCCAATCATTGATGCAACTACTTGTTTTAACGATTCCTACTGATTCCAAACGAATTTTGGGGTGAGGTTGGATCCGCTGGAAAATCGTCGTGGGCTTTTCCAATTTCCATGAATACCAAGAACGTCCAAAACGGAGTTTATATGCAACCCGGGCGTTCGTTTGATGCAGGCTGCACGTTGATGGACAAACCGGAGTAGAATTCGAGTTTGGCTTGTAGTTTGGTTTTTTGTGAGCCTTCCTTTGATCGACGTGACTTGTATGTGTTGTAGATATGGCATAGGTGGAGATACACCTTTCTTGAATACGCCAGCACAAATGGGAGGCGGCCAAGGTGGCGGCCTAGTTGCTGGATATGATGGTGTCATGTGCAGAAACCGAGACAGCGGCCAATTGTGTGATCGATCATGTGATCTACATGGTCAAGATGAAGGTCAATGAAGCCATTTTGATGTAGCTTTGGACGTATCGTTGACGAACATGTATCGTATAACTTCGTATAATGTATGCTATACGAAGTTATTACGCGGCGCGGTGGAGGCGGAGGCGGTGGAGGAGGAGGCCGTCGCCGCCGGCGACGACACCACACCGAGGCGGCAGCTCCGGCGGCGACGCTGTCGGGGGCGGCGCGGACGGGCGCGGATGGAGGGCGGGGCCGAGGAGAAGGAAGGGAGAGCGGGGGAGAAGAGACCGACGGGAGAGACGGGGAGGGAAACTGTTGCATGAACAGTGGAACAGTAAAGGGGAGGCGGTGGAGGGGAGGCGGTGGGGGCGGCGCGGACGGGCCGGGAGAGAAGGGCAGCAGGACGGATGCGACGACGGCCAGCTGTGAAGATAAGGCGGACAGCGGAGAGCAGGGCGGTGGGTTCGAAGGCTGACGGCAGAGCGGAGGCGCCGAGGCGGAGGAGTGAGGCGGTGAGGGAAGGATGCGAAGCAAAGGTCGGTAGGGCTGGACAGGATGGGGCGGACGGCAGGCCGCACGATGGGAAGAGAAGGCATCAGATGGCAGGGATAAAGGGGAAGCAGCAGGAACAGTGGAACAGTAGCCGGGCGTGCCGTAACCCGCCGTACTTCTCTACGATTATAGATAAGGAAGGATTTTAGGAACCATGAATTTGTATCGATCAAAACTATAAGAGAAATATTGCTGTCAGTAAACCATTAAACTATAATCACATCCACACTCTTGATTTTCCTCGCAACACAACCGTAAAGCTTATTTGTAATGAAGAAGTTATTCACAAAACATGCATAAGAGCATCACCAATTGTGTCTCTAAATTTTTATCCCTATATCACTATCTCAGATATCACTCTCTCTTCTCTATACTTGTATTCTTTTCAGAAGAGTATCTATCTTTAAAATAAAAATAAAAATTAGAGAGATAATATCTAAATATAAAAGGTTGAAGAGATTTTTTAAAATTTTAAAAATAACGTAAACTCTGCTAAAGTAGATGTATCAACTTCTCTGGATACGAAGATGATCACTTTTTATACTCTCGCAAACAGGCACGCTGTAACAAATCACTAAAATTTTATATGGCGCAGGGCAGACAGAAGAACATGGCGACGCACCGGGGGGAAGGCAAACTTTACATAGGGCCGCTGACGTGCACGCATGTACGTAAGTGAAGTCACTCCACGGCCACGGGTACGTGGAGCTAGTACTGTTAGTGTTCATGATGAGCTGCAGAGCTACATGAACTACGTACCCATAGTATGATAGTAGTACTACGGCTGCTGCACCTGCATGCTACAGTTCTGCGATACAACGCAAAGTTCATTGGGATCCTATCATCAGGAACTCATGCATGCTGCCGTGCACGCATGGGAGAGAGAGAGAGGCCAAGAGAGAACGGGGTCAAATCACGGCGTTGCGATTGACGAGGTGACGACGACGTCGATCGAGGAGAGATCTTGTGCTTGTACTTCACGTTACCGTCTGCCTGCGTGGAGTGCGAGTTACAATGTGTGCGAGATTTTTTTAGTAATTGTTACGTGTGCGAGTTACGGGAGTCACTTTGCGCTTTAATTACCACTGCAGTTGCCGAACAACCATGCATGGGATGGGATGATGAGAGAGAGAGATGGGTGCAGTGTAGCTCGGTTTTAGGCAGTCTGGAGTGATTAGCCAGCGGCTGTCTGCACGAGGGAGAAAAGACCAACCACATACCACATACATACAGCAGTTTCTTGCACCAGGCAAAAGAAAGAAAGGGGTCCTCAGGGGGTCAGAGGTGTCAGGATCACGTACTCGGTTTTAAAGATTTTGAGCCTCGGTACTCCCCACAGTTGCACTGCTCTGCTGTCTCACTTATCACTAGCTGCACACGTTTACGCCTCTACGTTCTACAGCAGCACCAAACAACGATGCACAGAAAATGCTACTGCTATAAGAGACATTACTATGGTAGCAGTTCCCTAAATTCTTCGTTTTAAGCTGAAGCTCATTAACGAAGCACAGAAGCTGCAATGCGTCAGCCGTACCACAGGGTGGTAGTGCGCGCACATGTGAGAAAACGGAAACCAAAGGCGCCCGTATCATGTCAAGCACCAAAGGTGGCTTTCTCCAGCTACCCTAGCCTAGCCTAAGAAGCCTCCCTCCTCCCTGTCACACCACAGCATCGTGGAACGGCTGGAGTGGGACCCGCGCGCCATGGCTGCATCTGCTCCGGCTCCGGCTCACCCGCCGCCGTCGCCATGGCCGGCCACCGGCCGTCCATTAAAGCCTCCTCCAATGATGCATGGAGTCATGGAGACGCACGAAGACAGGGCAGGGCAGTGCGTGGCAGACGGCCGCCTGGTGGCCTCGGAGGTCGTGCTGCCATGGCGGGGCTCGACGGGAAACTCGGGCGTCTGGCCTCTGCAATTCTGCATGCGCCCCATCCATGTCTTTCAGCCGGATCCTGGTCAAGTTCGGCCGCTCTCGGATGCGTCGGAAGCAAAAGATCGCGTGGCAGCGTCCGTCCAAGCTAGCAAGGGGAGTGTCCGAAGTGCAGAGATTCAGTGGCTGCCGGTGTCAGGCTAGCTCCCGGCCCGTGCTCTTCTGCCGCACGGGCAGGACAAAGGCGTCGTATCGGGAGTTGAATGGTTGATGCCTCCCTCGCGGAGGTGGGGAAGCAAAGCGGCCAGCCGGCTACGGGCTACCACAGCGGCACAGCGCCACCACTGTGACCGGTCGATGGGCACGAGGGGGCGCGTGTTCGGTTTTTTTATAGCGAGAAAAATGCAGGGCAGTCTTGCATGTAAATTTTACCGGTTTTGCTTAAACCCAGTCGCCTGGGTCACGCCGCGCGCTCCCCGACGGCTGAGCCCGAGCACGGCGCGCGCGTGCTCAGGTGACTGGGCTGGAGCCACTCCCAAATTTTACTTATTATTTGGTTCTTCTCACCTTATTTTCTCTCACACTCTTCCCTGTGACTTTATACCTGGAAAGATAGGCTGAGTTAAATTAAAATAGTATTCGTTTGCATTATCGTCTTAAAAACCGTTAAGGTTTTCATCGAACGATGAGCTATGTCGTCGAATATTGACATGTGTGTATGTTGCATTCCCTTTTGTCAAGGGGTGGGAATGTTTGCATTTGAAACTGATGTTAAATTGTGAATATGATATTATGTGCACATTGCAATATGGTGCAATTATTATGGATATGTGGTAGCCATAATTGATTATCTGCACAAGTCTTGATTGGTTGGATTCATGTCTCTGTGCAATGGGAAGTACAAACATTAGATCATGTTTTTGCAAGATTGCAATTGAACACTGCTAGTCTAAACTCATAACTGTTACATTGTGTCACATATGTTTTTGACGACTAACGCAGCCAAAAAACATTTATCAAATTGTCAGGCGACGACACATTGCCAAATTGCCAAAATGTCTTTAATCATCTTAGGCAAACAGATTTATATGGTGATGACAAATTGACAAATTTTTTAAAATTTCACTAGCATGTAAAACATCTCGTTTTTTTTTTCCAAAAATAACCATTCAAATTAGGAAAGTCTCATTCAGTAGTTTTTTCATAGACAAATTGCATTCTCAATAGATTTCCACACACACTGATAAAACATCCAGTTGGTGCAACATTACCAATCCTTAAAAACCAATCCTTTACATCATCTGATTTAAAATTTAATTCACGAATTGTAAACGGTTTTTGGCAGTTTATCGGCATGTTTCCTTTTTGACCTTGACGAAAAATCGTAGGAGTAAAGCCTCGGACAACAGAGCAAGGCACGTAGCCCGATCGTCGTCTTGCGAGTTGCGACCGGTCGTCGAGGTACGTAGGAACTGGTTCGTGGAATTGATGAGGCGCCGCTCTGACGACGAACACGCCCGCTCCGTCAGTGCGAGCATGCATGCATCCTTGATGCTTACACGTACGTACGCGTACGCGTAGACATTTACAGCGCCGTGAATGTAATAAAACTCTCGTCCCGACCTAGCAGGACAGAGAGTTATGTCGAAGTAATGGTAGGCTGAAAGCTTTCAAATGAAAAAAAAAATGTTGGCCGGTAGGAACTCCAGGTACAGCCTGCAGCCACTCGTGGACTTGCTATGATCACACACTGTAGCAGACTAGTAGGTATGAATGATCCGTGCCTTTTTTTTACATTGAAGGGATATTACATTTCCGGACAATACATTATATATTCGATTATCTAACTAAGATAATTATGGTATTAGTTCTTCTCGATTCAACTCATTCGTTCAAATGCTAAATATTAAGTAGCATGCATTGGCCGGTTCATCCAAAAAAATGAACTGGTCGATGGAGAATGATGGACAATACACTAATGCTACTTTTCAACACTTCCCTGACCAGGTCATCTAAAAGTCTAAGCTGTTATCAAAGGTGGGCAATGCACTAATACTTTCCAACGCTCCCCTCACATGGAAGCTGATAGGCAAGAGTGGGCATGCACTAATACATTCCAACACTCCTCACGTAGAGCCATTAGGTCTCAACATATGAAAAATAGGAGTGGACAACAATTGCATTTTTCATTAATACTTTCCAACATTCCTCTGATCAGACTAAAAAGTCTAAACTTATGGGAAAGGGTGGGCCGCTCCCCCTCACGTAGAGCCTTCTAGTCTCAATACGTGAAAATTAGGAGGGGACGACAATTGCATCTATATAAGGACTTGAACTCGAGACCTCTGGTTTTGATATCATGTTATCTTGCATGCATCGACCTGTTCACTCAAAAGTCTAATTTGATGTAAAAGGGTGGACAATGCACTAATACTTTGACAGCTTCCGAAGATGGCTTCGAAAGTTCAGCCCGTTTCGTTGGAATTCGCTTTTAGAGATCTCACGTGTGATTTTGAGATTAAACCATACATAAAAAGATAGAGTGCTTGGTTTTTGGTGGATGATTCAAATCGAACGTTCGATGGAAAATTCTTAATGGACACATAACACCAACGTGACGTTGATATGGAACCTTCAGAAGAAAAAAAACTACGAAACCTTATAAGATAATTGTGAAACCTTACAAATATGGCGAATATATATGAAACATGGCCAAAACCTGATGAGCCATAAAAAATTATTCTTAAAACATGGGAAAGCTACCGATGGTAATAGCCAATGAAAATTGAGTGTAGTGAAATTTGGCTTACTAGTAATGAAATTTGGGAAGACATAACTTCTTCATTTTTTAAAAACCTAAAACCTTAGCATTCTCGTTGCATTAAATTTAAAATTATTTAAACATTAAAACCTTGAAAATAAGTATTTTCCTCATCAAATAACTTATAAAAATGAATTTGCACTTTGGCCTGTAGGTCGTCCTTTTTTCTCGTTTCTCTCTTTATTATCTTCTTCTCTCTTATTAGGGGGGCCCACTTCATTTCTCACCTCCTTTCTCTCTTTCCCCTAGACGATGTCCCCACCTTCCCTTCTCAGCCGACCTTTCCCTCTCGGCCGACCTCCCCCTGTATCGACTATCCCCCTCTATATATTCCTTATCTTTCTATTCTTTCAAGGCAAGTTAGTTAGAGTAAGCTTCTTCCCTCCTTCCTCGTCTTAAAAACCCCTTGATGGTAAGGAATCTAATGATCACCCACCGATCTCATCCCATCCTTCCTAATTATCCCTCCACCTCTACTATGTAAACCCCAGTCAGTCCTTCCCTCCTCTCTTTTGTTGTCTATCACAATTTGATGCCTCTTGATCATCCTCCCCGTGACCCGTTTTGATCGTTGTTGCCAGGAGAACCATATCAGAGTCGCCAGAAACCCTCGTTGCCGTCGTCATCTCCTTCATTGCCGACCACCCTCTTCATTGAATCATCGCTACATCTCAATATTCCTCTGCCCCCTGTACCGTGGGCATCCCTCAACCCCAATGTACTCATTTCCATTATCGGAGCCACCTCTTTTTTGCCGAAGTTCTCCACCACAATCGCTCCTTTTCTTCCCCATCCCTGATGACGTCGTATCGCCATCTCGGACCTCCCTATCTGTCGTTGGTGCCACTTCCACCTTTCCTTTGCCCTTTTTCCCCATCCCAAACTATTACCGCCCTATTTCCCTTGTTGGCAAGTAGCTTTGTCGTGCACCCCTATCTTCCCTAAGACAGGCAATACCACCATGCAACCTCGTATTTTCTCCCAAGCATCGCACCCCCTCACCTTTCACTCGTCTCAGTGAGACTAGCCATTGCCAGTGCCGTTGCCACAAGTCACCTCCCTCGCACCACCGCCACTGCGGAGTTCACCTCTACTCCTCTCCCTTCGTCGTGCCCTTGGATCTTGTCGTTTGTTGTTGTCGCTGCCATCCCTCACCATTGGAGCTCGTTGACCGGGCCGCCAAACCAGGCTCGCCCGCCTCGGCCATGTCTTAGACTACGCCGGTGCATATCCCGCTCCGATGGGCGGTGGACGCCAACAGGCTGTGTCGATGCCCTCCCATCTGCGCTAGGTCGTGTGCTCGCCTCCACCTCATGGGCAACGCCATAGTTAGGTCGGGCCAGTCACCGACACATCTCCTTCTCCATGACGCGAGCTGCCATGCACTCGATCTGTTCTAGGCCGATCCAATCCGGGTTGGCCCAATTACCCTTCTCTCGCTATTTTAAAATAAATTGTTTAATTTATATCTTTAAATTTACAGCTCCACAAATTGTGTAACCAATTTTAAAATGTTTATAAAATCAAGACATATTGTTCTACAAATTTTTATCATAATATGCATTCATCATATTTTCTAGTATTTATTTCTCGTTATTCATGCGTTAGATTAATTTGCGTGACATTGATGTTATTTCCGGGATAGCAGATTAGAGCCGTACTTTCTTGGATCAAAACAAGTTCAATGATGACCATATTGTAGGACCTAATATTGCAAATGAATTTATATTGCAAATGCTTGGTGCTTTAGCCATAAATTCACTATTCATATAGGTCTATAAACATTGAATTGGTGCTGGATGGAGATTTGAAGCTAACAATAAACATGCCCTTAATTAGTTAGATTGAAACCAATTATTCCAAAAATAAAGTTTAAACCAATTAGGCAAAGCGGCTATATATGCAACCTCCGCGCAAAATTAATTCTGTGAATCAATTCGTAGTCGGCGCCAGAACATAAAATGCTCGCAACGTGTACGGTGATCAAGAGACATCAAAGCATGGATTAATAATAATAACTTATGAAACCAACCCTCCGAGGCCCTATCACATTGAAAACCATCATGGTTGCGCATTAACCTCCTCCATGACTCCATCAACGCACGCCGCGGCACTGTGCAGCCGCTTATCTGGGTCGCCGCCGACGCCAATGACGTCGTTCATGCGTCGCCGCGCGCGCTGCCGGCGTAGTTAACTCCGCCGCAGAGGGAGTCAAGCCGGAGCTCGTGCCGCCCATGCTTTGGCACCGTACCACGACGCAGGAGAACTTATGATGGCCGGCTTTACGACAACAACGACGAGGAGTCGAGGACGGCGAGGCCGAGCAGAGCGGCTTCTCGGCTTGACTCCCCGAGTACGGCTTTGGCGCCATGCACGAGAGGTCCAGCAGTGACCTCCTGGGATTCATATTTCTGGAGACCAAAAAAATTGTTTGCCAGCGAAATTATCAAAAAATATGAAATGTTGCTGAAATTTCATCAAGATTTGAAAACATGTTCGAAATGGTTGAGCAGAATAAATAAACTTGTTGAGCTGAAATTTTAAGATGTACTACAATAAACTTAGGACCGGTCCAAAAACATTTTTTGGGCCCGGGGCAAGTTGAAACAAGTGGTATTATCACGGGTGTAGAAAAATAAATGTTAATATTATTTTTTCTATAGCTTTTTTTAATTCATTATTTCTTGATCATGCTTTAATTTCTTTATTTTTTTATCATCCAGATAAACATTTTCTAATAGACATATATCAACAACAATGGCACACAGCTATGCAGAGGTGAGGAGAAAATATAATACCTTTAGACGATTGTAGCCACGAATCCTAAGATGCAACATGTTGATCGGTATTCAAATCGATTTGCTAATAACTTGGGTCCGTGGAATTGAAAAAGAAAAGACGATGGACAACGACATAGGCTAGCAACTAAGAACTAGCTTACGTACTAATACCAATGGATTGCTGCCAGGCTAAGCTAATGTGTCATCTTGGTTTATCATTAAACTTCCTATTACTATATATCAATACCTACAAACTATATAGGTGGGAGCCCACAAAATATGGGCCCTTATCCGTCGCACAAGATGCCCCTCTATTTGGGTCAGGCTTGGTACTTCATAGGTTTTTTTTAGCACGATTTATAAATTTGATCTACTTCGTTTATACTATATTTTAAGAGTTTTTAGACATGGCAGCTATATGACAGATAAAAACTAGATTTTAAAAGATAATAATAAGGTGTTTTAGCTTTTCAATAAGTTCAGACTTTTTTTTTTAGAAAATCATAGGAGAGGCTCCTACAATATATATTAAAGAAA
Source organism: Raddia distichophylla (assembly GCA_005191435.1). Lineage (NCBI taxonomy): Eukaryota > Viridiplantae > Streptophyta > Magnoliopsida > Poales > Poaceae > Raddia > Raddia distichophylla. Next base: position 1,090,542 of record SPJY01023985.1, read on the forward strand.
AATATTGACATATTTATAAAATAATAGAGATTGAAGAGCGTTATGCCAAGAAATAAGAGAAGAAGTTAAATCACCGTTGACTCTAAAGGCTGATAGAACATCTTGTAAACTTTCTACGATGCTTAGCAACGACATGGTCGCTACTCACCACACCAATCCAACGTGCCTACGTTATAATTAGAACCAAATCTTGAATGCCCAAAAAATCGGGTCCACCGGTGAAATTACTGGGATCCGCCAAAACTCGGCGAAATTGCGGCGAGCACAGCGCCGCAGCCACGGCGGCCCCGGCGCCAGCCGGTTCACCGTCCATGCACGTTCCTCGGCGCTGTGCATGGCAGCTGGCAGGGGTTGTATTGGATCATATCGATCGCCTCCGAGTACGTACGCAGCTCCGGCCGCCTCCGAGCTCGTGCTGGCTAGCTACTGGCCATGGCCGGCGTCCGGATGGGATGCCGGGATGCCAAGCTCTAGCCATGGCCGGCCACCGATCGATGGATGCAGCAGCTACATTGGCACTACAGGAAAATCCCACAGGGACAACAAAAGCCCACCCACGGAGGACTAGTTTCTTCATCCGGTCCAGTACCACTGTACCAGCACTCCTCCTCCTCCTCCTCCTCCTCCTCCGTAATCGTACCGGCGTACCCTCCTCTCTCTCTCTCACTAGTGAGTAGTGAGAATGATGGGATGGATGTGATGTTAAATGGAAACAGCAGCCACGTCACCTCCGAGCTGAGCCGCAGTAGTAGCTAGTGTAGCTATAGCGTACTGCCTCTCGCTTTAGCTCAGCTGCTGTGGCCTGCACCAGCCAGCCACCAGCTCGTATCTAATCGCTCTTCAGATACCGTATACTTCCAGTACGTACGTGCACACACACACATATATATACATACGTACGCGCGTAGCAGTATCCTACCAGCATTGTCACTGTACGTGCGTCTGGTCGTAGCTGTGCGCGTAGAGGACCTGACAGATGATGACGCCGGCCTGGGCGGGCCGTATGGGCCTATGGGGGTAGGACGCGTGCCGCGTCGTCGGCCCACGCTGACACGCGCGTAGACGTGACGAGCCTACCGCTCGGCGCGGCCCCTCGTATCGCGGGGCATCTACGTAACAATCCCCTGCCACTGTACCGGTCTACCTAGCTCGTCGCGGTACTGCTCTAGCTACCGTACTCCGTGGGGCCCGCGCGTCAGGGAGAGGCAGATGGGCCAGGGCTGTGCAATGTTACGTCCCGTCGATGGGGGTGGGGCGTAGGGCCCACGCCGGGATGTTTGTTTACTTGCGGGTCCAATTATTAATGGGCCTTCGCCCGGTCGCTGGCTGCACGGCCCGGCACGCGCGCCGGCCAATGGGGAGGCTGGGTTCTAGGGCAGCGTTAATGGCGGCGTACATGTGATCTGTCGACCTAAAGAATATCGGGTCCTCGGACCGCCGGGCGGCCGTGGTGGCGCCGCCGCGCCGGAGGAATGGACGGACGGCGACGAGGCCGAGACGCGCACGTTGCGGTAGGGTTTTAGCCCCGGCGTATATTCTCGACAGGCCAGGCCGGCCGGCCGGCGACCAGGTGCTGAGCTTGCAACAGTTTCTCCTCTTTTCAGCAGCGTCGGCTACGACGACGACGACGACGACGACGAGCCCCCCGCGTTCTTCGGCCGGAGCTACCATGGTGCGCGTGCTGGCTGGTACGCTTACCATGGTTTTGTTCTGTGTTTTAGGGTTGTTCGTTAATTGTTTTCGTCAAGGAAAATATAATTTTTCTTTTTGTTTCGATGTCATGTCCAGACGCGCACCAGTTATGCTTCAACCAAATTAGTACTAGCAAGTCTAGCACGGTATTGAATTGATGCAACACCGTCCGGTACTTGGTGTTGGAAACAAAGCACCGGCACAGGCAGCGTCATGCTTCTGTTATCCGCTCCTTCAATTCCACAAAACCGTCGTAATTTGGACGGCTCAACAACCATACAAATTTTGCTGCACATAAATCACAAATTAAGGATTGTTCTTTTTAGCTTAACGGCTTAACAGCTTAACGACTCATCTATGTTTTGAAAAGACAAATGTTTTAAGGTTTTTGAGTTCGTTTTTTGCTGTCTTAAAGTTGGGTTCGAACGCTTCAAAAAGCAAGTAAAATGAAATAGATCCAAATCTTGAGATTACCTCGAGAAGCTCTCGAAATTTTGTCATTTTAATCATTCAGCTATTCAGCCGCTCAGATCAGCTCGAAAGGAAAGGACATAAAACAAAGGAATTGTTTACGGGAGTCAAATAAGAACTATAAAACCGTATGCCTATCTTCTCAGTGACACATGGACGTGATGAACATTAGCAAACAATTAATAGATGCAATTCGATGCCCTTGGTCACCGTAATTAGCGCTGACCTCTGAAAACTAAGAGATAAATTAGGCTCGGTCGATTGATGTCAAGGCGGTCCCATTGTATTACAGTGGGTTTTAACGAGTAGGTAAATTGAAACAACATTCATTTACTCTCCCGGTTCATGAAAAATGATGCTTTACACTTGCTATGCATCAAAATTTTAAAACTGTACTTTTAAAAATCTTGGATTAGCAAATATAAATCATACATATAAATTAATCTGAAAAATACTTCCATAATATATAACTTTTTGTATTTTTTAAGTCCATTATAATATTCATTGATGGCCAAAGTTGTATTTTTTATATCATGTCAATGTTGAAAATGACAAGTTTTCGTCTACCGGAGGCAATATTTTCTTAACAAGGCATAATCTGGTGCACATCGACTAGGTGTGTTTTTATTGGTTGTGTCGGGGATAAAATCACGGCTCATTGCCATGACCCACTCCCTGACGGCTCAATCAAACAGCCTGTCAGGGCCCAGCTCCCTAGAAGTTTCTATCAGGCCCATATGCAAAAATAAATGTTAATATTATTTTTTCTATAGCTTTTTTTAATTCATTATTTCTTGATCATGCTTTAATTTCTTTATTTTTTTATCATCCAGATAAACATTTTCTAATAGACATATATCAACAACAATGGCACACAGCTATGCAGAGGTGAGGAGAAAATATAATACCTTTAGACGATTGTAGCCACGAATCCTAAGATGCAACATGTTGATCGGTATTCAGATCGATTTGCTAATAACTTGGGTCCGTGGAATTGAAAAAGAAAAGACGATGGACAACGACATAGGCTAGCAACTAAGAACTAGCTTACGTACTAATACCAATGGATTGCTGCCAGGCTAAGCTAATGTGTCATCTTGGTTTATCATTAAACTTCCTATTACTATATATCAATACCTACAAACTATATAGGTGGGAGCCCACAAAATATGGGCCCTTATCCGTCGCACAAGATGCCCCTCTATTTGGGTCAGGCTTGGTACTTCATAGGTTTTTTTTAGCACGATTTATAAATTTGATCTACTTCGTTTATACTATATTTTAAGAGTTTTTAGACATGGCAGCTATATGACAGATAAAAACTAGATTTTAAAAGATAATAATAAGGTGTTTTAGCTTTTCAATAAGTTCAGACTTTTTTTTTTAGAAAATCATAGGAGAGGCTCCTACAATATATATTAAAGAAAAATATTGACATATTTATAAAATAATAGAGATTGAAGAGCGTTATGCCAAGAAATAAGAGAAGAAGTTAAATCACCGTTGACTCTAAAGGCTGATAGAACATCTTGTAAACTTTCTACGATGCTTAGCAACGACATGGTCGCTACTCACCACACCAATCCAACGTGCCTACGTTATAATTAGAACCAAATCTTGAATGCCCAAAAAATCGGGTCCACCGGTGAAATTACTGGGATCCGCCAAAACTCGGCGAAATTGCGGCGAGCACAGCGCCGCAAGCCACGGCGGCCCCGCCAGCCGGTTCACCGTCCATGCACGTGCCTCGGCGCTGTGCATGGCAGGGGTTGGATTGGATCATATCGATGGCCTCCGAGTACGTACGTACGCAGCTCCGGCTCCGAGCTCGTGCTGGCTAGCTAGTGGCCATGGCCGGCGTCCGGATGGGATGCCGGGATGCCAAGCTCTAGCCATGGCCGGCCACCGATCGATGGATGCAGCAGCTACATTGGCACTACAGGAAAATCCCACAGGGACAACAAAAGCCCACCCACGGAGGACTAGTTTCTTCATCCGGTCCAGTACCACTGTACCAGCACTCCTCCTTCGTAATCGTACCGGCGTACCCTCCCCTCTCTCTCTTACTAGTGAGTAGTGAGAATGATGGGATGGATGTGATGTTAAATGGAAACAGCAGCCACGTCACCTCCGAGCTGAGCCGCAGTAGTAGCTAGTCTAGCTATAGCGTACTGCCTCTCGCTTTAGCTCAGCTGCTGTGGCCTGCACCAGCCAGCCACCAGCTCGAATCTAATCGCTCTTAAGATACCGTATACTTCGAGTACGTACGTGCACACACACACACATACGTACGTACGCGCGTAGCAGTATCCTACCAGCATTGTCACTGTACGTGCGTCTGGTCGTAGCTGTGCGCGTAGAGGACCTGACAGATGATGACGCCGGCCTGGGCGGGCCGTATGGGCCTATGGGGGTAGGACGCGTGCCGCGTCGTCGGCCCACGCTGACACGCGCGTAGACGTGACGAGCCTACCGCTCGGCGCGGCCCCTCGTATCGCGGGGCATCTACGTAACAATCCCCTGCCACTGTACCGGTCTACCTAGCTCGTCGCGGCACTGCTCTAGCTACCGTACGCCGTGGGGCCCGCGCGTCAGGGAGTGGCAGATGGGCCGGGGCAGCGGGCCAGGGCTGTGCAATGTTACGTCCCGTCGATGGGGGTGGGGCGTAGGGCCCACGCCGGGATGTTTGTTTACTTGCGGGTCCAATTATTAATGGGCCTTCGCCCGGTCGCTGGCTGCACGGCCCGGCACGCGCGCCGGCCAATGGGGAGGCTGGGTTCTAGGGCAGCGTTAATGGCGGCGTACATGTGATCTGTCGACCTAAAGAATATCGGGTCCTCGGACCGCCGGGCGGCCGTGGTGGCGCCGCCGCGCCGGAGGAATGGACGGACGGCGACGAGGCCGAGACGCGCACGTTGCGGTAGGGTTTTAGCCCCGGCGTATATTCTCGACAGGCCAGGCCGGCCGGCCGGCGACCAGGTGCTGAGCTTGCAACAGTTTCTCCTCTTTTCAGCAGCGTCGGCTACGACGACGACGACGACGACGACGAGCCCCCCGCGTTCTTCGGCCGGAGCTACCATGGTGCGCGTGCTGGCTGGTACGCTTACCATGGTTTTGTTCTGTGTTTTAGGGTTGTTCGTTAATTGTTTTCGTCAAGGAAAATATAATTTTTCTTTTTGTTTCGATGTCATGTCCAGACGCGCACCAGTTATGCTTCAACCAAATTAGTACTAGCAAGTCTAGCACGGTATTGAATTGATGCAACACCGTCCGGTACTTGGTGTTGGAAAGAAAGCACCGGCCAGCGTCATGCTGTTGTTATCCGCTCCTTCAATTCCACAAAACCGTCTTAATTTGGAGGGCTCAACAAACCATACAAATTTTGTTGCACATAAATCACAAATTATGGGTATGTTCTTTTCAGCTTATCAGCTTAACAGCTCGTATACGTTTTAAAAAGGCAAATGTTTTGAGTTTTTTCAGTCTGTTTTTCGCTGTTTTGAAAGTGGGTCCTAACGTTTCAAAACGCAAATCAAACAAAATAGATCAAAATCTCAAGACTATCTTGAGAAACTCTCAAAATTCAGTCATTTGAGCTGTTTGGCTGTTCAGATTAGCTCAAAAGAATAGGACCTAAAGCAAAGAAATTGTTTATGAAAGTCAAAGAACTAGTTCTTAGTGACATGGACGTGATGAACATTAGCAAACAATTAATAGATGTAATTTGACGCCCTCGGTCACCGTCGCCGAACTCTTTGTGGCAGGGGTCTAGTAATTAGCGTTGGCCTTTGAAAGCTAACAAATAAATTAGGCTCAGTCATCTGATGTCAAGTCGGTGTCCTATATTATTATATTGGGTTTTAGCAAGTAGGTAAATTGAAACAACATTCATTTACTCTCCTAGTTCATGGAAAAGGATGTTTTACACTTGCCCTGCATAAAATATTTAAAACTTTACTTTTAAAAATCTTGCAAATTATTTAGATTAGCAAATATAAATCATACATATAAATTCATCTCAAAAGTACTTCTATAACATATAAATATTTATTTTTTAAGTCCATTATAATATTCATTGATGGCCAAAGTTGTATTTTTTATATCATGTCAATGTTGAAAATGACAAGTTTTCGTCTACCGGAGGCAATATTTTCTTAACAAGGCATAATCTGGTGCACATCGACTAGGTGTGTTTTTATTGGTTGTGTCGGGGATAAAATCACGGCTCATTGCCATGACCCACTCCCTGACGGCTCAATCAAACAGCCTGTCAGGGCCCAGCTCCCTAGAAGTTTCTATCAGGCCCATATGCATCCTGCCGAACAGCTTCCTGGCTAGCACGGTGCGTAATGTCCTAGGATTCGTATTTGAGTCCTACTCGAACAGAGTTCTGCACGGCTACGTGAAGACCCGGACGTTGGTTTCCCGGATTGGATTAGGAGTCGTGATCCCCAAGACTAGGAAGATGCCTTATCTGCCTCGGGATATATTTGGCATGTATGAGTTCGTTACGATCTCGTAGTCAACCCGGCCCGATTATCCCTTGGTACATATCGTACAACTTAAATATGGAATATTTTCTAAATTTAAACCATCAAATACCATCTCATGAGATCTTATTTTACAAACCAAACACATGGAGAAGGAATCGTACCATTGATCCATTCCATCAATCATCTGTCTGAACCATTTATCATACCACCTCGTGTAACATCTTTTAACCAAGCAAATACGCTAAATTGAACAACACACAGTCCACGGTAAGGAGAGCCCGATGATTAACCAAATTTTCTGCATCGACCTAGCTGAGAGCTCCACGCGAGTCATGGCACGGAAAATTACACCGAAAATTTGAAATTACTGCTTGTAAACGCGCACCGTGAATCCCAGCGGTTTCCCTGGCCGGCAAAGTACAAAGCCACCCTGGCTCTCCTCCTCATCACAGTGACGCGCCCAGCGCCCTAGCTCACACGCTCATTCATCCACCACCACGGCACCACCTTCAGGCTTCAGCTCCCTCCCTCGCACGACCAGAGCTGAGCAGCACCAACTCCCTTTCTGCCTTTCGCTTTCACTGCTCACCATTTCCCGTCGTCCTCGCCTCCGGGCCGCCTCTTTTTCAGCCCCTCTGCGGCAGCTGCGCGCCTTTGCAGAAAGCAAGGCGCCCGGAAACCCAGCACCCAGCACCTAGCACCAGCCCAGCTCCACCACCACCACTCGCCGCCGCCTCCTCCTCCGCGGCCGCGGCCGATCGAGAACCGCGCAAAGGCGAGCGCAAAAGCAAAGCGGGAGCGCAGACACATCAGATCAGCCCGGCGCGCGGGCTGAGCGCGCGCAAAGCTACTCTGCTTGTCAAGTTGTCCCTGTCCCCGCCGGAGCGCTCGCAAAGTGCGGAGCCGCTTGCCTCCTCTCTCTCTCTCTCCTCTTTTCCTCTCTCTCTCTCCCTCTCCGCGCCTACTCTCTCCAGCGGGCGTGCTCTACGTACGGCGCGCGAGGCCCGAGGGTGGGCGTACGTACGCGCGCGGCGCCGGACGCCATGTCCTCCGCCGCCGGCGGATATGGGGGCGGTGCTGAGCACCACCAGCTGCTGCTCGGGCAGGCGGCGGCGGCGGGGCAGCTCTACCACGTGCCGCAGCACAGCCGGCGGGAGAAGCTGCGGTTCCCGCCCGACCCGGCGGACTCGTCGCCCACGCCAGGCTCGTGGCCGCCGCCGCCGTTCTACTCGTACGCTTCCTCGTCGTCGTCCTACTCGCCGCACAGCCCGACGCTGGCGCATGCACATGCGCACGCCCACACCCACGCCCAGCTCGTGCTGCCCGGCGCAGCCCAGATCCCGAGCCAGAACTTCGCGCTCTCGCTCTCCTCGGCGTCCTCGAACCCTCCGCCCCCGCCGCGGAGGCAGCTCGGCGGCGCCGGCGGTGCCAGCGGCGCTCTAGGATCCACAGGGCCGTATGGCCCCTTCACGGGCTACGCAGCCGTGCTCGGGCGCTCCAGGTTCCTGGGGCCCGCGCAGAAGCTGCTTGAGGAGATCTGCGACGTCGGCGGCCGGGCGGCGCAGGCGGACCGTGGCTGCTCCGACGACGGCTTGCTCGACATGGACGCGATGGACGCCATGGGAGACGTCGACCACGAGCTGGACGGCGGCGACCGCGCCACCGCCGAGGCTGTCACGGTCTCCGGAGCCGAGCAGCAGTGGAGGAAGACTAGGCTCATCTCCCTCTTGGAAGACGTGAGTATACCTTAACCTCAGACTGCTTCCATCCAGGCTTCCGTTCTTCCTCAAGAAAAAATGTTTCTTCTGCAGTGATCTGTTTCTGTTTCCATGTCGTAATTATTTCTTCTTCGCCGAGAAGAATCTAACGAACACCTCATGGTCACATCATGGGCGCAGCTTGTGAATCTTTTTTTATTTACTGTGGCTGCATAGCTTATTTCTTGTTCCTGTGATTTGATGATGGTTGGTATATGTCGATTATGATATCTGTTCTTCTGGATATATTTCTTTGCATATTATATGGAGCAAATCAATGTTTTGCACTGTTGTCGAACAGTTCTGCTCTTGCAATTTCACATCAAAAACTATCTGCTTGATCTGCAGTATATGGTTAAAAGAGGAGCATTGCTCATGACTTAATGCACATGAAATTAGAACAGCTGATTTCTTCACGATGCTCTAGTTTTTCTTTTAGAAAATTTCAAGTTGCTACTTGATAAGATTCCTAGAGTTTGTCCTCTTTCAAACTGGTGGTATACGCAGCATACAAAGATTCTGTTTACATATTCACTGTTTATTTTTTACATTAAAAAACATATAATTCATTGGTATTTTAAATTAGCATTGCAAATAAAGCTGTTTAATTAGCTATGCAAAGCTGGTTATTATCACTATAGCTAGCTAGCTCCTTTACTTGAAAGTCACAAAACTCATGAGCTACAGGTTTTTACCCCAACGTCTCTTCCATGACAAATTTCTTTGCTGCAACGACTAATAACTGAGACAATTTTTTATGTCTGTAGCTTTGCAAACGGTACAAGCAATACTACCAGCAGCTGCAAGCTGTGATCTCCTCGTTTGAGACAGTTGCTGGGCTGAGCAACGCCGCTCCGCTCACTTCCATGGCTCTCAGGACGATGTCGAAGCATTTCAAGTATTTCAAGAGCATCATACTGAGCCAGCTGCGCAACACGAGCAAGGTTGCCGCCGCGAAAGATGGCTTCGGCAAGGAAGACATGGCAAACTTTGGGCTCATGGGAGGCTGCGGGGGCCTCCTGAGGGGGAACAACATGAATGCGTTCACCCAGCCTCACAACATTTGGCGGCCTCAGAGGGGGCTCCCCGAGCGTGCTGTGTCCGTTCTTCGCGCTTGGCTGTTCGAACACTTCTTGCACCCGTAAGTAAACGAAATTATCACTATCACGTCTTTATTAATTTTCTGTCATTGATCGAGAATTGGCGAGCTAGCTAGAGTTCGGCCATTCTTGAGACCTTCATCCGTTACAGTAATAATTAAATGAAGGTGCTCTGTCGTGTGTGCTGATAATCTGATCGATATGGATCCGCGAGTTTTGAAATTGGTGTTGCACATGCATATATATCCATTGGGTGAGTCAGTGACAAGACGTACATGTCTTGATGATATGCTGCTTGTGCAACATGATTCCTGTTAGTGTGAGAATCATGCTTATATCCGAGGAATGGGATAAATGCCTTAGATAGTTGCAAGCAAACCAATGGCTTAAAATCATTTGCTTTATTGAAAGCTTCTATTTTTTTTCCATATTTAAGATTAGCACGCGATTGCTTGCAAATTGCTTGCAAACGAGAAAGGTCGTATTGAAAAAGAGGGAAAATACGACAACCACATTAAATCCTAATTGCTGTGTTTATAATTATCTAATATGAACGACTTTGAGCTATCATTAGATGCCTGTTTTTTTTGGATTTCAGCATGGGCCCGGCTTTATATATTGTTTGTGATGGTTGTACAGCTATAATTGGGTTTACTCGCAATGCACCTACCGAATCTAACAATGTAGTCATTATACTACTTTTTATTAGTGGTACCCTTTTCTTGTTGATGGTAACATACTAACATCATTTCAATTCGGACAGGATATAGACATAGACGCCATGGGTATTGGCTTTGTAAATTGGTTTTGTTCTTTTCAGCTTAACGGCTTAACAGTTTAATAACTTATCTACGTTTTGAAAAGACTATTTTGAGTTTTTTAAGTTCTTTTTTCGCTGTTTTGAAAATGGGTTCTAACTTTTAAAAAACAAGTCAAACGAAATCGATCCGAATCTCTAGAAGCTCTTGAAATTCAGTCGTTCAGCTGTTCGGCTATTCAGATCAGTTCAAAATAACAGGACCTTAGTATCCAGATTATTATTTAGTTTGTTATGTTATATTCTTCCTAATTTCATGTCAATAAATATCTGTTTATGAAAAGCTGTTGTCTTGATCCATTGGCCGATACGACCAGAACCAGTTGATACAACTTTACTGAGAAAAATTCGTGCTGCATAAATAAATGGGCTGTGGTTATTACATTTTGATTACTGAATAAGAGTACAGCTCGAATGACAATGCATTTTTTCGTGTTTACTAAGTGATAACTTTAGCTGCAAATTAAAGATTAGGGACTTAATGCAGCCTGTGGAGTCATGGCTCACAGCTCGGTGTGTTTTTTTTTAAATAAGAAAGGGACACGCCGTCCGATTTTGTTGGAACAAGCTACTTGATTAATTCTTTTCTGCCTAACTACGTTTTTTACCGAGATTCCAACCACGTTTAATTTGCAACAAGTTCATATGATTCCATGATTTGTATGTGAAAATCTGCATGTGCAATGGTGCATGTGTCATCGACCAGTTCTAATGTTTGGAGCTTCTTTTGCAGGTACCCGACCGATAGTGACAAGCAGATGCTGGCTAAACAGACAGGCTTAACAAGGAACCAGGTAAGTGACCATTTATAAGTGATCGCATCATGTTCTCCGCTTAACAATTTACCTCTGGTCCATTCAACATTTTCGACAAATCAAAATGCAATGAAACCTTTAAAAATCATCACGCATTGCGTCACGTACGCCATGATCGATGTACTGAAACATCGCATGTGTAGGTGTCAAACTGGTTTATCAACGCGAGGGTTAGGCTCTGGAAGCCAATGGTGGAAGAAGTGCACAGCCTGGAGCTGCGGCAGAAGAACTCGTCCTTTGACAAGAGCCAGCTCAGCACCATGCTGCCGCAAGCCCACCACCACTCGCCAGACAGTGGCGCGAAGCCCTCCGATCCGTCGAGCTCGCAGCAGCACGGGCAGAGCAGCGGCGGCATGACGAGGAACCTAAGCACGCCGCCGTCCTCCCGGCACATCCAAGGCGAGCTCCCCCACATGGCCCACCCCCACCACGACATCTCCAGCGAGGTGAGCTGCTTCGCGTACGGCGGGCTCGCCGCTGCCCACCACGCCGTCGCGCTGCCGCACCCACAGCCGGTGGACGGCGCCGCCGCTGCCGCCACGAACGGCGGCGGCGTGTCGCTCACCCTTGGACTCCACCAGAACAACCGGCCGTACATCGCCGAGCCCCTCCCGTCGGCGCTGCCGCTCAACCTCGCCCACCGGTTCGGTCTGGAGGATGTCAGCGACGCCTACGTGATGGGCTCCTTCGGCGGCCAGGACCGGCACTTCACCAAGGAGATCGGCGGCCATTTGCTCCATGACTTCGTTGGGTAAACCTCCCTATGGCAAACAATGCAGGCACATGCCTTGATCGATTCAAATGTACTGTATCCAGAGATTAGCTAGGTCGACGGTGAAGAAAGGAGTTATTACGGCTGGGCCAGTGGTAACGCCTCCTGTGTAGTCGTGTAGATCCAGGAATGTGGAATGCTGTCAATATTTGACAGTTGGGCTATAGAGAGCGTGATTATACCTTAATCTGAAGACCTGTCGTAGCGGTGTTCCGTATTTTCTGATCTTAGATTAATCTGTGTTAACCTGTATCAATTCCATTTGACTTGCAAATGTGAGTGCAACCACAGTGGGAAATAAAGTGTGCTCTATTGATCATGGACAGCAACCAGCAGGTTAGCTGTGGACCTGTGGTGTTAATTAGTGCAGTACTAGCCAATCTACTGCTGAAAGGCTCAATGTGTAATGTAATATAGCTCTAGAATTTGATACTGGATACTGGATAGACCTGTCTTCGATGATCCTGCATACTCTAGTCGTTTAGACTTTCCACGCACCTGTATTAAACTAAGAAAGCAGATGGTATGGAGTTAACCCGTGCTAGATCTTGCATCCATAAGGAGTAGCCTCCTAAAGTCTGGACAGGCCATGATTTGCCCATCTGCTAACCTTTCTCTGACGCCTTTGTCACCCCCGTAACAGCATCAGCTAAGTGCTGATCGGCGCCCGTTTGCAGCTAACTTTTGTCTGGATCGATCAGCTCATGCACACTCATCACTAAACTAATCCGCTGACCAGTTAGCCTCTGACATGCATGGCAGTTCGCCATGATGAGTTGTTGTTTCACCTGTTCTTCCCGCTCCTCCCCAAGGGGTAAAAAGAGCCCCATGTTACCTGGGATCGGTTATCCATGGGCCTCGGTCTCGCAGCATCTGATTTGATGGATGTACGCCTTGGCGTGGAGGAGTACTACTACTACCAGTGTGAGCAGCTGGGGGGCTCCATGCACGTCCTTTTTTGTGTGGAGGGAATCCATGCACGTCACTGCAACACTGCAACGCTTCAACACCCCCCTCTTCCTCCCCCAACCCAAGCACTGTTTCATGTTTGAAAAGGGTCACTGTTTGCCGCTAGCTTTTGCTCTCCCCTGGCGGTGGTGTGTGCATGGCTATATATATATTGTTTTCTCTCTGATTCTGAATGCCTACTGAAGAAAGGAAACCAATGATGGTGCAGGAGTAGCAGTGCTGCCTTTTCCTTCATGGATAAAGCCGGGTAGAAGCTTGGGCCTGATGGGTGCGGCTGTATGGGCGATCATTACCACTCATGGGAGCAGAACTGGAGTTTAGCTCAGAGGCTCAGAGCTCCGTCCGGCAGCGTGTTCTGGGGAGCTTGGAAAGGCTGCATGCATGGGAGGACATTCTTCTCTGGAGTGTATTCTTGAGGTGAAAACCTGACCTTGTCAAATCACGATCGGGTCGTAGCGCAGCGTTCAGCGTCTGCTTGAGCAGCGCTTAAGCATCGATCTGGGACGTAATAACAGGGTGGTAGTAGTAGCGTGTGTGTGGGTGTGTTGTTAGAGAAAAGAAAAGGTACCTCTGTGATAGGACCGCCTGCTGGGTTCAGTGCATCACCAGCTCCCCTCCATGGTATTATCGTATTGTTTGTTTCCGCTTAAATTAAATTAAACAAAAATTTATTATTTTTATATAAGACAAATGATGTGATGCTTTGTAATTTTTGTGATGTTTAAATAGTTTTCATTAGAGTTCATAATTTTTTTTATTTTTTGAACTCTTTAAAACGTCTCTCAAACCGTCACAACTTTTTCAGATTAAAATGTTTACCAACTTTCAGCTCAAACAAATAAGACATATATCTTCTCTATAAAATAATACTAGCGTTTCAGATAAAAATGTTCAGCAACTTTCAGCTCAAACAAATAAGGCCTATATCTTCTCTATAAAATAATATTGAACTCTTTCCTATTATTTATCGTATTGGATACAAATCCTTCTTTTTAATCTAAACCGTTATAATATGATCCCACCATTGATCGAACGTATTGGATACGGATCTTTTTTTATATATTTATGGACTCTTTTCTAACATCTGTCGTATTGAATAGGAACTCTTTCCTATTATTTATCGTATTGGATACAAATCCCTCCTTTTAATCTAAACCGTTATAATCTAGTCCAACCATTGATCGAACGTTTCAAATAATTTGGATGATGTGGACTCACGTGGTGGCATCTTTTTCCCCTGAATTTTATTTTTTATATTTACGAACTCTTTTCTATTATCTGTCATATTGGATACGAACTCTTTTCTATTATTTATCGTATTGGATACGGATCCTTTATTTTTTATATTTATGAACTCTTTCCTATTATTTATCGTATTGGATACAAATCCTTCTTTTTAATCTAGACCGTTATAATCTGGTCCCACCATTGATCGAACGTATTGGATACGGATCCTTTATTTTTTTTATTTACGGACTCTTTACTAACATATGTCGTATTAAATAGGAACTCTTTTCTTTTATTTATCGTATTGGATATGAATCATTCTTTTTATTCTAGACCGTTATAATCTAGTCCCACCATTGATCAAACGGTTCAAATAATTTGGATGATGTGGACTCACGTGGTGGCTTCTTTTTTCTCTCTTGGATAGGAACTCTTTCCTATTATTTATCGTATTGGATAGGGATCCTTCTTTTGAATCTAGACCGTTATTTATATATACGGACTCTTCCCTATTATTTATCGTATTGAATACGAATCCTTCTTTTTAATCTAGACCGTTATAATCTGGTCCCACCATTGATCGAACGTATTGGATATGGATCCTTTATTTTTTATATTTACAGACTCTTTTCTAACATCTGTCGTATTGAATAGGAACTCTTTCCTATTATTTATCGTATTAGATATGAATCCTTCTTTTTAATCTAAACCGTTATAATCTGGTCCCACCATTGATCGAACGGTTCAAATATGGATCCTTTATTTTTTATATTTACAGACTCTTTTCTAACATCTGTCGTATTGAATAGGAACTCTTTCCTATTATTTATCGTATTAGATATGAATCCTTCTGGTGATGCTCCTATTGTCCTCTGATTAACGCATCTGATTATTAGTAACTCATTTAGTATATTAGTATAAAACATAAATATACATGAGAGTATTAGAAGTAATGTTTTAGGGTCACGAAGACTGATGGCTCTATTTTTTTTTTGTATAGTTTTACACATGATCTTTTTAAAGCTAAAATCCGCAACAAATTATAATGTGAAAATGTTTTGAATCCTTGATAGGGTCATCAAAACCAGAAAAATGTTTAACAATGGTTTCGAAAGGCTTAAAAACCGTTAAAAACCTGATTATATAATGGTTATAAATTGTTGACATTGTTTGGTTTATAAAAAGTAACAAATTTTCAGGGGTAAATTTTATATTTAATTTAAGTTGAAAAGAACCACCATGTCTAAGCCGGTTCGAGCAAACTTCGGAGCGACCTGCGGTAGAAAACGATCACTGCTACGTACTGGCCAATATATGCTCCAGTACTACTATAGTAGCAGTATTAACAGCTCTTGCTTGCTTGCTTCCCCTGTTCTCCAAGTACATGCATGCTTCTCTGTGACAATCATGCATGGGGCATGGCAGCGTGCATGTGCTTGTCACGCATGCATGGCCATGCGATAAGAGCATATTCAACGGTGCCATATCAACTAGATATAAAACTTTAAACTCAGCTTTTTGCTTATGTGAAGAAAAGAAAAGAGTATGCTAGCTACTAGCTTACAGTCAGACTATAGCTGATTTCAATACACTTACCATGTAAGTGTATTACATATGGCACCACATTTAATCTTGTATACAATGTTATAACTAGTTTATTGAAGATGTTGTCTATATACTAGTTATAAATGATATGTGCACTTCTTATAATTAGTGATTAGCTATCTCATTAAAAATACTCTAAAAAGCCAAAGCGGAAGATCATGTTTTTTTATTTACGGTACGTTACGCTAAACAGAACAAGGTCGTAATCATCGTCTTCCGCGATGGGTTCTCGATAAGCATACACATGTTCCGATTTGATGCTCCGTCTCTGGATCTGCCCGCCCGAGATGCCCATCCATCCATCTACGGGCTGCGGCCTCCGGCAGTGAATTTGGCTTCCCTGCTCTCGTGCCCTGCTCCCTCCTGTGCTCCCTCCTCACATAGGTGCAGCTCTTCGGACCTCACTTTCTTGCTTTTTATCTTGCTCCCCCGATGCGAAGCTGCATGTCTCGAGAGCATGGAGCAGGGAAGTCGCGTTCTCCGGCAGCGGCTGCGACCGTACCCACCATCATCCATCACCTCCCCTCTCTCCCCTCCTCTCGGAGAAAATCGTCAAAAATGCAGCTCTCCCGCGATGGCAGCGGAGCAACGTGCTTTCGCCTTGGAAATGACACGCGCTACTGTTGGAGCAGAGTAGGAGTAGTAGGCTAGTAGTAGTAGTAGCTGCTTTTCTCGGGAAATGCAGGCGACAGGCAGACACACACTGAACTGCAGTGCGGGCGAGCGTCCGAGCGGATTGGTGTTGGATAGCGGCAGCCCAGCCGCTGGCTCTGGAAATTGATGGTGCTTCGGTGCCGTGAGATTCCTTTGGTGGGTTTCGGCTTGCTCAAAAAGTTCTTTTTAGCTTAGCTGTGGAAATAATTTAGGATGACTATTTTAATTTTATTGCTTGATTTTATATCAATTTGGCATTAATCAACGGTCTAGATTCTGCCCCATCTCCTAGATAATTTTCCATCTTTTGCGGCCCTACTCTCCATTAAACAAACAACTTGACTCTCCTTATAACCGCGCACAAGAATTGTCTTCCTTCTCAGCTTGCTGGAGCTCCTCCTCGCAGACCATACCTAGCTTCTCATCCCTTCTCCACAAACACCTCCTTTATTTGTTTATCTAGCTTCAACTTTACTCTTGATGTTATTCCTGCCTTTTTCGGTAGCATGATACGAGAATATAACAGAACACAACAACAAAATTCCTACAACAGAACTCAACAACAAAATCAACAACAAAATTCCTATCTACCCTATTTAGAGTCGACGTTCAATCGTCGACCATAAGCCGTCGAGAATGAGTCAACGACCATAAAATATGGTCGACGACTTTTCTCCCACCGTCTACCATAAAGAGGGATCTGATGATACCCTCTAGTTAGCTCTTGGTTGACAGTTCAGTCACGTTATTCGTGGACCATATTTTGAAAGTTATGGTCGACAACCAAGATTCGATTGTCTACCATAAGCTTCGATTGGCAACTACCTTGGCAGCCACTATGGTAGATGACCAACCTTGCCCATCGACCATATGGTCAAGTAATGGTCGACTATCATAGTGGCTGCTTATGGTCAACGATCATATGTCTGAAATAACAAAAATTTGATGTAAAAATGCTAAAATCTCATGCTGCTATGCATCGGCAGCAGGTGTTGTACCTGCAGGAAAAACCATATACCCCATAACCCACATTTTCACCACAATATCCATATTTAGAAATTCATCCATATTTTCATCATGTACACATTAAACATCACATAGCAATCACATACACATTGCACATATAAGTCTATTGAGTCGACATATATCAATATTGTCTTCAAAATGACCCAAACAACATTGTTCATTTAGTCGACATACAACAAAACACTAACCTCAAACCAATATACATGAACACTTTTCAACATTTACCTCACATGCCAACCGTCAAAACAAGTAGAGGAGAAGGACGAAGATTGCACCACCATTGCATAAAAAAAAAAAAGCATACACCTCAGTTTGCTTGGCATTATGGGTGGCATTGTCTCCCTGTTGAAAATATTGAGCTGGTGCCGCCAACCTAGAGCACTAGACTTGCAATAGATGATTTAGACCTTAGAACTGTGATGTTAGAATACATGTTTAAAAAAAATACAAAAATCACGGGCCGCGCCGTCCCACGGTCTCACCAACCAATCACCACACGGGCTGAAACAGACACAAAATTCACGCGCTGGGCTGATGAGCTCCGATGGCTATGTGGACATATCCCTGCATGTGCGCCTGAGCCATGGTCCACAGACACGGTGGCGACTCCACGCCGCATGCTCTCCTAGCCTTGGCAAGCGTGGTCCCACGGGCTCATGCTTTTGTCCATTGTTAGGGGTAAAGTGGGCCGAGAATCAGATTCCGCAGAGCATTAATCGAACTCGGCCCGGAAGTCGAAGATCGTTGTTCCATGGATTGTGTTGAAAATTTTACCTCCAGATTAAAAGATAAATTAAACGACGCAACACTTTATACTAAGAAGTAAAAAGTGGCTCAAAATTATGAGATAATTTGACTGCACTCACCGCAGAGATTTACGGGCTTAGAGGAGGATGGACTGTTGTATTTCAATTCAAACCCTTCCCTCCCAAAAATAAAAGAAAATGGGTATAGGATAACACACTACAGGAATCGCGCGAAATCTCGATGGCCAAAATTATTCTCGACGGCCAAAGATAAGCCGTCGACACAGCCAAGGAGAAACCGGGACATCCATTTCGGAAGCAGAAAAATGCATTCCATAAGAATACAACGGTAAAAAGGAGAAAACATGGTCGTGTAGGTATTGCGTTCATAAAGGAATGACATGCCAAATTGGTTCATAGTCAGAATGAAGCTTACGAAGATTACGGTATCTCACATAATTGGACACACAAGTATTGCATATACTCTCTTCCATATGCAAATGAAACGATGGATAATCAGTGTGGTACTGTGATAGCATACTAGCATCTCCCTTTCACGGCATGGCCAGGGTGGCCGTCGAGCGTGGCCTTTCCTTTCTCCAAAAGCTCAAGACAGCAGAGAGAGAGAGAGGGACGCGGCCTTGCTTGCTGACCGTATATATTAAATTAAATCAGATATCTGGAAGGTAAACAAAGTGATTATGTTAATCCCAGTTGAGCTTTCACGTCTTGCGTAGTCTTGTCACAAGCTCGAAGAAAACAACTGTCATTAGTTATCGTATTTTCATAGAAGGCGTGTGGTGCGAGTTTTTTTTTTTTTTCCTAAGATAATAGAAAGGTGTTCCGTACTAGATTGTTAAAGTCCTCTAGCTTCACACAAACACTCATTTCTGTTAGTTTCTGTTTAAATTTTATGTATTTTTTAAATTGTAGCGGATATATATCCTTTCTTTTACTCTTATTATTATTATTTTTATTCTAAATTTCTAAATACATTTATTGTAGCTGATATAATTTTTCTTTTTTCTGTGCATGGACTCGTTTTTTTCTTCTATTTTTCGATTTTTCCTGTTGTAGTTCATATTAAAATTTTCTTTTAATTTAAACCATTGAGTTGGCTACCAATCTTATGGGAGATTACACAATTCAAACAATTAGGAATCCGACTCAAAGTAAATTAGACGAAGAAAAATTTTTGAATTCAAGAACAATTTCTAATTACTAGGATTTTTCTAACAAAAAGGAAAAATCCAATAGTTCTTCACTAAAAGAAAAAAAAGAATAACTACTTATTTGTGCTTATCTGCAAATTATTTCGGGTTTAAAATGAGAGTTGATTTTCATGATGTGATTTCTCACTAGACATTTTATATACAAAAAATATTCTAATCCCTTTTTCCTTCCTCGAATCTTTTAGGCCTTGTTCTCTTGAGCTGATCTGAACGGCTGATCGGCTGAACGGCTGAAATGACTGAACTTCGAGAGCTTCTCGAGGTAGTCTCGAGGTTCGGGTACATTTCGTTTGACCTGCTTTTTAAAGCGTTAGGTCCCACCTTCAAAACAGCAAAAGAACGGACTCAAAAAACTAAAATCATATGTGTTTTCTAAATGTGGATAAGTCGTTAAGCTGTTAAGACGTTAAGCTGTTAAGCTGAAAAGAACCGGGCCTTAGTTTTAGTCATGAATAACTGTATACTATTTTTTTTGAACAAACGGGACAGGCGCTCTGCCATTTCATTAAGAAGAAGAGAACTGTACACTATACAAAGACCTAGCCACGGCTAGGAAAACAAAAAGGAATTACATTAGGTCAACAAGGAGCCCCATGCTCCATCCCCTCACCTCCTCCAAAATTCTATCAACCAGCGTCGTATAAGAAAGATTCTTATGCTGAAAAATACGTCTATTTCTTTTCTTCCAAAGATTCCAAATAGTGTAGACTATGAGACCATTTAGGACCCTTTTGGCCGCTTTGTCGGCTGTCTGGAAAGAGGCCGCGATTCACCAGTCGCAGAAGCTCATGTTGTTTGTCCTTCTAGGCGTTTGAGGGTATTGATTGAGAACCTCATTTCATACTTCTTCAGAGTACGAACAATAGAGAGTCAGATGGTTAATGGTTTTCGGACTATTTTGGCATAAAGAACAGATGGGCTGGTGTGGCTATTCTTTTCGAGTCAGGACGTCAGCCGTATGAATGCGTCCATGGGCGAGAGACCAGGCAAAGAATTTGCATTTGTTTTCTGTCTGTGCCTTTCAGATGGTGTCTCCGAGGGACCAGCCTGTGCTGCCCAGAAATTAGAGATGATAGGCCGACTTAGTGGAGAAACTGACCATCCGAGGTTGAAGTCCAAATGATCTCATCGGCTGAATATGTGAACGTTACTATGAATTTCTATATAATGAAAGTTAACACACTATGTAATGAGTACCATGCATGGCTGTCTCACCATATATACATTCTATGAATTTATAGATATACGGACGATCATGGTGAGAGCTTCATAATATGCATGGGTTTTTTTGTCCAATGGGCACAATTGGCTAAGACGACATGTTTGGTTATTTTTGTTCAAACCATGCAAAAATAGATATTTGAAAAAATTTATATAACTTAACGGAAAAGCAAATGATTGTAGTGATTGCCTGATGGAGACTAATGCAAAATTGATGTTGTTGGTCTAAATCGGTATCTACGCATATATATTGATATTTACTCGTGCTATTTGGATGCAATTTCTAAATGTTAGTAGACAAAAATAAAGTAAATAGATTGAAAAATTGGACCTGCTCGTTTACCAATGCAGGAAAAAAGTTTATTTGGTAGTTTTAACCCCTAAAAGGATAGAATGGTACTGCATGCAGAGGTGAAAAAAAAATACAGTCATCTCGATAACAATTCTACCGCTTTGCAAAACCCCATCTAACTTCAATCCCTGGGTGACGATCATGGAATCGATTCGTGAGGTCACGATGAGTTTGTAATGCCGTCATGAACTTATAGTGTTGGGAAGCATCGCATCCCAGTGCATATATAGTACTCGTTTGTAAAGAAAGGGCGAGGAGGCCGCCACGCTGTACGAGAGGGGCACTCTTTGAACGATGCGTTGCGTTATCTCGCACGCGCTGACGTAGTGGCACTCTTTGGCCTTGCTATGAGCTATCTCGCTCGAGCTACCCTTTTTCAGGATAGCATTTCTCAACCCTCTCGGTCAGATTGGCCGATCCCGTGAACAGCGATGAGGCGCGAGAGAAAAGATCTGCACAGCTACGGGGCCCTTGACTCCTTGAGTTCACACTCCACGGGTGAGCAGACATCCGGTTTTTTAGTCTATCTTGTTCGGTTTGGTCGGCTCTAACAAATATTTTGGTTCTAGGAATCAGCTACCAAAATCATGGTTCGATTTAATTTTTGTTAAAAATAACTTAACTACATCACAATTCACAATTCATATGTTTCATATTTGTTTCTCTCTTTCATATAAAAACCGTTAGCTTTAATATTGTCAGTTGGTGTGACACGACCACTAAGACATTGAATGGTTTTTTCAACAAAAAAACATGACACATCTTGCCACAGTAAAGCTAATCATCTTTGAGCAAGTAAGATGTCACTTTGGTCCATAGATGTTAAAAAAAGTATTGGCTTGCCATACTAACCATAATTTCTTTTGTTTGTATTAAGGAAACATGTAACAAAGTTTTCAAAGATAGCCAAAGTATAGCTAGCAATTTTATAAAGGAAGATTACTATATTAGACTTGGACAAATTGCAGCAATTTTGGTATGAACCAAATGAGATCATATGCCCACTTACCACCACCCAATCGTAAGATTGTTGCTAGTGAATCTTGTGACTTCTCACCACCCTTTTCTCTTCATCTACATTACATTGCCTCTCCCAGCCCCTCTTCTCACGTCCTACAACTTCTTCAAGCTAGTGGCAATCATCTTCGAGTTTGCTCAAGCTCATGGTTGGATCGCATCCAATCAAGGCATCATCTGTGTCTACATGTGATCTACGTAAATGTCTGTTCACATACACATCAAGCTTATCACCCACACACTCTTCATGCTTAGGTGGAGCCTTTGCCTTCTCACTCCTTATAGTATCTTACTATATGTGACACTTGGTCTATACATCACAAGAAGATTTACATGTCTAGGCGAAACGACGATGAAGAGCTCACCACTCACACTATCCTATACACTTTTGTCTTACTTGCTAGTTCTTTTCTCCGATTTTAGTTTATTTGGTATTTGCAAGTTACGAAATAAATTAAAATCTAAAATCAAACCATCCAAGTCTGCCATCTGTCGTGCAAGTTTCTAGGTCTTCCGCTTAAAACAACTAGGTTGAAGCGTGCAGATTTTGTGCAAATGGTTTAGAAGGTTAGGAAGAGGCTATTGAGATGGAAGGGAAAGTTGTTGTCCAGGGTAGGGCGTCTCATCCTCGTAAACTCAGTCTTGACTTCCACGCTTGTCTATCATCTCATGGTATTCAAGTTGGACAAATGGACAATCAAGAGGATTGACAGGATCAAGCATAGCTTTCCTTTGTCGTGGAGAAGAGGTTTCTAGCAGCAGGCACTGCCTTGTCAACTGGGCAAAAGGTCTGCCCGAAGGAGCTCGATGGGTTAGGGGTCAAGGATATTGCCAGGTTTGGTCGTGTGCCGGCTCTGGCAGGATTGGTTCACAGATTCTAGGCCTTGGCAGGGTGCATCTCTTCTTCTTGATGGTGATCTACATGACCTTTTCACATCTGCCAATAGTGTCCAGTTAGGTAATGGCAAGTATGCCTCCTTTTGCAGGTCCACTTGGTACTTGGGGATGACCCTGATGCATGTGGTGCGTAGATGCCATAATTTGGCGAGGGGAGTGGGTCCCTTAGTTTGTGAGGCCTTGTCATTCGGCTCATGGATGACTGCCCTTAGGAGACTTTCCACGCCCAAGAAACTTGCGGAGTTCCTACATATTTGGTGTATCATCCAAAGTACTACCTTGATTGAGCTAGAGGAGGATTGCATTGTCTGAAAGATGACCCTTGGTGGAGCCTGTTTTGCAAGCTAAGCTTATGAGGTCCTGTTTGCTACCTCCTTTGCATATCATAGGGGCATGCACATTTAGCATTCTCACTCAGAATCTAAGTGCAGATTTTTTCTCTGGGTTGTCATTCAAGACAAGATCTTGACAGTCGATAGGTTGACGGCTAGGGGTTGACCATATAATATGTCTTTTGTCCTTTGTAGTGCCGCGGTGGAGACAATTAACTGCTTACCCTGGTTTTGCCCTTTTGCCAGACAGGTTTGTTCGATACAACAGTTCATGCCCCATTCACCTACATCAACTGTTGGCCTGTCTCTTTTGGCGTTTGGTGGGATAGTATTCCGGGTCCCTCCTTAGCACGTAGGGTCGAGGATGGAATAAATGTCTACACCGTCTAACGCATGTGGCTAGAGCGCAATGGTATGATCTTCAAGAATGTTTCTCATTGGTTCGTTGAGGGTGTGATTTCTAGTGACATTCGTGGCCGACAAACTGCCTATTTTGAGACTATGGACTAGGTTCTTTTGGTCAGTATGTGCCGCCTCTGTTGCGGAGCCGGAGTTATATCAATTTTTTTTCTCTCTCTATCCTCTATTTGGACAATAGGCACCTAGCTTACTCTTTAAAAACTATATATATTTTCATTCGATTTTGTTCTTAAAAAATTGCCCACGCACGCCTACCACGATTCCACTAATGCACCACCAATAACCCAAAAAAAAAAAGAGAATAAAGCGTAAAGACGCACGCACCCACCCAGGCAGGCACTCCCCGACCCAACCCGAACCGATAAAATAGCGGCTCCGTCGGAACCATCCGGCTTGGGCCCATTTTATTCTCCATGTTGGCTGCTGCGTCGTTGCGTGTTGCTCTGGTCGCGCCAAAAGGCAGCGCCGCGCGCGGCGCCTCGCTTGATTGATTAATCATCCATCCAGTCCATTTCCCAGCAAAGCGAAGCGAGCAAGAAGGCGTCCCGATCTCGCCTCCCCCGCCCCCTCCGGCTCGTGCCCTCCCCACGCCCCCCACGTCCATCCGTCCACCTCCCCGGGAAGATCCGCCGCTTCGCCGGCGAGGTGGTGGTGCTCGGCCGCGATGAGCTGCGACGGCGGGCACGGCGGGTGGCTCCTGGACTACGGCCTCGTGGAGGAGGAGATCCAGGGGTCGGAGTTCATGTACATGGTGGACGACCCCGCCGTCAACAGGTGGGCTTGACCTTCTCCCTCTCTTTCCCCATCGATCCTGCTCTTCTCGGAGGAGGAATCGATGGCTCGTTGCTGCTGGCTCCCCTACTGCTGCTTCTCTATTGGTGTGTTTGATTGGATTGGGTTGGATGGTTTTGCAGCGTCATCTTGGGGTTTGATGTTCCAAGGAGGGAGGACGGCGGCCAGGACAACTCGGGCTCCAAGAAAAGGTAATCTTTGATACCCTTCTCTTTCGATTTGACTTGAAGCTTCAGATGCTGCTAGTTTACATGTCTGGGAGTCGTTGCGAGTTTTGACATGATCACGAGTTTACCATTTGTTGATTGTTCTGGAGTTGATTGCTTGTTCGTTTGTGCTTCTGCTCGGGTGCTGTTAGTTAGCAAGTTCGCAGATTTGATTGAGAAGAAAGACAGCTTGGTATGCCTTTGTTGTAGAGAAAACCCATGATGAATTGCACGACTACACGTCATGTTGTTAATTTGAAGAAAAGATGCAGTACTACTTGCAGACAAGTTTGAGTCCACGAAATCAATCGACAGTAGCTGTCTCATAATCAGACTTCATTTTGACAACTATATTTGACTAGCAAATATGCCTGTGCGTTGCAACGGGAGAAATAAAAACCTAATGCATTTAGAAGCATTTGTGAGTTAGGGGAAAAATAGCCAATGAAGAGCTATTAGGTAAAGGCAATGCCCATTAGGCCCCTGGTCCCGGAGCTATATACTAATCCTTCAGGTGCTTATCCTCTCATAGAATTTACATCAGGTCAACATATGTGTCTGCATAGATTTCAACTAAGTTTAACCAAGCATGACATATAACTGAAGTGGTTTAGGTATAAGATTGAAGTGTTGGGCTCTTTCAACAAACTAATGAAGCACGAGCTAAATAAAGAATTTTGGATAAAATAGGTTGAGTGATTTGTCTGTTCAGAAGATATTCCGAGATTCAAACTAAACATCATATTTTTAATTTTTTCTCAGCAACCAAAATTATACACTTGAAGCCTTAAGTGTTTTGTCATTTTTATACATATTGACATGAATAGATACCACTGAGACACTAAGCTATTGTGTGGAACAACATGCATGGTAAATGAAGTAAATTAATAAGAGTTCATAATTGTGTCCTCAATTGAGCAAATGGCAATATTCATTCAGAAAAGGGCAATATATTCAGATTCTCCTCTGATTGCAGAATTCATAAATTCATAAAGCACAAGGGAATGACTACATCAAAATATGTTCCCTTAACCTAGACTGGCCAAGTAGTAAAGGCTAGCAAATTGCTGAGATGTGTGTGACCATTAACCATTGACCAGTTCTTCTGCCAAATGCCAAAAAGAAACAACAAAAAGTACACTGCAGTAGAAAAACAGAGGGAAATGCAAGAAGTGAAGTCCATAGCCATGCAAGATTCTAGAAATCACTAATTACTCTAATAAGTGAAAGCAAATATACCGCCATGCATCTTGAAAGTTGAAATCAAATTACAATAATGTACATGAGAACTAAAACATGCTTTAGGCAGATTCAACAAATGAACTTGACACTACGGGTTTGTAGCACAGAACGTGTTCTTTGTAAGAAATATAATGAACATGCACCGCCAAAATAAAGCAACAGCCATAATGGATAATGGATGAAACATCAGTTAATGTATGAGCAAACCTCTTCGTAAATAGAAAGTTCTTGCAGGGGCTATCATGCTTGAGTATATATTAGCATCTAGGGAAGTATTGAACCACTGACGGCCAATAGCTGGCACCTGTAATAGGATGGATACTTTCATCAAGACCTATGGATATATTTTGAATTTTGACGTATATTGTCAAAGCTAAATAGTCTCGAGTACTTGCAAAAGCTAGTTAGTTTACCATTTCTTCATGTCCTTGCCAGCATGGGGCAATTGCTCAACACTTGCATAAACATTCTACTAATACAGGCAAGAAAATAAGGATATTTAACACTTACTTGCACTTCTATCATAAAGATCAGAAATAAATAAAATAATCTAGAAGAATTGCACCCGAAAAATGAACGGGTCTAACAGAGTAGCGCTTCTTGACTTCAAAAAGAAAGGGATGAGACATACCTTTGGAAAATTAACACCATAGGTGATGTGGATTTGCGAGGAAGGGAATGCAGCTACAAAGTAAACCATCTTTCCGCAAGTAAAGAGGCTCATGAATTTCAGGGGCCAGTTTCTGTAATTCTTGTGCACTGGTGGTATGAGCTAGCTCTGGGTGAGCCTGCTCATACGCCCTAGTGCCCGGCCGATGACCGGATCGCAAGCAGCTCGACGACGAACGCGTCGTCGCTGCACGCGAGGATACTTTGGCTGTTTTCGGAGCCACCGCCTGAGACTAGTTTTGTGGCATAAGAAGCATGCCATTTTCCTTCATTCTTCCTCCTTTTATTCCTCCAAAACTCCACACACGCACAGACTCACCAACGGCTCAACAGCCCCCTAAACTCACGCACTCACTCCCTAACAACTTAACAAACTCTGCTAACAACTCCCTGCTACCAATCTGACTTCACGCCAAGCCCTTTCTATCACGCCTCCGGGTGTAAACCCGATCGAGAGGCTGTACCATATCAGGCTGCATCGGATGCTTCTCCGGCTTGCCGTCGTCGTGGAGGAGGCCGAGAGTAACAAATAGTCAAGACATAAAAAGGGTGGTATAAAAATTAATTTTGCAGCTGAAGCAGAATAATAGAAGACTATGTTTTCATGTCCGGTGTTCTAAATTGTAAGCCACCCATTTGTGAGAATTGACTGATGTCCATAAAAAATGGTGGGGAAGTTCTTCACAAAATGGTGGGAAGGTAATAAGACACATATATTTGATGGGGAATGTTCAGTGAAGATTTTCTCCAGAAATTAGTACTTGCTACAGAATCTATATCAGTTAAGAGAATATGTTTACGGTTTACCTTTTTGGTTTATAGAATATACCACATCCATCCTTTTTGTCCCCAGATCGCTGAATGTAAATGCTCGAGTATTCAGAATTTTCCATGTTTTTTCTGTAGAAGGTATCATACTCATCTAACTCCTGTGGGAGAGACATATTGCTTACAAGCACGAACCAATAAAAGTGTTAAAATAGTATGATCAAGGTTTACTATTAATAGAGATCATGCCAAAAGATTTTAGCAATATCACATATGAACCGTAAAATCCCCAAGTTTTATCTAAGACTAAGTAGAGTAATTAATTTAATTGTGCAAGTTGGTTCCAATAGAACAAGTGTGGGGTAAACTGGTTCGAATTAGACTCTTGATAGGACAAAACCAGAGTTATGGCCTCCGGAATTTCAATATCTTACAAATAGTTGACTAAGCAGTGTCATGATATTTGGTACATTAAAATGGCAATATGACCGAAACTGGCAATAAAAATTACTGGAGACTGATGCATGTAGAATGCATAAATTCATGTTGTACTTAACACTTGCAGTTTGAGATTATTATCTTTTAGTTACGATTTTTTGCAGGTCACACTGCTTAGGGGAAAACACAGTCGTGTTGCAACCCAATTTGCGATATAGGCTTTTTTTGCGGTGGTTGACATTTTTGCCGTGCCACATATCTTGTTAAAGCCATAAGTTATGTTGTGACGTGCAAAATGTTCTGGTCTGTTATAGTTTTAGAAAAAATCTTAAACCTGACTTCATTCTGATGGAAAGGTTCGCAAATTTGGTTTCTAGTTTTTTCTGCGGTTTTTATATTACTCTGGCAAATTGGATTTCAGTTTACTCCTAGCTAGAGTCTAACTGGACGCTGGCCCCCACAATTGGCCCAATTAGTGTGATGAACTAATTATTGTTTCACTCAAAAATAAAATTAAATGATGCAGTAGAACCCCACTTCAATATCTGCCCATCTACTCCGACACCATCAGCGGAAGGGAGCACGCACCTCATCGTTGCCAGTGACCTCGACGCGGCAGTTGTCGACGACCTGCTTTATGAGCTGCGGTCGCTTGCTAGCGCCGGGGTTTGTCGAAAGGGGCGGCGAGGTAGGCAGCCGCGGTTAGGGGTCGCCGCCCTGGGGTTTGCCGAGGCGTGCCGGCGCTTGGGGCGCTGTGAGTGGGTGGCACGGAGGCTAAGGGCGCGGATGCGGGAGGCAAGGCGGGGAGGTGGCACCAGCGGCGCGGGGGAGCGAGAGGAGGCATGGGGCTGGGGCGATGAGCAGGGGCAGGGCCGAGGTGGGGCGGAGGCGCCTCGCGTGGGATGGCTTGGGTTTGGGGTTGGAGGGGGGAGCGTGGGCAGCTGGAGCTGTTGGATCAAGCGACGGAGCGATCGGACGGATGAAAATCTTTGACGGACGAACGGAAGAAGAAACTCTATTCTCTTTATTATCAGGTGAGATTGAGTCGTGCGTGCTTTCTCCGTGCGCAATTCATGTTTTACAACCTGATTTCAGCATGAAGTCAACGGTCATAGCTAGCAAGACTGCTGGAAACGTCCTAATGGTCGATGCTGAATGCCATCGCACAATTCACAAACCGACCAAATTCTGAGCTAAAAATCCACGAGCGTAATTTGACATGTTTTCCCTTTGTGACAGAAGATCCCGGCCAGAGTCGAGCGCGCAGCCTGGTACCAAGGCTTGCCGCGAGAAGCTTCGACGAGACAGGCTCAACGAAAGGCACGTTTTCAGAGCTCAGAATTGAAGGGTCATAGCTCCTTGAGTTCTGACCAATACCAGTCTCCCATTGCTTCAGTGGTAGACATGTTCAGACATTTGCCGCACCGGAATCTGATGAACCTCGATCCTTCTCCTGTGATGTTAACACTCCAGGTTCAACGAGCTCTGCGCGATCATGGAGCCCGGGAAGCCGCCCAGGGCCGACAAGGTCGCCATCCTGAGCGACGCTACTCGTCTTCTGAGCCAGCTGCGCGCCGAGGCTCAGAAGCTCAAGAGCTCCAACGAGTCACTCCAGGACTCCATCAAGAGCCTCAAGGTAAGAACGCACAGCTTACTCGCCTGGGCACCATTCGTCTGAAGCAAGAAGAGAAGTTGCAGAGATCGCATTGTTCATTTGTTCTTCAATGTGTGGCTGCTGAAGAAATTAAGAAAAGTTGCAGAGGCCGCGTTGCTCATTTGTTCTTGAATGTGAGGCTGGCTGGCTGCTGCTGCAGGCCGAGAAGTCGGAGCTGCGAGACGAGAAGACGCGGCTCAAGGCCGAGAGGGAGAGGCTGGAGCAGATGCTCAAGGGCGCCAGCGCCGCGGCGACGCCGTTCGTCCCGCACCCTGCCGCCGACGCCGCGCCGCCGTTCCACCCCTCGGCGGCGTACGCGCACGCCTGCAAGTTCGTCCCTTATGCCACCAGCTACCCGCCGCCGGCCGCATTCTGGCAGTGGATACCGCCGACGTCCCTCGACACGTCCAAGGACGCCGTGCACTGGCCGCCGGTTGCATGATCCACCTCCTGTTCATCAAGATCCAAGATGCATGTATCGAGCTTGGCCGTGCTGACGCAGAAACTGACCAAAGCAGCACGCCTGAAGAAAATTTCGGCTGCTGATTGTGTAGCAGTTTCTATGCTTGTTATATGGATGATGATCCAAGGTCACCTCATAAAGATTCTGGGTGATCATTGCTTAATGCTTATTGGAGCAGTCTATATAACAGCCCTATGTTAAAAGGTTATGAAAGTGATTACAATAATTACTAATACCAGGCTGGTGATTTATTTTCCATAATGCTCAATGATGTGTCGTGCGGTGAATGTCATTAACCATGTTACGAGAATTAACTTCATGCTCAGCAGCCACCAGTCAGCACCACAAATAAATGATGGGAAGCGCTAGAGAACGCGATACCGTCCGAGATGCTCCTTACGGTACATCTAGGAAATAGAGAGAGGAGATGCGAGGAAGATGGCAAGGCAAAGAGGGGGAGGACGCGTGGCCGGCAACGACGCGGCGAGAGCACGGCCCGATTCTCCTCTGCATCATTCGCGTGGGAGGCTCAACCATGCAATCACAAACTAATCCCAAACTCATTTCAAGCAACAGTACGTGTAACGGTACATTAGTTAGTTCTTTCTACTCATAGCAGGCTAGGGCAACTTTATTTTATTATCACATTGGAGAAACGAGACCTCCGAGCTCATACAAAATGATCTACCGAAGCGCCGCAACAAGAAGACTTGTACACAATGACAAGCAATGCCAATCAGCTGATTTAACGCCCCTCAATCTTACACGATTCACCGTCTTTTACTTGTAGTCTTGATGAAACTATCAAACTTCCCAGGGTATTCACGGAATACTGATCAAGCCATGTGATGACCTGCATAGTAACACCATAGCCATGTAACACCATATGACAAAACATACTATCGATAGAGCCATGTAACACCATGTGACAAAACATCCATAACTGTGTTTCATTATACAAATACAAACTTGCAAATAGACACTTGGGACATGAGTTGAAAATATCATTTCATTATACAAACTTGCAGATGGACACTTGGGACTTGAGTTGAATATACGAGTCAATTGAGTAGGTAAATTTCAGAACAAAAAATCCATCGAACCTATTGTAAAGGAAGGTTCTCACTGTAAAGGAAGATTTGTGAACAATAATAAAGGAAGATTCTCATTGTAAAGAAAGATTCTTATGATGTATCAGTCATAAATATGGAACAATGGTAAAGGAAAATTCTCATTGTAGAGGAAGATTCTTATGGTGTATCAGTCATAAATATGAAAACAAAAAATCTTGAAAGATAAAACATGAGTTCAGGAGCAAACCTCATTGTAATGGAAGATTCTTATGGATGTATGTGACATCCTTGTCACCATTCACCACTTGCCCGTTCCCTCGTAGGATCCTACATACCAAAATTAATTACCCAAAAAATCAGTACTTTTTTGTATATTTATATTATCTACAATGAAAAAGGTAGTGAAAGGTGTGCCAATAAGAATGGTATTAAGATATAGCTCTTTTGCTATCGACGAGGCTTTTTTTTATTGAAGGGAAAATTTGACAACAGGACATTGCAAATTGGTGGCCTGAAGTTTGGTTGGTTAATTAGGATATTCAGTAGCAGAAGAAATCAAAATGGACAAATAAAGGACCGCATCCATACCATCGAGTTGTTAATAGACCTTCAACACCCACAGGTCCGCGGGCATGTATACGCCCTGTACTTATGCCAACCTATATAAGATATTCGAAAGTTTGAGAAAAATACAGGAAGGTAAATCATCACTACTATAACATATAAAACTGTAAGTACCTCAGCACCAAGTCCAAAACGAGCCCCATCAGAGAATCGTGTGCTTGCATTATGGAATACAGCAGCACTGTTAAAATTTTACAGGTAAACAAATCACTTGTTAAACACCTAATCATCATAGAATATTGTACTAAGACTGTCTGCAGCTCTAGCACAAATAAAGTATGTCACCACAACAAATTGCACAAGAGTGAAATGAAAATTGAATTAAAAACAGAGTTGTTTAAAAGTACCTATCGACTTGTCGTAGAAAAGTCTCTGCTACTTTAGTATCTGTAGTGACAATACAATCTGTATGTGCACTAAAAAAAGTGAACAAAACAGAGAAAATTCAGTTCAAATAAATCTCAGGTTTTAAGAACTGAATAAGCGAGAGAGAGAGAGAGAGAGAGAGAATACTTCTTCGGTACCTTCCATAACAATGTATATGATCAATTGCGGACTGTACATCTTCAACAAATTCAACGGTGCAAGCCAATGAACTGTACTCGTGATGAAATGAATCTGCTTTTGGGAGGCCCAATACTTTACTCGCAACAGGCCCACCATACACAGTAACTCCTGTGATGCAACATTATTTAAAAAGCAAGAAAATCGTAGCCATGTCCATAACAATCCATACATTTATGTGTCCTTGCACGAACATAGACACTGGAAAAGGAGTATTTATTATGCCCTTAAGTGCACGAATGAATGTTAACAGAATTTATTCGAATATGATGTATCTAGAATTCTAGATTCAAATCTTGGTCTGCTTTTGGAATTGTTGTGTTCTTTAACAGAAAATTACATTTTGGATGAACTAATTGGCAACTTTTTTCTTATTCACAACAAAGTGTTTTACAAGAATTGGTAAGGATTCTTTGCAGCAGTATAGCTAACTTGCTTGCATGGGACAGCACAATGTAAAACAACAATGCCAAGGTAGCTATTATTCTTCTGATTCAGACTACACGTTAAGTGTATAAAGTAAAAAAGGAGCAATTCCTATTATTTCCGCCATTGATTTTTATAAAGCATAAGTTGACCTGAAAGAGGTTTGAATGTTTACGTTTTGACTCAATCATTCTCCAATGAAAATACTGTCATACACAAATGTAACAAATCTAACTGTTGCTTTTAAGTCAGTGAACACATTAACTGTTGGACTAACTATTAGTCAAAATATGTATAGTTTTGACTCTTGAAACATCTGGCCATCAATAAACAGGAGTGCAAACTTCCATGCATAAAGACTGACGTCCAAACCTTCTATTTTGAGTGCCATCAGTATACCATCAAGTTCTGGAGTATTCATAAGATTTTTGTGAACAAGTAATGTCTCCTGAAGAAAATACCCACAAATAGGTTATCCAAATTTACAGCGTATGGACGATTGAAAAATAAATAACAAATAACGATATAACAAGAAAGTATCACCATCCTGAAAAACATTAGAATAATAAATGTCAATATTTGTAGGCAACTTTGTTATGGTGATTAAAAAGGAATTGTTTCTGTAAATAAACACTGCAGTTAAAAAAGCTTCAGTAGAGAAAGCATTAACAATCAGTCAAGACATGTGAACATACAATTATCGATATTATATTTTATTAAAAAACATTTAGTAAGAAATCTGGAGGGCCAGTGACAGTCACAAAACATGTTCTTTTATGGGCAACAAAAGAACTGCAGCAAGAATATCAAGATCATAAAAAGCATTTAAAAAAGTTTATAGTAGTATAAAGGATAAAAGATTGGTTGTTTTGTAATTAATTCTTAGTGAAAAATGTTCTAAGGAAGTACTTGGGGGTTGTTCTCTTCGGTTTATCTTATGATCTTATCCACTTATCCTGTCCGAATTGAAAGTCAAACATATTATCCTTTTCTATCTGTTTCTTATTTCCATCTCGAATCCATGTCTAAGACCTCTAAAAACAAGTCAAACAAAGTGGACTAGACTTTCCAAGCTACCTCAGGAAGCGCTCGAAGTTTAGCTTATAAGCAAATAACATGATTAGCAAATAAGATAAACTGAAGAGTTGAAGCTGACAAAATAATGTACATATCAAATACCATTGCATTGCAGGCTGCTGGGTAATCAATTTTTGCATCCAACACAATCCGTTTTGCCATATCCATGTCAGCTAATTTGTCAATATATACATGACAGATACCATCTGTATGGGGTGGAAACAACAAGTTTATTTAGCATAACTTGAGTCTAAAGAACCATAATAGCAGCCAAAATAATCAGAGAGAACCTACCAGCATGTCCAAGAACTGGAATCTTAGTTGATGCCTTGATTTGAGAAACCAGCTTATTGCTTCCTCTTGGAATGACAAGATCAATGACATCATCAAGCTGTACAATATATCATGAGTTTTAGGCATATTTGTAGTACTGTTTTCACAATAGTAATTCATGCTCACCTTTAACAAATCTGCAATTTTGTCTCTAGTTGTGACAAGGCCAATAAGTTTTTCACCAACATTATCAGGAATGACATCGGTTATAACCTAAATAACAACACATAGGTATTTTAAACGGCACTAAAAAGTAAAACAGCATGTAATGTCAATAGTATAAGAACCATATAGCACAAGAGAATACCTTATGCAATATTGTGTTTGATCTCATAGCTTCTTTTCCACCTTTTAAAAGAAGACCATTACCACTTCGAATCGCTAAAGACGCAATCTGCACCATGATATCCAACTTTGAAATTGAAGCAAGTTGCTTATAATAAAGTAAAAAACATGCACAAAACATATTGAATATTTAAAGAAAAAACTACAGTAAGTGGACAACTAAAAATACCTGGACCAAGGCATCAGGTCGGGACTCAAAAACAATCAAAAGAACACCCAAAGGGCATGATGTTTTCTCAAGAACTAAACCATCAGCAACCTGGAAAAAAGTAACCTATTGGTCCAAATTCATATATATACAAATCAACGAGTGTTTCAAGGGAAAACCATGACAGATTTCCTAAGAGAGTTTGAAATGTATTTTTCCAATAAGCACTCACCTCAATTCTTTTTAGTAACTGGTTGATAGGGTCTTCCATATTTGCGAGAGTACGGATGGATTTTGCGAGGCTTGCTATCTACAACATGATAAAATATAAGCAGAATCAAATCAATAAATAATACCCAAAAAGGAAAGAAAACGAGTATCATACATCCAAGTATCCAACAACAATTTCGTTAATAAGAAATGTGGAACTACTATCCGACTGCACTTATAAAATGTTTGGGTAAATGTGTATGGGTATTGGGCCTACCTTTCCTTGTTTCAGAGTCAGTCTAGCAATCAAAGACTTTTCATATCCAGCTTCTTGCGCGGCAGCTATATCAGCTTCGTTCTCAGATCTAATTAAATCCTCATTTGCTTCTAAAGCATCTGCAACATCTAACAATATCTTCCTGCGCTCCTCTGATGACAAATTCTGTGTCAAATGTCCATATGATATAACCAGTATCAAGAAGCAGAAAAAAGTAGTGGGTAGTTTGAACCTTCCAGTAAGCATAATGTAGTGCTAAGAATCTAATGGTGTTTGAGAAAGAACAACACCTGTAGACACCGTGAACATTCTCGTGCAGAAACAGCCATCTCACGAGCACTAACATCTTTGGATGGTTCCCACAAAATTGCATTATTATGAAATAGAGTACCAATTTTCTCTCCTTGGAGAACTTTAACAATGCTCTGAGATGAAAATCCACTTCAAGGATAGAAACAGAGTTAAACTACTTCACCGTTCATCGGGGTGGTAAATAAGGTTAGCAGATATGGACTTTACTTGATTATCAAGGTGATCAATGAACTCCAGTATCACAATTCACAAGCTTAGTATTTAGGTTTGAAGCATTCACAGGTACTAGACAAAATAAAGGCACAGAAACAAGCTTCTTTAGCTGACAATAATTATTTCCAGAATTTGTACAGGCATTGAACATCATAGGCAAAGTTCTAGGCTTCTAGCATAAAAATGCAGGTGCATGACAGGTCCCAGCAGAAAATCCCTTTCTATTTTTTTGACACTCAGAAAACCCTTTTCTATATGGGTAAAACTAGTGTGTCATAATCAGATTTGTTTAACATTAATGTCAAGAAACTAACTGTTAGAGTTGGTGTCTGAGTATGTGCACAAATAGGTTACGTGGACGCTAAATTGCAATAGGCAGGAGAGGTTTTGTTAGAGTCAGGGACTCGTATCATGGCTCAACTATAAATTGGGACCCCTGGCGTAATCAGTAACGACTAAAATAGCAGCGTAGACACACAGATGCCGCGGCTGACATGTGGCCGTGAGAGTCGCCGGTATGCTGCGTGACAACTAGAATCACCAACTTCCGAATGATACCCATGACTAGATGCATAGGATGATGAAATTTTGCACTACACATAAAGTTGTAGTATATATAGCAAATCTACAGAGTCAAATTTCTCAAGCTATGAAAAAGGCAAATGTTTGACTCACCTTGTAATAACAACAGGTGTGCCACCTGTTGAAGCCAAAACAGCAGCCTGCACTTTAGCTGTCATGCCTCCTCTGCCCACTCGAGACTTGTCTCCAAAAGTAATTTCATGATGATGTTTTTCTTTGATGTATGTATGTATGATCTTTGATGAAGGTTCACTTGGTGGACCGCTGTATAGACCATCCACATCACTAAGTAGAACAAGGAGATCTGCTTTCAGTTCCAATGCCAGTAGACCTGCTAAACTGTCATTATCCCAGAATATACCAGATGAATCCTGTAACAGAATGATTGGTAAAGATCACCATGTAAATGACAAAGCTATTGAGATTGCTATAGAAATTAGAAAGGCATGATTGTGTATACAGTAATCAGAATTATCAATCAAAATTTCCCCCTTTGCCTAACTACCCCGTCAGCCCGTAGAAAATCAACCACCTATACATGCAGTGCCCCTACTAGAAAGCATTCTGGGAGAATGTCCTGCAAGCTACCCATGTTCCCCTACGAAGGATTTCAAAGGCATGGTGATCTACACTGTTTGGAACATCTGGAACGAGAGAAACTGGCGCATTTTCCAGCAGGACTCTGGAAAGATTTGAATGGCATGGTGATCTGCACTACTGGGAACATCTGGAGGGAGAGAAACTGGCGCAATTTCCAGCAGAGTAGCCTCCCCACCATACAACTACAAGTAAAAGTCAAGATTTAACAAGACTTCTTATGGGGTCGGACGTCTAACTTTGTAATTGACATGCAGTATGTCCTTCCTGCCTGCTAGTTAGTACCCCCTCTTCTCCATTGTTAACACCTAAAAGAAACTGCCAAAAGGGTAATGTATGGCACAAAACACACCTCATATGGAGCCTTCCTAGTACTGATGGCATCATTTTCATTAAATATTGGTACTACTTTAAGATCTAGTAATGAGTCAACAGTTTCACGTAGTCGCTCCCGGAATTTTGGATTCTCGAAATCACTGTCTGTTACAAGAAGTTGAGATGACGACACATCAAGCTGCAACACGAGAAGTTTGACATTAGAAACAGATGCAGAAAGTGCCGATCTTTTTTCAGTAAAATTCATGCCAGGCTAAATAAACACA
The DNA here is from genome assembly GCA_005191435.1 of Raddia distichophylla. Lineage (NCBI taxonomy): Eukaryota > Viridiplantae > Streptophyta > Magnoliopsida > Poales > Poaceae > Raddia > Raddia distichophylla. The sequence goes on from SPJY01023985.1 coordinate 1,127,772, forward strand.
CTTGGGTAAACAACATATCGTAAAGAGCCATCAGGCCACTCTGACCAACAGCGGCACAAGCCTTTCCGTCCAATTCCATCTGTGGTTTTTGAAGATCAGCAAAGCTGCTATTGACAAGCTTGCGGTACCTAAGTCGCTGTCGCCCAACGCCAACAGCACCCGAGGTGACCATAATCACCTCGTATCCTTGTGAGTTTAGTTCCTTCACCTACATTGTCACATTTCGTCTGTCAAGCAACTAGACACAGATGCAACACTCATATATACATAGTGGAACAATCACAAAAGTTCTAAAATCGTAATTGCTACCTGCTCGCACAGAGATCCAACTCTGCCCAAAGCCAATCGTCCATCTTCTCTAGACACAACTGCAGTGCCCACCTGCCATGCAAGAAAGGAATCAGTCGCAATGAGATAATTCACATCCCCGTCTCTGGTGTTCCGTGGTTGACTAGATTCCTCAAGCAGATGTCATGTAATTTGATACACTTGATAAAATATTTGCTTTAAAGTTACGCTTGCTAAAAGTTGGCAGCTTTGAGAATTGAGATGTGACTGCAGACGAAAAGGCCTTTCCATTCAATGGATCGTTCCAACGCTTAACAGATTCCCAAAAAAAAAACAAAAGCAAAAACAAAAAGGGAAATTACACTGGATTTTAACAAAAGATAAATCACAGATGGAATGTATTCACAAACTCGCATGTGGCAAATTTCGAGGAATAATCCCTTAAAAAGGTAAAAGGGACAGTCTTTTTCCTGTTCTCACTTCCCTTCCCCGTCCACTTCCATCTGATAGAAATCGCCGCTCCCCCAAATCTTTTCCGGAAAATCGTTACGGGAGCCCCAAACGATATCCATGTACATCCAAAAGGTTCCCAGCAAATTGTTTCCATGGACATGTGTCTCTCATAGCTCCCGCGCCACATCAAGCAAAACCCAAAACCCCAATGGAAACGCTCGCCATTCTTCCCAATCCAAAATCAAATAGACAGCCCAAACCACAACCGACGGCTCGGCAAAAATCACCCGCGCCGTGAGCCCGCGACTCGTTCCAAAATCGGCATCAGAAGCACAGAGAAGGAGTGAGAGAATGGAGAATCTGAGCAATGCAGACGCTACTCGCACATAGAACAGCACCACTAGAAGCTAAGCTACTCGAGATTGGCGGCGCGGCGGCTGGAATCTAGCAGCGTTTGATCGATCACCTTGATGATGATGCGCTTCACGTCCTTCATGAAGCTCCGGTTGGGGTCCGCCACGGCCGCCATGGCAGCGCTAGCAGCAGGCGAGGCGACCGCTTCGAGACTCCCTCCCTCCCTCTGTCTAACAGCGCCGCCGCCTTGTCGCCGCACCAGCCGCGAGGAAGAGGCAGATGGATAGGGAGGGAGAGGTGAGCCGGGGGGTTTTAAAGCGGCTGCGTCTGCTTGGGGAGGTGGCCGGAGGAAGCGCAGCGCGCAAGTAACCTCGACCCGCGTCGGGCCAACGAACTCCCCGGGATCCCCTGCGGCGGCGCCACCCACCGCGCGCTGCCGCGATCCGACGGAGGGGAGGCGGGGCCCGGCGGGCTCGTCTGCTAGCGCCGGCCGTCCGATCCGCGCGGCCGCGGCGGGCGCGCGTGGAGGCGAGACGGACACGGAGGAGCCTGCGTGTTAGGTCGTTGGCTCGTTGTGCCCTGACGCGCAGGGGTCATGGGGGAGATACGAGGTGAACGGTGGCCGTTGCCCGTGATGGCTGGCTAGGGATGCGCGCCCTGTCGTGCCACTGGGAGGGGCAGTGAGGCCACCGAGATGCCACATTGCCACGGGTTCTTTGGATTTTTGCTGGATCTGGATCGTTTCTCATGTGAGTTTTTATTTTTTGAAGTAAATGGCAGGAGCACTGCCTAATTCTTTATAGAAGAGAAAACTCGGACAAACAACAAGGAACTTACAGAACAAGCACAGCACAAGAGCGGAAAAGAAACGAGAAAATAAAGGACAAAGAAAAGAGGGGACCCTCAAACAGGGAACCCTCAAAAGCACGAACACAACAAGCCCTTAGCCATGGTCATTGTCCCCAAAAGCTAACAAACGATTAAGAAGATCTGTTCTAATTAATCGAACCACATCCTGGAAAGATGAGTAGGCATCCTGAAAGATCCGTCTATTTCTTTCTTTCCAAATGTTCCAACTCGAGTAGATGATGATGCCATCGAAATTTCGTCACATGTTGGCTTGGATCTTGCTCCGCAAATGCATCCACCATTCGTCGAAAGGTTGGCCGGCATCCGAGACATGGAGCTGAATTTCGGGGAGCTCACTGAAGATTCGGCGCCACACAGTTCTAGTGAAACTGCAGGAAGCGAAAAGGTGGTCCACCGTTTCTTCAAAAATGCCGCACAAAGGACACATGTGGTAGTTCGGCCACCCTCTTCTATGTAAGGTATCCGCAGTGAGGATTTTTCTTTGTAAAGCCACCCATATGAAAAACTTGCATTTAGGCTCTGCGGACGCCTTCCAAACGGCATTGTAATACCTATCTTGAGTTGAACCCTAGAACTGGATGAGGTAGGCTGATTGCGCAGTATAATGCCCATGCGCTGCCCACTTCCAAACGACTTTGTCCTCAATGCCCTCTTGTAGTACAATTTGCTGGCACTTTGTCCATAGAAACACGAACTCCCGGATCTCGGCGTCACTGGAGAAAACGCCTAGGTCTGCCACCCACTGACTATCCGAGAAAGCTTGCCTGACAGTTAACGACTGCCTAGTCGATAGGGCAAAGCAGCTGGGTGCCAGATCCTTAGGAGAGCAGCCTTGAAGCCAAGTATCCTTCCAAAAGTTGAATCGCTGCCCATCACCTAGCATTAAAGACACACTGGCGTTGAAAAGATCGCCATCTGTATTGTCTTGAAGAATGGTATAAGGCACCCAAGGTTTGTTTGGGCTTTCCCAGCGCAACCAGTGCCACCTTTGTCGAAGGGCCCTACCAAAGCAAAAAAGATATTTGACTCCCAATCCGCCAAGTCTCTTTGGTCGACAAACTCTTTTCCAGTTCACCAAAACCGGTCCACGACTGGGCTCAGAACCCCCTTTCCACAGGAAATCCCGACGAAATTTGTTGATCTTCTTTACTGCCCATTTACTCAAAGGGAACACTGTGAGATGGTAGACTGCAATGGAGGTGAGGACCGAATTTATTAGGACGACTCTAGCGGCCTTTGATTTCTCATGTGAGTTAAGTCACGTTGCAGCCGCACTAACGGCTGAGGTTTTCCTTGCAACTTTTGTGTCATAAATTTACCGATTAACGCTAGAAAATCATATACCAAATAGGCTCATACGGTGTATCAACTTTTACACGCTAATAAAGTTATGCACAATGTGTATAGAAAACTAAATATAACAAGTCAGACGAGTTGACTCGCTTTATTGGAGTTTTCCACGTACGAGTTGCTGCGTTGTCTCACTTCATTGGAATTTTCCAGAGTTGTCTTTGACTCATTCTACTAGAGTTCTTATGTGCCGATGTACGAATCAACATATTATTTTTGTTCTACCCAACCAATTAAACATTTGTTTATGCCAAAAACTGAGTGCTAGGAAGCTAGAAACCACACTTTATGTACATGCATCAACCACTATATAAAGAGGGTATGAGTTATGCGGCATTGAAATTATTCTACTCCCTCCGTCCCAAATTATAGGTCGTTTGACTTTTTTGACACTAAGTTTGACCGGCTCGTCTTATTCAAAAAATTTGCAAAAATTCAAAAAATTCCAACTCATACTTAAAGTATATTATATGCTAAACGAAATCATAGTAAAAATAAATAATAATTCCGAAATATTTTGAATAAGACGAGCCGGTCAAACTTAGTGTCAAAAAAGTCAAACGAACTATAATTTGGGACGGAGGGAGTAATATCTAATGAAATTGAATTTTGAACGCTTTAACCAGCCAAAATCAAAGTAAATTTGAGAATGTTTCTCGTGTCTTCAAAATTATTGAGAAACAACATAAGTAGTCAAAGTGTTTTAAAAATACTAAAACAATTCAAGAAAATATAGTATGAGAAGAACACACTCCAAAAGTTTTTTTTGTTATACTTCCTTAGATAAATAGCTACGCCAAGACAAAATTGTGCACTCTACCGTCATCCACAAACAAGATATACTATAGAATACCTTTTTTCTTTTTCTTTAGGACCTTGGGCATGGAAAAACTGTGACACATAAACAGCAAGAAACAAATATTGATTTAGAAGTTACTCCCTCTATTTTTTTAAGACGCACACATATTTTGAAATTCAAACTTCGTGATCTTTGACCAATAATTTATCTAACAATATATAATTTTTGTGATACAAAAGATATCACTGCATTCTAGATTCATATTTAATTTTCTTTTTATGGTTTTAGCTTTGTTATGTATGAATGATGTAAGATAAAAACAAATAAGGATTAAAGTATCGGAAAGGCTATGTTCCGGAGGGCCGGCACGCGTCGGACGCGCTCCCCTCGCGCGTGCTCTCTACGCGCAGCCTCGCTCCTTTTTTTGCCAGCCTCGTCCTTATCCACTCGCCTCACTCCTCAACCACTCGTTCTCTCTCATGTTTCCTCACACCGCGAGCTCGTCTATGGGAAGCGGCGCCGTCGGGGGGAGCTCGTCGCCGGGGACTCGTCACCGAGGCGTGTCGCCGTGGGGCTCCTCATCCCCGTCGCCGAGGTTCGTCGCGAAGGCGCTCGCACCGCCATGGGCTAGTCACTGAGACGCGCAGCCACCGCGAGCTCGTCGCCGAGGGGCCGCCGCCGCCGGAGCTTGTCGTTGGGAGGGCCGCGCACCGTGTGGTGCCTCCATCCTCTCTCTCCCTCCTTTTTGGTACTCCCTTCCTCTCCCCCTCTCCTCCCTTCACTCATAGGTTCGCGTGTTTTGCTTTGTTTTTTCGTTAGATCCGGCGAACTTGGGGGTAGGGACTGCCGGATTTCAGGAAGAAGAAGAGAAGGACGAGCCAGGCTCCCATTTTTCGGTCGAAACCTGGGACTCGCCTTCTGAAACCTAGGGTCAACACGTCCGAAACATGGAGTTTGTACTTTTGAAACCTATGATTTTTCGTTTCAAAACTTTGGATCCCTGCATGTTGAAACTTCGATTTTGCCTGGCGAAACCTAAACTTTTCTCTATTGTAACTTAGACTTCGCCCGCTGAAACTTGAGGATTTTCACGATCGAAACTTCGTCCATTTTGCTATTGAAACTTAAGTTTTGGCCATTGAAACTTGAAATTTGTCTACTGAAATTTGAACTTACTATTGAAACTTGGTTCTTAATCTTGAGAAACTTTCTTAACTTTCAAGTTTCTTCATCAGGTTGCCAGGTTTCATCAAGTTTTTGCCGTTATTTTTCAAGTTTCAGTAGGTATTTGCCAAGTTTCAGCGATGACGTCATGCTGACGTCATTGGTCCGGACGGTCCGGACGTCCGATCCCTGGCGTTGCCCTTAAAGTATAGCTTGGAAGATCTTGCCAAGTCAAATCATATCTTAAAAAAAAAAGGGAGTACATGGCCAGCGAAGGATACATAGTACTAGTTTTTGAATACCGTTTCACTTGCAAAATAAACCAGACGATTTGTTTTAAACACAAAATGTCTTCTCCTTGGCTTATGCTGTAATCGAATTGCTGCTGCTGCTCTCTCTCTCTCTGCGCAAAATACTTGTGAATTTTTCGTGTTCCAATCATGTCATTGATGGGGAAAGCGGTTTGGATGTAGTGTCGGAGCCTCGGAGGTGGCAACGGCATGCTTATCTACTCCTATCAGCCTCTTTGTTCTTCGCTACCGTGACAGGTTGAGACGACCTGCTGGTGCTCCGTGCTGCTCGTGCTCGTGTTCGTGGCCGTGGGATCTGCCGTGTGTGCCTGCGGCTGGCGTGCGCACATGACAAAGCGGTCCGGGTCGGAATCTGCCGCGGTGTTCACCCCGACGATCGAGGCCGCCTCCCGGCGCTCGGCTCTATCACGCAGGTGTCGCCCCTGACACTGTGGCCAGGAAAGGTTCCACGCGCAGCGCGCAGGCGCTGCTTGGCCTGGCCCCTCTCGGTAAACCAAGCCGCGACAAAAGTCACAGGGCCGGCGGCGACTTGGCGTCGCGGCGGCAGCACGTTGCTCCAAGTTGTTTTCGCGGAGCGTCGGACTCCGGCCTCGGCAGCTATGCTCGGAACATCGGATAGGCCCAGAGACCGCGGCGAGAGGAGGCCCTGTGAACCTATGAGAAAAATCCGCGAGAAGAGGCCCTATGAACCTGGGAGAAAAATTCGTGGCACCGGGTGGAACGGTGGCACACCGAGAGGGATAGAGAGAAGATCAAGAGAGAAAGGAAAGGGATAGAGAGAGAGAGGAGAAAAGAGATTATAATCCGAAAAGGTTGTAGTGTTTTTATAGAAGATTTAAAGAGCCAAAAAAAATTATGAAAAATATTTTTGAGATCTTTAAGACAAATTATGCAAAGTTTCAAAAAAAATAACTATAAAATATTTCAAAATATAGCCGGTACAAAAATGATAAATTTTAAGCTGCAGCTTATAATCTGATTATAAGCTGAAAGAAACAGAGCCATAGAGAAATAGTGGTGCCATGGTGTCATGTGGCATCGGGTGCCACGAAATCTTTCTCCGTGAACTTGAACTTGTATGGTGTATCTCGCCCTGTTCTTCACCTCTAGAGAACATTGTTGCTTTCGGGATGTTGGGTGCACACAGGAGACAAGAGTTGCCTTCTTTTTTTTCTTACAACCAGGCGGTAGCATTCCATTTTCGGAGAAAAGTATCTAAGTCATCCTATGCCATATAGCATATGTGCCACCCCTTTTCAAACCTAAACATCTGGCTACATGAATCTTAAATCATTGCACTCTCAAAATCGTTGTATAGCTAGGGTTAATCTTGTGGTCACCGGTAGAAACGGGCTTTTATCGAGTTCTCGCGTTGGTTTCCACAATGATTTTGGAGGACATTAATGCCAGCAAGGTCGTCATCTTGCAATTTTTTTTATAGGTGTGTTGTACATTAGAACTAGAATGTGTTCTTTCTCATTAAAAAAAATCGCATCTTATCCATTATTATGTCTGTTTGTGTCGTAGTTTATTGCTGTTTATCATTATTTTTGTAGTGGCTAATAGGAACTGAACGAACTAATGCAACAATAACATCATACAAAAAAAGGTGTGACACATGTTGCCGAATTTTTCAGGCAAGGCAACTAATTTTGTCGCGTACACCCTATTAACCGCCATTTGGGATGGTGGGTTATAGTTCGACACTATTTCTCCCCTTACTAATTGTCAGGATAGCATTCAACGCTACCTCCCGCCAATTTACATGGCAGATTTGGTAGCCGCTTTTTCATTTGGCGGAATTTAACCACACAACATTTCCCGCCACTACAGATGACGAGTTTGCCTTGAACAATTTTTCCCGTCAGTTTGAACGACGGGAAGAATCTATTATTTTGTTGCTAAATGTAAAATGTTCGCCTTAGAGCTGCTAGTTGGGCCTGATTGCGTCGACCCGAGAGTTCACCAAGCAGCGTAAATTGGGCCAGCCATTCGAAGCCCACGGTGCCCTCACACTCGTCGCACGCAACCCTCGTACAGTCCCACCGCAAGCAAAGTAGCAAAGCCAATTAACCAAGCCGAGAAAAAGCGTTGCACACGCAAAACGGCAGAAGCACGTTCCCCCTCTTCTTCGCCGGCCCGAAGGAAAACATCAATCAAACGAAGCGCACGGAAGCCCAAGGCGAGTAGACTCTCTCTACTCTCTGCCTCTCTGGCGCACGCACGACACGACCGAGCCCCACTGCATTTCGGCCGAGCCGCCCGTCCACACGCGTCGCCGCGCGCTCGCCTCCTCGGCGCCGCCGCTAGGGTTTCGGTCGCCGGAGCGCAGGCTGCGCGGCAAGGCAGGGAGGGGGCCCTCCGCGGGCGACGCGATGGACTGGAGCGCGGTGACGGCGGAGGACCTGGTGGACGCGCTGCGGGAGGTGGACTGGTCCACGCCGCCGCGCCCCGTCCCGGAGTTCTTCTCCCGCTTCACCGTCCCCCGCTCCTACTCCAAGTGGACCAGCCGCCTCAAGTGCAACCTCTACTAGTACGATCCGCGTCCTCCCCCCACCCGACCCTTCTGCTGCCAGTTTTGGTGCCATCCCCTCATCTGTGCCTCGCGGCGCATCCGCGATTTGTTTGGGACTCGTCTGGCCCTGGCGAATCTGGCCCCATTTTGGGAGGGATCTGGGCGGCGGCCGGGGGGTTTTGACCAGTTTGGCGGCGATCTGCGGATGTTTTGAGTGAATTAGTGATGGATCAGAGCATCAGGCGTTTTCCCCCAGATGGAATAGGGGGGATTTAGAATAGTGTAGAGTATGCGCTTGTTCGAGTTTTGTGACTTCTTTTGTTAGCTGCAAGAAATGGTGTTATAAACTTTGGTTAATGCTGATAAATTGGTCGTAAAGATAAAGGGTAAGGAATCGATTGTAAAGATATAGAGGAAGGAATAGTATAGTCAGCTTATAGGAATAGTGTGATGCGATGCTGGCATGGCACGGTTGCATGGCATTTGTGATCTATTTGATAATCCAAGCAAGTACTTTGGCATGCTTTTCAATCTTAGATGAACTGATAGCATGGTGAGTAGAATACTAATATATCTGTTTTGACTTCTGCTTGTTTGCCTACTTCTATATGGTAGATGAGGATTTGTTGAAGTAGTTGATATAAGCTCAGTTCTCCTATATCATCATCTAATGCATGGTATCAAGATCTCCAGATATTTATCAACAATATGAAAATGCATAAGAGGGTTACTCGAACTTATGTGCATGTAAATAGCATAGGGTGGTGTTAGTTTTAGTGCTTACACCTGTGTAGGTTATAATAGATAATTTAGATCACATCCTTTTCTTTTCTTCTTACTTACATTGAAGGCGTAGGCTCTATATTGAATATTTCTCTCTGAAACTCATGCATTTGTGAGATGAGCAAGCTGTATAATTTTTTTTATTTGTATTTACTTAAATATGTTGAATTTGGATTCTAGATGCAAAGTGGGGTAATATGAGATTTAATTAATTTCCTTGATCTGCAGAAGGTATAACATGGATAGGCAATTTCGAGTTTTTTGCAACTATTATACATGCCCAAGTAGTATTCGTAATGACATCTGTGGTTTTAAATTTTTAAAGAAAAATATATGATTTTTATGATCTGTTTTTATCTTGTACTGAAGCTTTCCAACTTCTACTCGTTGTGCAGCTACAGGACAAACTATTTCATCTTGATCATGTTCATCCTCGGTAGGCAAAAAAAAATATTGTCTTTTCTGCCTCCTTTTTTTTATTCTGACTTTCTGCCTTTGATATATGCAGGGATGGGTTTCCTTTGGAAGCCAGTTGCTATCCTTGCTGCCTTTATGACTGGAATTAGCATTGCATTTCTTAATGATAGGTTTGGAATTATTTAACTAATATATGTTCTTGTCTTGTGTTCACAACTTGTTTTTCTTGATATTTTACAATTAGATATGGTAAAAACACTTTTATTCTGAACTAACCAATGGGAAACATCATCAGTGCAACAATCTTCATAAACGACTTTGTGCATAAGCTTCAGTGTGGCCTGTGGCTATATTGGATTAGGTTCTTAAAATTGCATTTGTTGGATCCAAGCAAATCTCTGTGTAATCTACTGATCTAGACACAAATCATTTCAAAGTGCGCAAGCCTAAGTGGAATATGTGTCCAAAGTTTAAGGGTATATGGTGCAGCCTTCTCCATAACATTAGACCTTCCCATATGTCTAATGCTATGGGGTGTTGGTTTGGTGACATTAGGGCTCTAGGAATATTTTCAGGAATTCAATGACTTTTTTAATGTACTTGTACTTATTTTTTTTCTTTTAAAACACTCTAGGAGCTAGGTGCTACTTGGGAGGCTGCTTGGTGCCCAAGGTGGGAAGCTGGGGCAACAATGTTTAAAAGACTGAAACACAGTTTTTCTTCATTCTACCATGGCTACCACATACTAAGCTCTTGTATTATGGCACTAGGAATAAGACGAAGATATATAACAATTTTCCAGGAATCATTCAATGATAGCGATATACATGATTGCAGATCCACTTAAGTTCTTATTGTGTTGAATTACACTAGTTACTTAATTGTGGTAAATAGAATTAGAGCAAAATCATGTTTATAACTATCCTGAAATTGTTGTTAAGGGTGAAGGAAAAACCTGTAGGTTGTTCTCCATGTGTATTTGACTATTTGTGGCACAGTTCTGAATATATTAAAAGTCCTTTAATAAATTCCTGTGAAGAGTTTATAAGCTATTTATATATTTTTTTGGATTTCTTCTTGCACTTGGTTGGTTGGTAGGATGATTAATCAAGTAATTATCGTGTTTGATATTGCAGCTTTGCAGTCACTTTCAATGAGAAAGTCACAAGGACTGTCAGACAATTCTCACCACATTTAGCTGCAAAGATGAGGCCCCCAATAACGTGAGTGTTTTATATTTTAATATTCTTTATTTGTTCTATGCTTCTATCATGGTCTATTTGAGAGGGGTGTTAATACTTTTGTCAACATTGCCAGCCCTGTTCTCCGTGGTCGACCAAGCTCGAAGAGATCAATTCATATTTGTGGGCGGCCTCGCTGGGTGTTTGTCCTGTTATTTTCTGCTGGTGTGCCAAGCACTGAGCTGTCTTCATATAACCTAGTCCACATGCCATGGTTTGTAAAACTGGATCTAACTGTTTTCATGTTTGCAGTTAGTTGCATGTTGTGGTTGACCTCCTGCAGTCTGCTGACAGTTCTATGGGCACTTCTAATTGCTCTACTTGGTAGGGTCAGTTTAGAGTTTCTGAATTTTTCAATTATGTTTATCTTGGAATGCCCTTATAGTTCTTTTTGTTGGCAGCAACACTATTACATGCCAGCTTCAGAACACCTAATCTGAAAGCACGTCTGAATACATTCAGAGAGGAATTCCGAGCAGTTTGGCGGAATTATAGTGAGCTATAAGGTCCCCCGTGTTTTGTCTCCTGTAAGTGTCTAAATGACCATGAAGAACCTGGTTTTAATATACCTTACACAGTTACTCTGCATGCCTGTTTCTTCATGTAGAAGCGTGTCTTAATTCACATATATTTATCTAACTATGCAGGTCAATGTGGTAAAGAAAAAAGTACCTAGTGCTGAAACTTCCCTGCTGTTTGTGGATTGTGTTTGTGGGAGATATGAACAAGGATGATACGCAACTGCACTACTTTGTGATTACCTTGCCGTTTTAAAACGGAGGTGATCTTGGACTGACAAAGGTGTCTAGGTGATGCTACACCTTGATTTACAAACCCTTCAGATCGCAATAATTGTTCTCATGTACCTATCCTTAACCAAACATTGGAGAACGAACAGCATGTAAAGGATGTAAACAAGTATTCTCAGCTAGACAAAAGCACTTTGTTTCTGCCTGTTTTATGTTTCATCACTACTTTGAAGCATTCTCATTATATTTGCCTCTAAAATTCGGTCGAGAATTTTTCTCTGGAGATGGAACAATTGATTCAGCCCTGCAGCTCTTGCGATTATTGTCCCAGCACGATCTGACGCTAATTTTCTCGATGCAACAATTGATTCAGCCTAGCAGCTGTAGCGATCATTCATCCAGCATGATCGATCTGTGACGCCATGTTTGGGCTTTGTATGAAAAGTATTGGCTATCAACATTGCTTTGTTATTCTGAATTTCTGATCAGAGTGAACACGGTCACATTCAACACAATTTGTGACGCAATATGTTTGGACTTTGGAGAAAGGTATTGGCTATCAGCATATCAACATTACTTTATTGGTCTGATCAGAATGAACACCGTCAACATTCTTGCCCAATCTGTAAAGAGGGTTCTACAACAAACACTGACCCTTGAAAAACATGTTCTTCAGGAGGGGCGTATCAAGACATGGATAGTTACAAATTGGTAATGGGTAGTTACAAAATGGTGATCCGGAAGTATATAAGCTGAGAAGGAACAACATTTTGGAACGAAGGCAAACCTCAGGAGAACACAAAACAAGGAACCGTAACTCGATGTGCTCCGATCCTCAGGAACGTCAGCACATACCATTCTCGTTGGTAGAACAGCCACTGCGTAAAATTGAGTAGTCCGATTATGTGGCAAAGCTTCTATCGCCAGCATCTCCCAACCCCGGAACTATGAACCTGTGCGTACAAATCAGCAGTGAGTAGCTACTCAACTGAAACTATGCCTACAAATTTTTGCGTATCCGTGTTAACATGTAGTACAAGCATGTATGTCCGTGCTGCACGCATTCCACAATAGCCATAGAATTGTTGGGAATTTAGAACAATACCCTCTCTCGTCAACTTCACGATCAATTGTTCCTGTGTACACGTGGAGCCTGCGATGGGTAGTGTTTTGAAAGCCATTCAGTAAATACACAAGAGATAATGCACCCATAGTTTATCTATTCTTACCCAGGGAACTTGGTGCTGAGCTTTTGGAGTGCGGGAGGCGCCGCAACAGCAGATACCTGCATCAGATGTACATTAAGTGATAGGTTGATAGAAACTAATAATTAGCAGAAAATAGAAGGAAGTTTCATGAACTTACAACTTTAATCTGGTTGCTTGTAACTCCACGATCAACCAACAAGTCAAGGGCAGCAATAATAGTCCCACCTAAAGGTACAAATTAAATGTACATCATGGTATTTCTGGAAGTGAAGTATAACATGCCATTTGGCTTACGTGGACCAATAGTCTATAACTAGTGTTTCCCTTTTTCATTAAAAAAAGAGCATATTCAAACTCCCAAATAACACAATTGCTCGAGTGTTGCTAGCGGCTTGCTTACATAACTCTCCTCAGGCACAACTTATTACTACTATTGTTCCTGAAGGGATCTAACAATAAAATTCATTTACTTGAGATGACACTGCATAACATACGTATGATGGAGAATTAGAAGCACATTAATTACTAGATCCTGAAATTGCATGATTTACTCATATATGGGAATAAACTTGCAAATGAAGAACATAAGGTTACCAGTGGCCAACATTGGATCAACAACTAGCACACGCGTTCCCTCTGGAATCTTGTCCGGCAAACTGCATTAAATAAGAGAAGAAAAAAAAGAAAGGTTACAGGATTACTCCAATTGGCATAGATATATAAAATTCTTTCCTGACATTGGCTGAAAGAGCAAAGAAGATCAATACGAAAGGAAAAGGGCCTGCTATTACAAATAACTGATAGGTGTTATTAAGGTAGCGTTGCTTTCACAAGTTAAGCACAAATTTAGATAGGAACGAATACTTTGTTTTATTTCCTATTGCATATAGTCCTACGCAGTACGCACCACAAAGAAGAATCTTGACTTGGATAGTCATATAGAACTGAAACATAGGACAGCCTAGTCCAATATGGACTCAAGAGCACAGTGTTAGCCAAATCCAGCTAGCTGCATCCATGATGGGACAGCCTAAAAACTTTAAAAAGAATTTGCAGGAAGAGAAGGAACTTACTTGTTCAGATATATTGAAGGTTGAAGTGTTTCTTCATCCCTACATAAGCCTTCATGTTGAATCAAACAAAACAGATAAGTACACATTATGTACATTTTTCAAGAATCAAGATGCACGTTGGTTTGCATATGTAGGTGACAAAAAAATTGTAGTCGTCAATGAGAATAGTGTTGATTAACTTCATTATTCTAATTGCTACAATAATTTATTTCTTATTTTCGAAAACAAATCATTTAGAAGTAGAATAATCTACAGCTCAAAATCAGACTATAATTTTTGTACAAAACAAATGCCATTGCACTTTGTAGCCATATTTTGAAGATTTTAGTGCTCTTCCCAAAACTCTCAAACCGAATTTTTTAATATGTTCTTTTTACCTCTCTAAGACTCATATCGGAGCTTTTACATTATAATCTAGAAAAAACATCGATAGTATTCTGCATATTTCAAACCTCATGCTTCTCACCCCAACCATGCATGCATTTGAATCTAGAGCATCCAGCATTGGTATTTAGGGAAGTGAAACAAATCGAATTAAGTTACTTGAAGTTCGGCCAGGCAGTCTATGTAAGGGATATGTGAATAGAAAGCTCATTGACTTTACAGAACAGAACACCATTTGATACCAATTCGGTTTAGTAATCTTACCAAGGTGGTAAGTCTTGGTGGCTGGCAGAACTGACGAAGCATTTTCAGCTAGAGCAAGACCAGCTCTCAGTATCGGAACAACCTGTTAGACATGCTAATGGAAATACTAAGCATATTCACAGGCATACAAATGTCATATGAATTATATAGCTTTAACAAATAAACTTACAATAACAGGCTCCCTTGGATCAATAAATTCTACACTAGAAACAGCTACAGGCGTTTGGATCTCTCCTGTAATTGTAGGCTGCAAGGGTTGAAAATAATTTAGCACGACATCAATCTCCCAATTAAAATGTTCATCGCAGCGTCTAGCAAATTTAAACATGACCATCCACAATTTTATGGAACAATACAATCTCAATAATAGATACATGTGAAGGTGGAAAAGAACTGGCAATTAGCACTGTTAGTTAGGGTTAAGAATCAGACATTGGCATATTTCACCTTTCTACCAGGTAAATTTCAATATTCGTACTATTTTGATATTTGTCTTGCACAGATTTCACTCACAAAGGGTAATTTCAACTTCCAAGCTCTACGAATATAAAATGACTAATGGATAAGCCATGCAAGATTATTCACTCACCAACCAGTCCCTGGAAGCTTCATATATGAGCAGCCGACCAAGCTCTGCCATGGCACTCTCTACAACAACAAATTGCACAGCGAAATCTTATCTCAAGTTATGACATGACTAGCTCAATCTATAGTTGCGCACACGCATTTTTATACATGGTTGTTAGTTCACCAGTAGCCACAATTAGCTTAACAAATTTCCTTCAGCCACTAATTTGCGCCAAATGGCCGGTTCCGAAATTCTACTACTACTGCTATCCAGCTCATGAGTCATTCAGAAGCACACTCACTGAAGATGGCGCAGGGCGTCTGATCATTGCGCAGGACGGAGACCCAGTGCTTGATCAGCGGGTGCGGCGGCACGAACACCTGCGAAACAAGCACACCACAGCCACCTAAGCGTGCGCACGTCGTGGAAATGGATAAACAAAGCTGAGCAGAGACAGCGTCAGCGAGAGGAACCAGATCCACACCAGCATCTGGCCGCCGGAGGCGGGCGACCGCGGGCCAGTGGCGGCGTCGGGGCTCGCCGCCATCGCCGTCGGCAGAGACGGCCTCGGCCTGCGGGCGAGCAGCGAGGCGGGGCCGGGCGCGGTGAGGCTCGTCAACTTGACCAGCGCGAGAGAGGGGGAGGAGAAGGAGCGCGCGGAGAAGCGTCGCGGTGCACTTGGCCGGCGGCGGAGAGGCTCTACCGCGGCCGCGGCTGCCGTGGCCGTGGCGGGCGACGGCATCGCGGTGGCGAGGGGCGGATGCGGGCGAAAGCGAGAGCACTGAGGGGCCGAGGTGGATACGGTGGGGGGCTCGCTCCTTTTTGACGTATCTCGAGGTGCTGTTTGGCGTGATCACTTTGTAAAATTTACACATGCTCGCGTTGCAATTAAAGACTTTTTATCGTTGTTTTATCACAATAGCTGGGGATTGCGCTCCTGGCCCGTACGCTTCTTCAGCTCGGCCCTCTGGTGCTTGAAATTAGCACACCAGGCCACCACCACTAGCGGTAATTTGTACCAGTAGTTTAAAGTACTCCCTCCCATCGTAAAAAAAAGTCACCGTTAACTTTTGAACAAGCCTTTAACCATTCGTCTTATTAAAAAAAGTTATATAAATATTATTTATTCTGTTATGATTTGGTTTATTATTAAATGTATTTTAAATATGACTTATTTTCTGGGGATTGCGCTCCTGCCCCGAACGCTTCAGCTCGGCTCGCTGTCACAGGTGCAGCCCACCACTAGCTGTAATTTGTATCAGTAGTTTAAAGTATATGTTTTAGGAACACATACTACTTACTCTACTAGCTCAATGTGCATTTTCCATGACACTGTTGCTTTATTTCTGCCTTTTGATTCTTTTCATTTGTTTAGTAGTTTAAAGCAAATGTTTAGTAGTACATTTTACTTGTTCCATTAGACCAATGTGCATGTTCTATCTATGCAACACGCTTTTCTCTATCCCCTGCAGTTCAATTCATTTAATTTGTTCTAATAGTTTAATGCACATATTCTAGTAGTACGATGTCCATGTGCTGCTAGATGTTTGTGGATGTTTTAAAGCGGAGGGTGCTGCGTGAACAAACAAAGTGAACAGTCGGGACAGACGTCCAATTGTTGGATAACCATCAAGCGTCCCATAATTAGTCTCCATCCTGTGTGTTATCGTTGTGTTTAATTGCATATTTTCATCTTGCTGCAATTAGAAAATATGGAAAAAGATCTAGAGCTATGGCATGCATTGACAGATGCAGAGTCCAAGTTATTTTTGAGAGGATAGTTTGGCTTTTATTCATTGCCAAAATAATACTTAGTGAAGAACTCAACGCTCAGCTGATTGATAGCATCCCGATTATAAGAATTTATCAGTTAGGTGTTCAGCCCCAGTTCTCATGTCTCCCAAGATTTATTTCTTGGTTAAATAGTTATATAGTGAGTACATATGTGTGAACATTGCTAGGTGTAGAGTCTGGGTTTCATTCATTACAAAAAAAAAGTTTCAACGGGGAGCTATCGGTCAGGGTTTTACCTTTGGTTCTCATAGTTGATATACAAATGTGAATTATTATGATTATTCTTAAGGGTAGATAGATGTGGATACATGTGTATGCCTTGTTGACCCAAGCAAGATATCACGATGTAGATTAGCGTAATTTGCTAGCAATAGTTAAATCATTTAGAAAATTTTCCGTTAAAACTTTAGACCGTAGCCTCCGTATTTATCTAACTAGACTGTTTTCAAATAACTTCTCTACTTTTTTATTTAGAACCCAATTTTTTAAAAAGAAAAAACAGCTGCCATCGTACTTTAACACACAAAAGCCACTCTACTAAAAAAAAAAAAGGACCCCATCCCCAATTCCCTAAACAGGAAAACCTTTAATGGGCCGTGCCGATACTGTTGGGCCGATCATTTCCTTAACGGGCTTCCCATATCTGAGCATCCACGGCCGTAGCGCACCAGCCTCGTGAGTCGTGACCTCCTCCTTCCTTTCGAAGCAAAGCCGAGGACGAGGCCATTCAGCGACGACTTCCCTTCCTGACGGCAGAGCTTGCCCCTCTTTCCCCTCTCCTCCCCCCACTCGAGCCGAAACCCTCCGATCCCGCCGCGACTCCGGCGACGCGGCCATGCGCGGCTGCTGAGGGGGGACGACGCCACGACGAACGACCACACGAGGGCGGCCATGGACGAGGGCTACTCCAACCTCCCCACCAGCCACCTCCTCGGCTCCGTCCCGGTGCCCACCCCTTCCCCCTGCTCGCGTCTTCTCCCTCGTTCTCGTTGCGTTTGGCGTTGATGGTGGTTTACGGTGGCTGATTCGATGGTTTTCTGCAGGCTGTGACTCCCGAAGAGAGGAAGCCCGGTGCCCTCGCCGAAGGTAGTGCCCTCCCTCCCTCTCTCTCTCTCTCTCCATTCCCCTTTCTGTGTTTTAGATCATGCTGCTGATGCTGGGTCGAGGTTGTTGTGATTGCCGTTCATTTTGTTTCGGTTGGAAATGCAGCTGGCACCTCGCGTTTGCAACAATTTCCGCCTGTTCCTGGCGCCAATGGAGGAGGGTACCAGCCTCCAGGGACCCCTCCAGGTATGCAGTTGGCGTGAACCTTAACCAGGGGTTTGTTCCATGTTAATTTGGTTGAAATATTTGTATAATTCCCGTCCCGGATACAGTTGCAAAATGTATCAGATGTGCGGAATGCTTTCTTTTGCTAGTGTTTGTGCAGTTGAGTTATATCTCACATATTATTATGTTGCCCAACCCAGATGTGTAACAGTATAAGGTTAAGGTGCATGTGCAAAAATACAATGATAAATTTGAAATCTGTAGCTACATAGGAAGATACTTGCAGAGTTACAATGTACATTTTTTGCATGTAGATAGAGTCGATAGTTAAGAGCAACTTATGTCCCGTTTCGTGAATGTTATTGCCTGTGCCTGCCACACAACAAGTTTAAGTCTTCAATAAAAAAAATGCGTAACCATGATCTGCTAACCATCTCCAATTTGAAGCAATTGCCATAGTGGCTTTTTGGTATCTTTTACTTTGAGCTTTGATCCTTTGGCGTTGTTCTGTATTAGTGAATGAAACGATTGAGTTTTGCTCTAAATTGCATCTACATCTAGAATGTCATGGTCCTGATGTTTTTTTTGCACGAGCTGCTCCATGTTGAGGCCTCTCTTTACTTTTGCAGAGGGAGATGTGGAAACTCAGACAAACTGGAAAGGATACTTTAATGTTGCTTCTTATGCCCCATATTTTAATGTGGATACTGATGTCGTAATCGACAGGCTCATTAGTTCAGTTTATCCAATGGATGGTTTTTTCAGGAAGATTGATGCTAATCCTGACATGTAAGTTTCTATTATTAGACTACCACGAATCTTCTTTCCTTGTTTCAAAAATGAACTTAAATACCTTATCACATTATGCTCATAATCTCTAGTAAATTATTCCAGAATATAAAATCTCCTAACATAAAAGGGGCAGAATACAATAGTTGGCTACATTATGCTTTGTGTTGTTAACATTCCAATTGCCAAATTATACTGTAAGCTGTTAGCTGTAGTAGATGCACATGCTGCAGTTGTACTAAGAGCTCCGTTGTAAGTTGTAACTATCAAGAATGGAGGGAGGGAGGGAGGGAGACAACCCTAATATGGAACTTTGCACATTATGATATACATAACCCTGCCGCTAGCATGCTATGGTACTAGGTACTGGTCATGCGTGAACAGTAATAGCCCTTCTAACTATTTATGACTAAGCCCATATATACTATGTCGGCTGGGCCCATGGGCCATAATCCATGACAGTAACTTACCAAAATTGTGTGGTAAAGTAATAGAAGCATGAGATGGGGATTTGAATAGGGAAAGTGCGGTAGTTTATGCTAAAGTTAATAGTCGTACCTGTTGGTATTGTTGAACTGGTTTTCTTCTCTGGATTGTATATTAAATGTTCCTATCTTGTTATAACAATTATTTCGACCACTGATGTATCTGCAGGTATGGGCCCTTATGGATTACTACTACACTGATATTCATGCTAGCTGTATTTGGAAACTTTGCCACTTATCTGATGCAAAAGAAAACTGATCTGAACATATGGAACTTTGATGTTGGCTATTTCAATTGGGCAGCATCAGTCATGTACAGTTATGTGATCGTGGTACCTGCTGCATTCTTATTCCTGTTTCAGTATTTTGGATCACGCCCAAGTCTTGTTCGGTTTTGGTGTATGTGGGGCTATTCTCTGTTTATATTTATACCGGCTTCTGTAAGTATTTTAATCCTATCCAAGTATTTATTTATATCCTTATGCTCTCATTAGCAATAACATGTGGTGCTATGTTTATAGACATTTGTTTATATTATTAGTAATTTTCACTACCCCTTTATGCTGTTATATAATAGTTCCTGCGATCTCTATTTTGAGGATCAACTTTCTCAATGTAAAGAGTACATTGTATTTGGTTGTCAGAATTTTGATTTGCGCTTCTGTTCTTTCATGTGAAGTTTTTTTTAATGTCTAATACAGATTGCTCTGCTGTTTTCATTGCCTCAGATACTATTACTTATTCCTGTGGAATTTCTACGCTGGGTCATCATAGTTCTTGCTGGTGGTGCATCATCTTGGTTCGTTGCTTTAAACCTGAAGGAATGCACTGAAGGAGCTGATTTGATGGTTTTGATTGCAAGTGCAGCAGTACTGCAGTTTGCCCTGGCACTGTTCATCAAAGTTTTCTTTTTTGCCTGAGGCTGAGATCATCATTTTTTCTGTGTGTTCATCAGGTTTGCCATCTGCCCCCATGTTGGTTTTAGTTGGGGCATGATTGCATATTCTCAGTTCTTGTGTAGTATTCCATTATATCCCATATCTTTATGAGATGCAACCAAGTAGTGAGTACTCAAATAATTACATAGTTCGTTATTTAGGTGGGGCAAGCCATTTTAATACACTTTATCTTGCTTTTGGCAGGTGAGTTGGATGTGTTCTCTGTTCCATCATTCTTGTCCTGGCAAGCATCCTTTTGAGGCCCAGGTGGACTAGTCACACTCCGTATACATATTGACCCTAGATTGATAGACCTCGGGTGTTGTCCAATTTGAAGTGTCTGGTTGTTAAGGTTTTTGACTCCAGTAGTTGATAGAATTTCACTGTGTTCCAAATTTCCAGTACAGAGGCACTGAGTTGCCCATCTAAATTTGCACTCAATAACTTTCTACCACTTTGCTACCCACCGTGGCCAGCAAGCCGAAACCCTTTTTTTTGTTTGTGCAATCCATTACTGGTAACCAGGATTTTCTCATGTTTTTATCCAACATAGCTGATCAATGTCTGTATTTGTTTTTTTGGTATACTGGTATATCTCATACGTTCTTCCCATGATCAAATTGATTTTCATGAGCAGAACAGTTACATCAACGGAAATATGCCCCTCGTTGATCCCTTGTTTAGTTTTAGTTTTGATCCCTTGTTTAGTTTTAGTGGTATGAAAAGGCTAAATGAATTATTAAAAATATATTTTTGAGATCTTTGAGAAAAACCCTACAAGGTCCTGAAAATTTTATTTTCAAAAATTAAAGTGAATGGTCTATACAAAAATAACAAAAATTACAAACCCAATAAAAATTAAAACTAAACAAAGGATCAAAGAGTGCCTACATCATCGCTTCAAAACATATTTTTTGAGAGAGATTAGTTTTAGTCCACATACAAATGGACTCAAATGCACCCTAGGTGCCGGCGAACCACCCCGCTTTTTTTTTTTCATAAGTGGTGATTTTTTGGAGTTTAGTGATGTTTAATAATTTATGACATGATTATATTAAAAAGTTTGCTATAAAAAATATATAGATTTGTCCTATAAAATATCAAATATATTATGTAAGTACATTTCTATATTATAAAATATTGATGCATAAATCAAAATTGTCATGCCTTGCAGTCGAATCATAGATTTACATATAAATCTGTTTAGGCGTCGTCTAGCGGCTTGGATAACCATGCTTGAACGATGTACTTTGGGTGCAATCTAATTTGAAAATATCACTGTATTAGTACGATGTTATTGGATTTGCTTTCTACCGTGTAGTAATAATTTAACTATTTGACGACACGTATGCTTAGCATGCATCTACCCACGGTCGTAGAAAGAGCGGAAGTTTTTTCGGGTAATTAACACCCATTTGTTGTGAGCCAGAATGCCGTTACTCCAATTTTGCTAATCGATATCAAATTTAGTATTTGTATACCGGTACATCTCATACGGGTTTGTATCAAGGGGAAACTTCATAGTGCATCGGTGAACCCTTGAGGCTTTAGGAGGCTGTTTGGCTAATTCAAATCGTTGATTTATATAAAGAGTAGCTCATGCAAAAAGGATCGGGGATTCGTTCTCACGCCGGAGATTTTTTTTAAAAAAAAAATTCAAGCTACCTCGATCAGGAATAATGTTTTACCATCAAATCACTCTTTGCCAAGATGATGTTTAAAGTACATATTTGAATTTTGACCCTAACGGCAAAACGTTATTTAGATTTTATTAAAATGTATATGAAATCTACTAATGCAGTAGCTTGGTTTATTCATGATTTTATTTTAGACAAAAAAAACGGTTGTTCCATGCCCTTCCGGCCCTCATGAGTCATCTAAGACTAGGCCCTCCTTGTTTCACAGTTTGGTTCAATCGAGCGAAAATTTGCTCACATGAGTCATTTGAGATTGAGACCCTCTTTGATTCACGGTACAAACCATTTGGTCTTACATTTTATAATAATTTTTCAGGACTTTGTGCGTTGGTAGATGGGAGGAGGGGCGGGTTCTCCTCAAAAGATCTCAATTTTTTTAAAATAATTCTTCGGCCTTTCCATGACTCTTTTTAAATTTTAAGACCTCAACTTTTGCCACAACCAAACCAAACTACGAATCAAAGAGGGCTTCCTCTCAAAGTTGTTTTCCCTGGCCAAGAGAGATCACCCAATGTCCCATTCATTCATAGAAGAGAGAACTCATATACAACAAACTAAACTAAACTGAAGAGGGAGGAGAGAAGGAAAATGAAAACAACATAAAAAGAAACCAGAAAACAAGGCAAGGACAAAGACGCAACACATGCAGGAGGCACACTTAAAGGGCTGGCAGGAGATCTCATCTTTGAATCTTGATCGAAGTCCAATCCCAGAATAACATTTTAGTTTAGTATTGGAGGCTTTGAGCTTAACAAACATTGCAACAGGAAAAGCCTAGATATAACAGATTCAAGGAAGAAGTCCTGCATTAGTCGATTCACATAATCTTGTAAACCAAATAATAAACTCATATAGCCAGTGCACATAGCCGCATAGCACGGAACAGCACATCAACGGCTACATCTCAAATAGAACTTATCCTTGGTCACTGATCAGTGGTCACAAGACTCAGGTTACCCAACGGCACCGAGGGAAAACTCAAAAACTGAGCAAAAGAAACACGTCCGAACTAAGCAAAATAAAGGAATTAACTCACGATTCCACTATATTCAACTTTTAAGCACAAACTTAAGCTTTCTCAGCCAGGACAAGTATTCATAGCACTCCTTGTTTATCATGTACGCATGTACGAAGTTGTTAAAATCTGCAGAGATGCCCCTACTTCTCAGGTAGGAATGCAACGCCTTCTGAAGCTTCTCAGGGATGTTACTACAGAAGGATGTAAATTCATGATAAGTAAACCTGAAGAACGCATGACAAACCATCATACTGTCAGCTGAACAAGGGTTTAATGCTAACCTGTACATAGTTCCGCCACTTAACGAACCACCGGATTCATCGCTCTGTCCCAATTCCAGGCTCTCAATGACGAGTCCTGCAGGGTAAGAACTGCAACCAATTTCCAAGCAAGAAGCTACCCCTTTGTGGATTCTTACCGTCAGTGGGATGCAGTACAGATTTGGGACGCCATTATCGGTGTGGCTATCGAGTTTGTCATATTCAGCAGGTTCCTCCCACTGCTTGCCATTTGGGGTGGCTGCATCAACTCGGCTCGGCCTGAACACTTCGATTTCGATTTGTTCATTCTCATCACTCTTTCTGAGTGTTATCCTGTTGGTACCCTCCCTATCTTGGATCTCAAAAGGAAAGTCTTCCCCTAATTCCTTTGCCTGGCGCAACAATGGCAACATCATCACACATCACATCTACGGATCAGAAAGATGACATCTTTCAACTATTCCCGAATCATCTACAACGACGGGGAGAGAAAAAAAAAGAATAACTCGATTACTCTGACATATAAGATTTCTGGCAACGCCTGAATCCTAAATCTCGCGCCATGTGTGGCGTTTTTCTCTGGTGTGAAGAAGAAGGTGAAAGTGTTAATGAGAGGTGGATTCTTACCCAGTTGCGCTTCTTGCAGTCTTGCTGAGCGCAGGATATCTCGTAGTGTATGATGCGAAGGAGCTGGGCACCGGAGGCGGCACCTGGCTGGGAAGCGGAGAGGGAAGAAAAAGGAGAGGCGGATGCGGCGCGACGGTGATGGAGATGGAGATGGAGGCGGTGGCAGGGAGGGCGGGCGCAGCCTCCGGATCGGGGGCAGATCCAGGTGGCGAGAAGGCCGCGCGCCTCCGCTGCCCAGGGAGCACGGCGTAGGGCGGAGCCGACGGCCATTACTGCGGGAATTTTTTTTTTTGATGACACTCAATTGGTGCCCTACTTTCCAAAAAACACCCAATTCATTCCTAATTCCTAAGAGACATCCAATTCATTTTTTTATTTTCTTTCATGACATTTGGACTCTTTTCCAGCATTTTCATTTTATACTTGAGCTAAATACATAGAGAAATACGCCCTGACATGTGGGGCCTAGTTGTCATCCACTCACCTCACTCGTCTTCTTCCTCTGCTCTTATCCTGTCTCTTCACCTGACATGGGACTGGCCGTCTGCTGCCTCCTCTCTCTACCACGACGGCAACCTTGTGGTGGCGCCAGCGAGCTCCTCCCCCTCCTCCTCCTCCTCCGGAGGTTGCGCGGTGGTGCCGGCGAGCCGCGACCTTCTCCTCCCTTGGCGGATGAGCGACGGTGCCGGCGAGCTCCTCCTCCTCCTTCGGTGGATGCGCGGTGGCGGTGAGAGAGAGAAGGCGGGAGAGGGAGGCGACAGCTCGGCTCCGGCGAGATTTCTCCGGCGGCGTGGTGCACCGGCGAGCTCCAGGGCGGCTCATCTGCGGGAGAGGGGCGACGGAGTTGGTCGGGGAGGTCGCGATTGGAGGCGGCGGCCCGGTGACTTGGGCGAGGCGGTGCGGCAACTCAAGGGGGGAGGCGGTGGTTTCTCCTGTAAAGGGCACGGCGGCGGCGCAGCAAGCAGAGGCGCGGCAGCGCAGCAAGCAGAGCGCGACGGCGGCCGATGCAGGACGGGGTGGCGGCGCAAGAACTGCAGCGGCAGATGGCGATGACCTCCCGACGGCGGCTACGCGGCGGCAGCAAGCTCCTAGTCCTCCGGTGAGCTCCCCCATGGATGGAGATAGGGAGGAAGAAGATGAGGTGGGTATGACACGTGGGCCCCATGTAAGGATCCTAGGTGCTTCGCGACTCGTGAGGTCGCCGCCTGTACATCTCCCACGCCCGCCGGCTCCCGCGCACCGGGTCGCCGCCCAGCGTCTCGCCGTCTTCCACGCGCCAGGCCGCCAGGCGCCGCCTCCCGCGCGACGTCCGCAGTCTCCCGCGCTCCAGGTCATCGGCGATCGTCCCCCGCGTTGCCTGGCCGCCGTCTGTGTACACTCCCACGCTTGTACACCTCCCTTTCTTCCGTCAGTAAGCACGCTCTGAAAATTCCTTCTTTGAATCAGGTTTAGTGCTTTATGTGATGTAGATGTAGATACTTAACAGCAAGCACAACGCCTTTGCACAAAAAATGCAAAGAATCAGAATCAATAGGTAAAATTAATCATGATCCACCAAACATAAAAGTACTGCACAAATATATAACGATCATCATCAAGTACTGCACAGATATATAAAATTGCATACTGATTGCCAACATTTTCATGTATTCTTTTTGCTCTGACAAATGAGATTCATGGATATTCGTAGCTAGAATGAAAAACATTGATTCCTATTCAAGGCATGGAACAGTTCGGTGGGCTGCCGGAGATCAACGCCTGGCTCATCCTGGCCTAGGTAAGCACGGTGGCCAGCAACCTGTCCCTGCTGGGTTCAGCCGCCAAGTTTGCAAGCATGCGGCCGGTGAGAGCACACGAAGCAAGATCGTTCCGATCCAAAGGTTGATTGGGATAACTTACAATTTGTAGAGACACATGATGACGAAGGTAGAATTGAACTGATGAGTGAGGATCATCTATATGTGGTTTTGGGCTTAAGGGATGAGGATGAGAGAGGAAAGATGGCTGAACCAAATGGTCATACAATGGTTGAGCAGGGGGGTGATGATGACGGTGTTGCCATTTTTATTAATGATGTCATACCAGATGAGGTAGTGATTTCATATGATAAGGATCACCCGAAAATGGATCTTGGCACTATGTACCCATCGATGAAGGAATTCCGGTTGGCTGTAAGGCAATTTGCCATTAATGAAAATGTTATATGTTTTTCATCAAATTACTGTTTCCATGAAGCATAAATATCACAATTAAGCAACAGAGCAAAAGGATAAAACTGATGACATGATTCAGTTTGCAATAGTGGATTGGTTTTCAAACCAAGCCAGAATGTTTCAACTGATAGCCAAACTACAGGATTCAGTTCTAATCCTCACTTTCTTCTTTCTGTGGCTAATCATCTAATAGAGGCAATGAAATTTTTTTTAGGTTTTTCGATTCTTTTTTTCAGCACCATGACCCATTGGCATAACTGATGCAGTGCATTATTTTGGATTAGTGCAAGGAAATGCAGTGCTAGTCGCTGGTTGTGCTTTCAGTTTTCCTGCTTGGCGCGCGGGTGGCGACCTTGGCAGCGGCGATCTTCGTAGCCGCGAAGATCAACGCCTGGCTCATCCTGGCCTAGGTAAGCACGGTGGCCAGCAACCTGTCCCTGCTGGGTTCAGCCGCCAAGTTTGCAAGCACGCAGCCGGTGAGAGCACACGAAGCAAGATCGTTTTTTTTGGCAGGGGTATTCTTGTCCTTTCGCAAGCCGGTTAATTGGAAACGATTAAGAAAAGCAATTAAATGGGGGAAATGGCAGGGGAAACAATGTGTCAACGAGGTGGGTGGCAATTTTGCGAAGCCATTTTTGAGAGTGGCAATTTTGCGAAGCCACACGAAGAGAGTGGCAAATAGCCAATTTTCTCGGCTTTTCCCGGTTTCCTCCCCTCTTCCAACTATTCCAGTTCCACCAAGGTAAACAACTCCACGCTGCACCTGCACACTCCGGTGCGGGCCATGGGGCGTGTGTCCATACGTCTGGACCGTCCGATTGCACGCTGTCAGTCGGACAGGGGCAGAGGATCGGACGGCTGAGGGCTCTAAGCACGAAATGAACTGTTCCTTAGAAGAAGCGTCCGTCAGCACTCAGCACAACAAACAACTGTTTCCTCACCATGAAAAGATCTCGGCCGTCCAATGAAACACATCAGACCACCTAAACACAAATGGATCAAACAACCAATTTGAAGCAAGTTCTTCGGAACTTGGTTCATGTTAGCTCAAACATGCGTCGTGTAACCCATATATATCCTGCAATCCAATACAGTTGAACAAACTATGATCTTAATTCTAACAAATTGAGCATCAAATCTTTGAGAGCAGGGTGCTGCAGCGTCCTGCAGTTGCTTCATCACCACAGGGATCATGATCCTTCAAATAAATTGATGGATTATATTAAAGATGCCTTGAATCCAAATTAGATATGCTCAAACTAGATAACAACATTACAGCAGCACGAGCACATCATCTTCTTTACTATGTAAATGAGGGGATTAGGTACTAGGAACCGGGCGTCATTGAAGTTCATGATATGCAAGATTACAGGTTACTGCAATACTTTCATATCTTTTTTGAGCAATGGCATGCCTTATTACATTATCAGATGTTCAAAGAAGACATCTTCTGCTTCCAAAAAGAAAAGGGGAAGTATCCACGGAATAGTTTATTGTAATTTAAGGTGAACGATATACTGCAGATATGAAGTGTCTTCACTAGCTCACCAAATTTTCTTCACTCAGACAAGTTCATATATTTTATATTTCACCATCCCAAATATCCTCCAAGGTTTTGTAAACACTTAGTGGGTGAACTGCAAATTCTGCTTTTAGCAGCCTTACCTGCATGTTTCATACCAAACCAAATCTCAAATATCATGAATGAAAAGATAAAACATGGGATTTATCCATTCATATATTTTTTCTAAGAAAAGAATGGTGTAGAGCATTCTAAATTGCCATGAGCATATGCATATGGTTAGGCTACAATATACCTAAGTGACAAACATAGCGAGAAGGACATTGAACAACAGAAGAAAAAAACGTGTTATGAGAGTTGAGGCCTGAGACTTGCCTGTTTGATTTCAGATAACTTCGCCATCAAATCTTCAGAAATGGACCAATCGAATATGTCAAAGTTCTCCTTAATCCTTGCTTCGTTGGCACTTTTGGGAAGGACACTCTGGCCCATTTGAAGACCCCAGCGTAGGGCAACCAGTGCAGGTGTTTTCTTCAGCTGCTCAGCAACAGAAACGACGATGGAGTTGTTAAGGACACTTGTCCCAACGACATGTCCAGGCGAACCTAATGGTGAAAATGCCTGCAACAATGCAAGTGCCAGTTCATAACAAGAGCCTAGGGAAACAGCACACACAATACTGATTATCGACAAATTAAGGTAGGAACATACAGAATCAAAAATAAATAATAGAATGTTAGTAGTGATTTGTCAAGCTTACAGAAAGATGAACACCCCTTGACTGGCATAGCTTACGGAGCTTGTCTTGCTGCCAAATTGGGTGGCATTCAACCTGGTTGACTGCCGGAGGCACACGTGCAACAGCGAGCAAATCCTCCAGCTTCTTACAAGAAAAGTTACTCACACCAATTGCTCGAGCCTTGCCGGAGTCGTATAACTTCTCCATCGCTCCCCATGTAGCAGGAATATCAGGTGGCAGAAAATTTTCAGGGCTCATACTTGTTCCTTTCTTGGTGCGAAATGGACCATGAATCTGTAACATAAGAACATTTAAATAACCAAGTCAATCAACAACCAGTTGACCCAAACCAGCAGTTATAAGGATTTGCAAATAATGAGATTAGACCATGGGATTTGAGAGAATTGACCACATAAGAATTAAAAATTGTATGTACTGGCTTCGGCAATAGGTGTCAATTCAGAGGGATGAGGACTGAGGAACACACAACTTTTATTAAGCCTTGTAAATCTTTGGAAGTAGTGTCTATGAGTTTCTTCTGTAATCGTTTTGGTTGGAGAACTAATAATAGATTGTATGCAGTTATATTGGATTGAATTGTAATAATTTTGGGCCGTGTGCATTTTATGATGTAGAGGCCGGATGTAATTCCATTATCTAAAAAAAGAATAAAAATTGTACATTAAACCCCCCATATACTTTAAGTCCTGGTTGGCTGCCTCCCCCACTGGCATACGCCTACAGAAGCTATGTTGTCTTCAACAGAGAGTTGTACTTTGCAATTATCACTAATATATCTCAAACAACAAACTGTTTTGAAATATTATTTAGTGGTACAAAACTTGGTCGGATCTAGGATAAGGTAAACATATAAGTACAGGTGTATAACTCATATTATCAGGGATATGGAAGAGCCGCCATATTATGCAAAGTCTGGCTGTGATTTTCTTTTTGCAAGCAACAAATATCTCTTGACCGTCTCGCTTGCACACCATATGTATATAGGATATTTAAACAAAAATAATTGCCTCTGGAAAAAATAGAGCCAAGTCATGACAAAACGAAATTTGGAAAGAAAGGGACCAAGTGATCTTAAACATGGTAATTATTAAACACAGGTATATCTCAGTACATAAATAGTAGCATAATGATCAACTGGATATGCTATCAAGCATAGGGATTTACGAGGTACAAATCTAAGTAGTCAAGCTGCAAATCTTTAAGTGTAGTGCCAATTGCCTCTGGCACATCTTCAGGTGCATGATTAGTACCCCTGCAAATTTCAGAATATTTATTGATGACACAAAATTGGAAGTTACATAAATTATTTTACACATTGCCTCCTAAGTTTGAGAAATGAAGCCTAACCATAGCTTAGAGGTGATAAACAAATCTTCACGCTTAACCACACCATCCTCAATTAGTTTCTTCAAAGCCGAGCCAACCTAAGAAGGGCATCAATTTGAATTGTCAGTAAAACGTCAGTGTATTTTCAAATCAGATCAGACAATATCATAACTCTACAAGGTTCCCTCCAATGTTCTGATGTTCTTTTACAGTTTCATAGGTTTGCTCCCTTTATACACCCTTTTTGCCATCTTAGCACTTACTTGTATGGTTCTTTCCTTAAATATTGTTAATAGAACTAACATTTATGAGCGTGCTTCCAATATCTTAATATCCAAATATTTGGAGCAGTGTAATGTTAATGTGAGGTCAAACCATCACGCAGCAGTGGTAGTCAAACGGATACTGACCACATATTTTTCTGAGAGTACCAATCATATTTATCCAGTTATAATTAAAAAAATAGCAGTCTGATGCGGATTGAAGGGGCAATCATGTGATGGAAAGCTCTGGTGCGAGTAATTACTGATTACCTCTTTCTCATTTTGGTATACTGGAGCACAATCGATATGCCGATACCCAGCCTGTGTGAGAAAAAGCAGTGAATTTTCCTTTTTAGAATGGGGTAGAAGAAAAAAAGAAACCGTGTAGTTCGATATATATCAGGATTTCAGAACACAGCAAAACACAACAATGTGAGGGCAAAGAACACTTCAAGAGCTAGTTGGTTTCGAATCTGGCTGTTCTTCAGTTTTAGAGGTAAGTCCGCAGGTTACTTGAGCTAACAGAATCAACAGAAATTTTCAGTTCACGCAAATCTGGCATCTCATAGCCGCATAAAGCGTTCGTTTTACAGTGTATAGGATCCAAATAACACAAAGATGATTCTACCCTCATGAAGTGAGATGGTAATTCGGCTATTCAAGCTCAGCACATACCAAAACATAGCCAAGATTCAGATAAAACCATCAAGAAGGAACCAATACATGATTAGAGAGCGAGAGAAGACCTTGACAGCGGCGGAGATGGCGTCGCCGACAGCGCCAGGTTCTATTTGCCATGTGCCGAGGCCAAGTGATGGGATCCTTGCGCCAGTGTTCAGGGCAAAGGATCCAACCATCCTTGGTCAGGGAATCCTGGGTGGTACCGCGAAGAGAGCTGAGAAAATGAAAGAAGGCCAGTTGAGGGCAGCGGGCAGTGTTGTGTGTCGTTGCTAGGGGAGGCCTTGGGCCAGGGCTGTTGACAACAGCGCTGCCTTGTTCTTTTCGGTGTATGGTTGCGTTGGCGTATTACTGTAGCAAATTTAAGAGCTCTTGAAATAAGGTCTAAAAATTATAAAAAAAATTAAAAAATAGTTTTACGATCTTTGAAAGAACTACTAAAAGTCACAAAAAACGATACAAATTATCACAACATATAGGCTATATAAAAATAACAAAATTTGCTACGGTAATACGCAATGATACGATATGCTGAAAAGAACAGGGCCTATAGTATTTATTTAACAATCAATACGATACGATACGCTAGATTATTTATTTAACAATCAATTCAATATTATAACGAAAATGTTTCGGATTGAACGTCAAGTTTTATTCCATCTAACGCCCCGCTCTCGCAACCCATATAACGAAAATATTTAGTGTGCTGGCTGTTTTAGAACCCACCTCACATATTTCAGTAATTATTTTTTGAGGTATTACGCTACTCAAGTGAATTTAACTTTCTACATCAACATTGTAGATAATTTCTATACGCATCTTGTTTTGTATAGACAAATTTTCATTTGAGCAATGCATGAATTTATAAAAATTATTTAGTGTGTTGGCATTTTTGGAACCCACATGACACATTTCGGTAATTCGCATTTTTCAAGGTATTCCTCTGACCATTTGAATTTATACTCTACACCAAAGTTGTAGAGAATTTCGAGACACGTCTTTTTCGTATAGACGGCCTTTTCATTTGTGCAACTTACAAATTTATTAAAAAAACATTTATTTTTCTGTTTTTCTGAACGTGCCGTGCTCGGACCGGCCCGGCCCGATCGTGGCCCGTCGGGATTTTGGGCCGTGCCATGCCTAGATTTTGGGCACGTCCCGAAGTGTCGATCGGGCCATGCCGGCCTGTTACACAGCGGCCCGAGGAACGACGGGCCCATGCTGTGCCGGCCCGGCCCAACCCAATTCCCAGGACTACCCATGTCCACTTGCCATCTCTTCCCATGTCTCTCTTCTGTACTTTTCTCATAAGAAGCACGTGCATACACAGGAGAAGAGTGAGAGGGCTGCCCACTTATCAGCATGCCAGCACTCGCTGGACCGCCGCTCGTCGGCACCTCGTGCCCTCTCCTCCCATGTGCTTTTGGGGTGTTTGGTTATCGTTCTTAGCCGTATGCATTTTCCAGCCTAGTTGAATTCATACAAATAATCATATTTGATTGTTTTGCATCAGGTAAGCCAGGCTAGACCAAGAGTGTTTTGTTCAAAGCATTATCTATGACTGCATGAAGACTAAAATGAATCATCGCACACATTGTGGGATGTCGACAGCCTGCCAAGGTCAGTCCTACTGCATGCTCCAAGGTAGTGTTGACGTGTTTTCATTGCTGCCATAGGCTAAGGGCACTCTAAAGCACCCATATTACTCAAGGTTGAGCGTAACGTATTGCTCCAAGGTCGCGACGTCGTCGTTTGCATCGCCGCACAGGTCACGGGCACGCCATGGATCTAGTGCTGACGCCGTCTTCCTTGCAAGGATTTTGCGTAGCTTGACTCCCTGGTCATGCACAAGGCACATGTGTAATGCTCGCGTAGAGGCCCTCGTCTTGCCAGCTTGCACCTCCAAAGCCTGTATCCGGAGAATGGACAGATTTTGCGTACGAGGGTGTCCTGGTTATTTCAATGAAAAAGCATGAGATGGTCCTGGCTCTGAGCCTCCGACGATAGCTCACACAACCAAACACTGGCTGGGTGGCTCGCGCGGGCCTGACTTGGCTGGTGCCATCCAACCAAACACGTCGAATGTCTCTAATCTCTCTATTTCTCATATCTTCAGATCTTCTCTCTCTAACTCTCTATGCTAATTAAGAGTGGCGGAGCAAGATTAATGGCTAGATCCAACGAATAAGTAGTTGGATTCAATAGATTTGGAGAAAGAAGATGGGTCTCCAAATTTGACATAAAACATCACCACGTGGGTACGAAAATATCTTTTTTTTCCTTTTTGAAATATCTCGGTTCCTCTTTTGAAACATTATTTTTTTCTAGTGTTTCAAAAAAAAAATTGTTTTCTCTTGGGCCTTGCTTATTGAACTATCCATGGGTTCAATCTCAGCCCAACTCTTTCCCTCGTTTCTCTCTCCTCACCGACGCACTCTCTTACCGGCGCTGAACTCCCCCTCCTTTCTCTCTCTCTCCCCGTCGGGCCAACCCTGCCCTGCATAAGCAACGTCGTGGCGCACACTCACATTGCCATCCCGCCTCCTCTGCCCAACTCCGGCCCGGTGGCATCAATGTTGCTCAATTTCTTCGCCACAACGGATAAAATCAATGTCGTTGTCGCCGTCTTGTTCCCTCACTTTCTCCACCACTGAAGCTCGCTCAAGAGCTCCCCCACATCGTGCACACTGCCTCAACCACCACATAGCGCTAGCCAGGTCGCCGGAGCTCGGCATTGCCACAAATTGTCGTCGAATCAAGAACCCTAGTGAACTCCCTTCCTCCACGGCGAGTCTCTCTCTGATCCCTTTACATGGTCAGAGACCAACTATTTTTGCAAGGAGTAACGTGTTTTCCGTGTATAGTGTTTGATCCAAACTCGTACAAAATTCTTTCTATATCTCTTATCATATTCCATTTATATCCTTGACCGATTCAAATCCTTCCTTTTCTTAGCCAACATACCTCGTATTTCCTTCTTTCCATATACGTCCTGCGCATTATCAAGCCGAATCTATAACCTTTTAGAAATATTGGCTATATCTAAATCTTGGTGTTAATACCAGTCGAATCTACCCACATCATCACCGGATCCAAACACACGCCGTCAAATCTAGCCACCAACACCGGAAACACCATCACATAGGGGAAGGGGTTTCACAATGTGAACCACAAGCTCCATGAGAAAAGAAGGAAAAAAGATGGGAGGAAAAAGGCGGCCCGCCGCCACTGCATAAGCAGCGACGGCAGGGACTCGGGGCTTGAGGTGGACTGCTTTGAGCAGCCATGTCAACCCTCAACTAGATGCAGCTGACTCCAAACTTTACTGGAACCATGCCAATTTTTTCGTAGGAAAACAAGGAGAGGGGCAACATCCATATGTCCTGAAAGATTGAATAAATGATACTACCTCCGGTCATAAAAACAAGTCGCCGTTGACTTTTGATCATGTCTTTGACCATTCGTTTTATTTAAAAATTTAGTGCAAACATCCATAAATATAAGCACTTCTTAAAGTACCTTCAATGATAAAACAAATCACAATAAAATATATGATAACTTACATAATTTTTTGAATAAAACTAATGGTCAAAGGTGTGTCTAAAAGTCAACGGCTTGTTTTTATGACCAGAGGTAATAATAAAAGAGTGCATTCTTTGCATGTCAAAATCTTTTTAACTGAATACTCTTCCCTGATATCCATTATTCCATTGTGTACATAGCAAAAGCGACTTCAATATTCTGCATGACAAACACTGAATATTCTGGAGTTGATCATTCTTGCAAATTAAATGCGTGCCAATACCAACAAAATACAGACCAGTCGGCCACCGATTACACGTACACTTATTTGGAAAAATTGGTGAAATAATCTACTTTAAATTTGAAATTAATAAAATAACACACAGTATATAAAAATACCCCGACTGGCACCGGGTCCCGCCGCCCCGAGTGGCGGCCGCCACGCCGCACGGCGGGAGCTCTGCTCCCGCCACTGGGCACGGCGGGAGCTTTCCCTTCTATGGGGCGGCGCCGGCGTCGGATGCGGCCGCCGGCGGTGGGAGCGGCGGCGCCGGCGGCGGGAGGGAGTGGCGGCGCCGTCGTTCCGCAGCGGAGCTCGCTTGCACGGCGGCGGAGGTGGCGGAGCTCGCCCACGGTGGCGCGACGGCGGCGCGGAGCTCGCTCGCACGGCGGCGGAGGCGGTGGAGCTCACCCACGGCGGCGCGACGGCGCGGAGCTCGCTCGCACGGCGGCGGAGGCGGCGGAGCTCGCTCGCACGGTGGCGTAGACGGCGGAGCTCGCCCAAGGCGGCGCGACGGCGCGGAGCTCGCCCACGGCGGCGCGTTGGCGGTGGCGGCGAGGCGAGCCGCAGCGAGGAGACCAGTGCGGCGGCGCGCGAGCTACGGCGACGGCGGCGTGCCCGCGAGCTCGCCGGAGGAGGAAGCCGAAAGAGCGGCTGCGCGGAGGCGCGTAGCTGCCGGAGGTGGAGAAGAAGGAGAAAAGGGGGGGAAAACTGAGAAAAGGGGGAAAAGAGGGAGAAAAGGGGAAAAAAGGGGAAAAATGGCAAAATGGCATTTTGGAATGAAATTGGTGAATTGGGTGGCATATGGGAATTGCAGACGAATTGGGTGGCATTTGGGGAAGTGGCAACGAATTGGATGGCATATGCGCAATTTTCCCCAAACAAAATGGTAGTCCACCTCAATATGCTTTGTTCGGGCATGAAAAACTGGATTAGCTGTCATATATGTAGCACCTATATTATCACACCAAAGATGAGCAGTTGCAGGGCATGGAACCTTTAACTCTTTCAACAACGTTTGAACCCACATAATTTCAGCAGTGGCATTCGTCAATGCCTTATATTCAGCTTCTGTACTAGATCGAGATACCGTTGCCTGTTTACGAGAACTCAAAGATATAAGATTAGAACCAAGGAACACAGCAAATCCCCCAGTAGATCGTCTATCATCCAAACTGCCAGCCCAATCTACATCTAAAAAGGCACTAACACGCAGCGAGATAGACTTGCCTATCTTTAGACCATAATTCAAGGTGTGCTTTACATACCTTAATATTCTTTTGACAGCACTCCAATGATATGTGGTTGGAGAATGCAAGAACTGACATACTTTATTGACTGAAAAAGATATATCTAGACGAGTCAATGTCAGATATTGAAGAGCGCCAACAACACTCCTATAACATGATGCATCATCTGGTCCCAACAGGTTTCCTGTTTGACTTGACAATTTTTCTGAGATAGACAAAGGAGAACTGACAGGTTTGCAATTCATCATTCCTACCCTTTTTAGAATATCAGAAGCATACTTCATTTGCGACAAGAGAATACCATCTCGCACCTTATTCACTTCAATGCCAAGAAAGTAACTAAGATCACCTAGATCTTTTAATGCAAATTCCTTCTTCAGCTCTTGGAGAAGAACAGTCACGGCTTCTTGAGAGGAACTGGCAACCACTATGTCATCAACATATATTAAAAGAAACGTTTCAATATTTTCTTTTCGATACCAGAAAAGAGATGTATCAGCCTTTGATGCACAGAAACCAAGTCGTTGCAGTTTCGAGCTAAGACGAGAATACCAGGCTCTAGGTGCTTGTTTAAGGCCGTATAATGCTTTATCCAATTTACAAACATAATGAGGTGTCTTACTGTTTTCATAACCTGGAGGTTGCTTCATATATACCTCTTCTTCCAAGACACCATGGAGAAAAGCATTTTGAACATCCAATTGGCGCAAACACCAGCCCTTAGATACTGCAATAGACAAGATTATCCTGATAGTAGCAGGTTTAACTACAGGACTATAAGTATCTCCGTAGTCAATACCATAGCGCTGCTTGAAACCTTTTGCAACCAAACGAGCTTTATACCGTTCTATAGTACCATCAGCTTTCCTCTTTATTTTATATACCCACTTGCAATCTATCACATTTTTACCTTTCTCAGGAGGAACTAGATGCCATGTTTTGTTACCTAGGAGTGCAGAAAATTCATCGTCCATGGCACGCTTCCATCTTGGATCACCATGCAATCACAATCGCACCACTGGGGATCCGTGAGAAATTCGACGCGAAAAAGCTAAGAACACCGGCAAGAAAAGGCGAGACACTCGGTCGGCAGCTGCAGCTCTCAGCATCAGCATCTGCTGCAGCGCAGGCTACTTGCCTGCTCGATTTCAGAGAAGCTGGCGAACAGGTCGTCCGGAATGGACCAGTCGTAGACGCCAAGGTTCTCCCTGATCCGCTCCTCCTTTGTGCTCTTCGGGAGCACGCTGTGCCCCGTCTGGATGCCCCACCGCAGAGCCACCTGCGCCGGCGTCCTGCCCAGCTTCTCCGCCGTCGAGACGACGACCGGGTGCTCGAGCACGTTGCCCGCTTTCATCTTCCCCGGCGAGCCCAGCGGCGAGTACGCCTGCACCACTGGATAACGAGCAGCCAAGGTTTTAGACCTTTTATGTAAGTTTATGGAGTGGACTTTGGGACGGACGTCCTTCGATCGGACGCACGCCCGAGGCCCGGCCTAGCTTCGCGCAAAGCGCACACGCACGCTCTGTTGCATGCATGCATGCCTCCGCATATGTATTAACCAAGCTTCGATGACTAGCACAGCTTCAATGCTTTCAGCCATGCAAACATTTATTCTCTCATTGCTAATTACTAATTTAATACTGCATGCAACATGCGCTCACGGCGCTGACATCAGCGTTTTTTGGTATCTGTTTTCTTTTGGTTGCAATAGATTTTGTTTAGGTGTTCCAATCCACAAACCGTTTGCACCAACGTGTTTCTCGTATTTTTACGAACAAAACAAGATCGGTGCTGTTATATAAATTTTTATTGAAAAATTTGTTTACTCTAGTGCAACAATTAATTTAGCCTACTAAAACAATATGGTGATGACGTAAGCCAATGCCAGCGAATATTCCGTTTTCTGATTTTCTTTTGGCGGCCATACCTTTGGACTGGATGCTCTAAGTCACCAATCATTTGTACCAGCATGTTTCTCGCATTTTTACGAACAAAACAAGACCCATGTTGCTATATAAATTTTACTGGAACAATTTGGTTATACTATGAAAAAATTAATTTAGTCTATTAAAACGATACATCTAGTCTGATGGAACAACTTGATATTTGGTCTACTGAAACAATAGAGTAACCCCAATTGAAACAATATGTCTAGTCTGATGGAACAACTTGCATATCTACTGGAACAATGTATTTGGTTTGCTAGAACAATGAGTCCAGCCTTTCGGAACAATCTATCTTGCCTGCTGGAATAATGAGCCTAGCCTCTCGGAACAATGAGCCTTGCCTGCTGGAACAACTTGTATACCTATTGAAACAATGTATTTAGTCTGCTGGAACAACTTGTATACCTATTGAAACAATGTATTTAGTCTGCTGGAACAACTTGTATACCTATTGAAACAATGTATTTAGTCTGCTGGAACAACTTGTATACCTATTGAAACAATGTATTTAGTCTGCTGGAACAACTTGTATACATATTGGAACAATGTATTTGGTCTGCTGGAACAAAAGGCTAAACCTAATCGGAACAATATATTTGGCCTGATGGAACAATAATTTTTCCTACTAGAACAACAAGGTTTGCCTACTGGGAGCTACAATCGACAGAACGTTTTCACCAACGTGTTCCTCGCATTTTTACGAACAAAACAAGACCCATGTTGCTATATAAATTTTTACTGAAACAATTTGTCTATACTAATGAAACATTTGTCTATACTAATGGAACAATTAATTTGAACTATTGGGACAATACGTATAATACGATGAAACAACTTGGTATTTGACCTGCTGGAACAATAAGCTAAACCCAATTGGAACAATGCATTTGGTCTGATGAAACAATTTGTATACCTATTGGAACAATGTATTTGGTCTGCTGGAATAGTAAAAAGAAATGCCTAATAAAACAAGAAGGTTTGCCTGCTGAAACAATAATTTTTGTCTATTGAAATAATAAGGTTTGCATACTGAAACAAATAAAAGTTCACTACTGAAACAATAAGGTTTGTGCTACAAG
The DNA here is from genome assembly GCA_005191435.1 of Raddia distichophylla. NCBI lineage: Eukaryota > Viridiplantae > Streptophyta > Magnoliopsida > Poales > Poaceae > Raddia > Raddia distichophylla. The sequence continues at coordinate 1,166,279 of SPJY01023985.1, forward strand.
AACAGTTGAACTTTGCCTACTGGAACAATAAATTTGTCTTCTGAAACAATAACGTTTGTCTTCTGAAACAAATAAAGGTTTTGACTACCGGAACAATAAAGTTTGCCTACTGGAACAATAAAGTTTATCCTACTGGAACAGTTTAGCTTTGCCTACTAGAAAAATAACTTTTGCCTTTTGGAATAATAAGAACAATCAAGTTTGCCTACTGGAATAAATAAAATTTGCCTATCGGAATAATAAAGTTTACCTATTGGAACAATGAATCTAGCCTCCCAGAACAATCTATCTTGCATACTGGAATAATGAGTCTAGCCTCTCGAAATAATCATTTTTGCCTGCTGGAAAAACTTTTATATATGTTGGAACAATGTATTTGGTCTGCTGGAACAATAGACTATCCCCAATTGAATCAATAGACTAGACCCAATTGGAACAATATGTCTTGTCGATGGAACAACTTGTATACTTATTGGAACAATGTATTTGGTCTATTTGAACAATAGGCTAAACCCAATTGAAACAATATGTCTAGTCTAATGGACCACAACTTGTATACCTCCTGACCCAATTGGAACAATATGGCCCTTTTTGATAGCTTGTTTAGTTTTGATTTAGTTTTTGTTGGGAAAATTTGATCACCTTTGAAAGTGGTATGAAAAGGCTAAATAAATTATTAAAAAATATTTTTGAGATCTTTGAGAAAAACTCTACGAAGTTCTTAAAAAATTATTTTCAGAAAATAGAGTAAATGTTGTATATAAAAATAACAAAAGTTGCAATCCCAACAAAAACTACAACTAAACAAGCTATCAAAGAGGGCATATGTCTAGTCTGATGGACCACAACTTATATACCTATTGGAACAATCTATCCTGCTTACTGGAATAATGAGTCTAGTCTCCTGAAACAATCTGTCTTGTTTGATGGAACAATTGTACTAATAAAAAATAAAAAATTCAAAAAAAAGAAAAGTATTTAAAACGAGTTCATTAGAAATTTAGATGAATTATGAAATTTGTTCTACGCAATTTGAACTCCGAATGAAAAAGATACAAAATTGAGAAAAAGAAAATAATAAAAAATGAAAAGCACGGTGGAGCAACTAGCTAGCTCTAGGCAAACACACAAGCATGAAGCAAAGCTAGCTAGCTCTGGCAAGCTGCGCGCATGTACTCGCTTCCCGCTGCGCGCCGTGGGCTGGGCCGGGATCGGACGCCTGGCCAGAAGCATTTCCGTTTATGTAAACTGATCATACATAAAACTTAATATAATATCAGGATTAGAGGCGTAAAATATATTGAAACTTAACATGACATTAATCAAGCGGTCAAGCCTCAGTAAGTTTAATTGAATTGTCCATCTTTTTTTAAACAGTTTTGGGATTCTATAAATTTTTTAGATAATTTAATTAAAATATTTTGATCTGTGCGTTGATATAGTATACCGCTAAACTGGCCCATACATGCAGCTCAGTGGTTTACTAATTTGCAACGCTAAACTTACCGACAGATGTATCCCTTTGCATTCGCAGAGCTTGCGGTTGCGGAGCTTGGCCTGCTGCCACACGGGGTGGCACTCCACCTGGTTGACGGCCGGCGTCACGCGCGCGACAGCGAGCAGCTCCTCGAGCTTCTTGCTCGAAAAATTGCTGACGCCGATGGCGCGAACCTTGCCGGACTCGTAGAGCTTCTCCATCGCCGCCCACGTTGCCGGTATGTCCGACGGGATGATGTTTTGCGCGCCATAGCGGGAGCCCTTCTTCATCCGTATCGGCCAATGAACCTGACCGACGAATGGTACAATCATCGTCAGATAGAAAATAAAATCTATATATTTAGAGAATACTACATCACTCAGTCTATATGTTGCTGAAGTTTCTGTATTTTTTAGACAGAGACTCTGACGAAAAAAGGATAGAAAGAACAGTGCTACAGAGAAGAGGACATAGAAACCCAAATTTGAAAACAATGATGTTCTTACCAGATAAAGATCGCCGTATTCAGTTTGCAGGTCGTTCAGCGTGCCGTCCAGTGCGATCGGGACGTCCTCCGGCGCATGGTTGGTGTTCCTGCAGGAGGTTACAAGATGCGCATTAGCTTCTGCAATGTTCGAGACTACTCCAAATCGCTATGCATGTCTTCATGAACGAGTGGCAGACATTGTTCAGAACTGGAAATTAATCCAGGAAGGAAGACTGACCAGAGCTTGGAGGTGATGAAAAGATCTTCGCGCTTGATTATGCCCTCGCCGAAAACTTTCTTTGAGAGCGAATCCAATCTGCAGAGCCACAATGGATGTCCCGCCTTTTGAGAAAGATTGTTCACTTAACTGAGGAGTCGATTTGAGGAGAGAAATTACCTCTCTTTCGTTGCCGTAGGCTTGAGCGCAGTCGATGTGCCGATATCCAGCCTGCAGAGTCACGCACAGGTAAATTCAGACATGGCAAAAGTGCTTCAAATCGGCAAATGTGCTCTCTTTTCTCGTCCTCGGCAGTGCTGGTGTTATTGCGGAATTGTATCCTTTGAGTAAATTTTTCAACAATTTTTGGGTAAACGAAACGGCTAGAAGCAGAGAGAGAGGTCAGGCAGCTGGGCATGGTTGCACGGCGGCGCACCTTGACGGCGGCGTAGACGGCGTCTCCGACGACGCCGGGCTCGGCCTGCCACGTGCCGAGCCCGACAGAAGGAATCTTGGCGCCGGTATTGAGCACGAAGTGGCGGGCCATCGCCTTAATCAGCAACCACAACAAGCGCGAGATATCTCCGTCGTCCCCGGCGCCGGCGAGCGGAAGTTGAGAGCCTGAGAGCCTGCGAGGCGCACGCGGCCACCGAAGCTCGGGGAGGTTTATAGCCGGAGACCGACAAGTCCGGCTAGGGGTCTGCGTCACCGGTGACGCTGACGCCGCAGTGACGTGACCGGCGAGCACGCCCCTGGGCTCCCCGGCGACGGCCATGACCCATGAGCTCCCAGCTCAGCTGCCCGCTGGTACAAAGCGGCAGATTGAGAGGCTCACTGTTTGTATCACAAGGTGACATATGTGATGGGCCAAGCCGTCACCGACTCACCGTTTGTATTGTGGCATGGGCCTTGGGACGGTCCTAGGCCCACATGTGCAGTAGCCTCGTACGGAGGCCAGGCCTCAATGCCTCATCACGTGTGAATTATGATGATGTGTGCTCCTGATGACACTGACTTCGGTCTCGTTCTTTTTTTATTTAATAAAATTCAAAAGAACTGTTCAAAATTTGTTATTTTTTTTGTAAACCAATGTTGTAACTTTTGTACCTATTTTTGTGAGACTTTCAATTTTTTTTGGAGATTTTAAAACTGCTTTTAACTTTTTTGACCCTTTAAACCGTCTTTCGAGGATTCACAATTTTTATGATCTCATCTTAAAAGAACAAGGCATTCGTGTGAGGCGATAGCACGAGCTTGCCCTAGCGGGAATGCTGACGGTTGCAGTTTGATCCGTCCACTAAGATCATCTACAAGGGAGTCGCTTCCCCCACTCTCTTTTTTCCTTCGGAGCTCGAATAGACCATCCACTCTCACCATTTTCTTTTAGAAGGAATTCACCTTTTTATTTCCCCCTGAAAGGGATTCTCTCTCCTTTCCTTTGTCGTTGGGGTTGTTAAAAAAAATATAAGAAAAGGATATTGTGGGGGGGAATAGAGAAGAAAACAAAATGATGGGAACATGGATAGTGATGGCGTGAAAGTGTCCAATATTATTAGATTCTAGTCCAAATATGTCTCATATAGTGTCAAACCATTCTCTTTGTTAGTGCTGATGTTGAATATGGATACAGTTAGAATCTGAATTATACTCCCTCCGTTCCTAATTATAGGTCGTTTGACTTTTTTAACACGTACTTTTAGTGTTTTAGGGAATCGTTTAGAGGTCTTGCTAGACATGCTCTTATATATGGGTGCACCCTTGATGTAATCCATGATGACCAAAGTAGCAACTTATGAAATGGCGTTGGAAGAAATGTACATAATCATTGCTCCATGTATGCAGATGAAAATAAATTATGTTAACAAACATCGTGTCTCTGATGTCGCTCCCAAATCGTGTTGCATTGGATCCTAATGTTTATTTTCTTCGTAGTACCGGATCAAGTTTTTTGAAAAAACAAATCAGACATTTTAAGTTCTTGAAGTTTTTAGAGTTCCGTTGAACAAAACGCTCCGACATTTTCAAAATCATCTTTCCCGCTCCTTGTTAGCACGAAGACGCACGAGCCTAGCTTTAATGGAAAAATGATTATGGGTTTTTACATCTACAGAGGATGTTCCGACTTCCGAGTTAAGGTTCGAGCACCAAGCACATTGCATTGCTAAATTGTGAGTACCGTGGACCAGTTATTGCTTCTCACGCGGTTTGTACTAAATGGTACGGCGCTAAAGTATGTTAACACGTATCATACTCCTATGAAAAACTGAAACAACATTCAAAAAAGGTACCATTCAAATCGAATTAGGAATGAGTCCAAACGACCATAAAAGAAGGTTTAAATCGGTTGCGTGGATAGAGAAAGAAGAGTGTATAGGTTTAAAAAGGACTCATATCAGAGTTGCATGGATATAATAGACAACATAGATAAAATATGAAATCGAAATGAATTTGTACTGAACACGAAAGGTAGAGGTGTAAATGTGTGCGTCGGACGTCTGTATAAATATGAGGCTCCCTAGGAAGTGTAAGGCTATCACCAACAGGCTCCCCTAAAACACCCTCTACCCTAAAATAGGGGATGAATTCTTCAAGCAACATTCCCTATTCTGTTCTCTAAAATAGAGTTTTTCTCTCCATCCCCTTATATGTAGGTGTTCTCTCTCCTCCCCCTATACAATTCTCCATGTAGGGAACGCTGTTGGAGATGGAAGAAATATAGGGTAAGATTTTTTTAAAGGGAACCTGTATATGAGGCTATAGGGGATCAAATTTAGGGATTCCTGTTGGAGACAGCCTAAAAGGGTCTTGGACCAATCAATCAAATCAACTTTTAACCGTCTTTTACTCTTTACATAATTTGATCTCATTAGGTGTAAACTTAAAGTATTTTTTGCCATATTTTGTTTTTAATTGTCTTGTTGTGCATCGCATATGAGTATTGTTTTGGCTAAATCCAACCTTCTCTATCAATTTATTTGGTTTTCAAGATCGATCGATAGACTATCTACCCTTCATTTTATTGGCTTGATTAACTGTTAATCAAACCAATCTGGTTACCCTATTTCTTGTACTTGGTTGATTCTATCAGTTTAGTTGTAGATTGCTTACCTTCTTCCTCCTATTTGGTGATTTAGTTGGTTTAGTAGAATATTGTTTAAATTTTAGACTATTTACTTACGACTGATCTTAGTTGATGTTTCACTATTTTTTTCCTCAACCAAAAGCTCAATTTTTCGAGAACACATATTTGGTTTTTTTTTTTGCAAAAGGGGAACCAACATCCCAATTCCATTCAAAAGAACAGAATTACAAAGTTCTGAAACAAAACATCCAAAGGGACAACGTTTCTTCCCCCGGCCAAACTACCTTTTAACAACCGCCAGCCTGAATCAACTAAGGAAATAAAGCCAACCAATGAGTCTCCAGAAGCATTCCAACTTGCAAAATCAAAATAGCCAGCTCCCTAGTTCCATAGCCCGACCATCTTAATACAGGAAAGTCTTTTCTAAACAACCAAAATAAAAACCACTGAATCTCCTTCCATCCAAAACACTGGAATTCCACCCTCACTGATTGCAGTTTGAATTCATCCTTCCTTCATCGTCCCCCTGTTCCTTGGATAGCTTTAAAATCAATTTCTTCATTGGCTCCACCCCCGCTCTTAGAATTTCTTTATCTCCATCGGAGTATAAACCTGACCAATAAACAATCATAGCACAAGCCGAATGCATGATAGTTAAAGGAGATTGAATCGCAAAATTTTCAAAACACCATTTATTTCTTGCTAGCCAAATAGCCCACAAAACAGAAAGGATGCAAACTCCCGCAAATCTACTCCAATTCGGCCAAATTCTCTTAAACCATTTAAAGGCCCCCTCCAAACTCATAGGACGATCTCCAGCTTGAAAACAAACTGCCACCACCCCCCAAATTGCACTAGAAATCTGACAGCCAAAAAATAAATGATCCAGATCCTCTAGTTGAGAGCAAAAAATACAATAAGGATTTCCAGACCACCCTCTACCTATAAGCTGATCTTTAGTTAAAATAGAACGATGAAAAATCAACCAAGCAAAAATCTTGATCTTTAGAGGAAGCTTTGCTTTCCAAATCAGATTAGGCCAACCCAATTGATTACTCTCATTCCCACAGAGAAACTTATACATACTTTTAACAGAAAATTCTTTATTTTATTTATCCCCTTGCCATCTAAAAACATCTTTATCATTCGAAAAAACAACAGAGTTGCACTTTTGAATCAAAATTTTCCAATTTACTAACAAAATTGACCCAAACCAACGTCTAAAAGGTAAATTCCACCCCAACTGCCTAGCTTTAAAAACTGAAATATCTTGACAATCACAGATCTCAAACAGCTCTGGAAAACTGTTTTTTAAAGAAATATTACCAATCCAAATGTCTTTCCAAAAATCAATCAGTCTACCATCACCTACTACTACTTTCCTATTGCATAAATACAACTCTCTTGTACTCATAATATGCTTCCACACAGTAGAATCATGTAAATTTACTTTAACATGAGAAATAGGTCTTTCTTTTATATACTTCTTTAAAACAAAATCCTTCCACAAACTATTTTTTTTCCAGAATCAATCTTCCACCACCATTTTGAAAGTAAGCTAATATTCATTTCTCTTAATCTTCTAATACCAAGGCCTCCCATTTTTTTTGCATTGCATAATTTCTCCCATTTAACCAAATGATATTTCTTTTTAAAACTACTACCTTGCCAAAAGAAAGTTCTTCTTATCTTGTCAAGCTTATAAATCACCATTTTAGGGAGCAGAAAAATAGACATAAAATAAACCGGAATACTAGAAAGCGAAGCATTTACCAAAGTAAGACGCCCCCCTAAAGATAGGCTATTACTTTTCCATCTCGCTATTTTTTTTCCAGCTTTCCTATCAAAAACTCCCAATCTCTTACTTTAATTTTCTGAATCCCCACAGGCACCCCCAGATATTTCATAGGAAAAGCCCCCACAGGACAGGTGAAAATTTCAGAAAACTTTAAATCCATACTTGTATCTCCATTGATAGTTACCACCTCACTTTTTTCAAAATTTATTTTGAGACCCGAACAGTTTTCAAATAGAGCTAATAGAAGTTTCATGTTCACAGCACCCTGCAATTCGTGATTCAGACATAAAATAGTGTCGTCTGCATATTGAAGATTAACCACACCCCCCTCCATCACATCCCCTGCCAACCCACAGAATAGGGTGCTGGATTTAGCCAAATCCATCATTTTGCTTAATCCATCTGCCACAATATTAAAGAGAAGGGGAGACAGAGGGTCCCCCTGTCTCACCCCCTGATAACTACTAAAATACTCTCCATTCCTACCATTGATATTGACATTCAAAGTACCCTTACTGACAATTTGAACAATCCAATTGCAAAAAGTAGGATGAAAACCTCTTAATTTCATACAATTAAAAAGGAAATCCCATCTAACCTTGTCATATGCTTTCTCAAAGTCTAACTTAACCACTGTAAGATCAAGCCTCCCATGGGCTTAATGTTTTGGTAATTGATGCCAACTGGGCCTCGACGGATCGCATCAAGGCTAAGGATGTTATTTGCTAGTTCTTCTATTTTCCTTGTGTGCGTGTCTGCTTCTGGCCCATCCGGCCCATTGATGTCTGCAAGATCATCTCTCTGGTTGTAGGTCCCACTGAGCACAAGTTCCAGTTCATCTGAGTGAGTTCGAGCGGGTTCTAGAGATGCCAGGTGTCCAGGGTTCGAGAGAGTTCCTGAGTGGGATAGCTATCCAAGATTCGGGTTTCTTAGCGTCTAAGTCTTCGAAAGTGCCAGGAAGTCTCCGGAAGCTACTTTCCAGCTGTCCAAGGGTTTCTTAGCGCCTAAGTCACCTGGGTTCCCGCCTAAGTCATCCAAGTGTTCCTGCCGAGTCCACAAAGCGACAAAGTCCAAAAATCGAAACCCTAGACGAAGCCGAGAGAGAGAGAGGTGTCCGAGGGTGCCGGAGAGTGGTTTCTATAGAATTTAAAGGTCTATCCATTTAGAAATAGGTGGTGAAACTTAGTTAGTTGGATAGCCCTTTCTCTTAGCTTTCCGGAATGCCCAAGATCATAAAAAACGGAGTTCGGGAGCAAAAGTTATGAATTTTTTAGCAAACTCTCACGCCCCCCAAAACTCGCACCACCGCCGCGGCGGCTTCAATGTAGCGGGCCAAGCTGGCCGGCCACGGCGCCGCCGGAGAGTCCGAAGTCACTGGCGCGCCAACTGTCGACGGGTGACTAACTGGGGGGTCACCGTCGGCAATGATTATATATGGGGCGATGCATGCAAGATCCAAACTCGATGGTAGTACAAGACAAGGATTTATACAGGTTCAGGCCCTCATGGTGGAGGTAATACCCTACGTCCTGTGCTCTGGGATTATATGGGGTATATGTGTACAAGATGATCAGGAGATCAAGATGTAGATGAAGATCCAGATGCGGATGTAGGAGAGATGCCGAACTATGGCCCCCTACCCCCTTTATATAGTGGAGGGGGTGGGGTTACAAGGAAGAGTCCTAGTCGGTTACGAGGTAGGATTCCTATCTATAGTTATCTTGGATTACAAGTATACCTTCCCTATTAATTAGGGATAGGCTTCTATCTTCATGTCTTTTCTTGCCGAGCAAGTCTTCTAGAGTCCGAGTGGTACCGTCCTTATCCACCCGACTTGGTCCATCCCCTGTCGGGTGGTCTTTTAGGCCCGCCGTGTGGATACCAGGGGTCTATGTTCTCCACACCAGGTTCAGACCAAAGTGTCCAACGAGATGAATGGGTTTTTGACAAAAGAGTTCAAGGAGGAAGAAATAAAGGGGCCCCTCTTTCAAATGGGAGATCTCAAAGCTCCGGGACCTGATGGAATGCCTGCCATCTTTTTCAAGAAGTTCTGGCATGTTGTGGGGGAGAGAGTAACTCAGGAGGTCCTGGCGGTTCTTAATGGCGCCCCTATGCCCGAAAAGTGGAATGACACAGAAATCGTGCTGATCCCAAAGGTTAAGGACCCAGAAAGAATTAAAGATCTTAGACCAATCAGATTGTGGCTAAGGTACTTGCAAACAGACTTAAAATCATCATTCCAGAAATTATATCCCCGACTCAGAGTGCTTTTGTGCTTGGAAGGTCAATTACCGATAATATTCTGCTAGCTTCCGAGGCAATTCACTTTCTTGGTAGGAAGAAGAATGAGAAAGATGGGTGTGCAGCGGTGAAGGTGGACATGTCGAAAGCATATGACCATGTTGAATGGCCCTTTTTGGAGAGTATGATGAGGAGGTTGGGTTTCCAGGAAATGTGGATTAGTCTCATCATGAAGTGTGTCAGATCGGTTAAGTACAAGGTGAAAGTCAATTCGTGCTTTACTGATACTACTATTGTGCCTGGAAGAGGGATCAAACAAGGGGATCCCTTGTCCCCGTACCTGTTTGTCATATGTGTGGAGGCCTTGTCTTCAGCCATTCAAATGGCTCACGAGAAGGGTAGAATAAAAGGACTCAATTTAGGAAAGGGGTCCCCGACTCTTACACATCTTTTCTTTGCTGATGACTCCCTTTTCCTGATGCAAGCGAGTCTGAAGCCGGAGCCTTTAAGAAGATCTTAAAAGACTATGAGGACACCTCAGGGCAGACCATTAACAGGGACAAATCTGCCATTCTTTTTAGCATGAATACGGTAGAAGCCCAGAAGGTCAGGTTCATGAGGCAGCCAGTGATAATTAAAGAAAGTTTTGACGAGAAATACTTGGGTTTGCCCACTGTTTTGGGCAGATCTAAAAGGCAGGCTTTTGAGTACTTGAGAGAGAGAATTTGGGGAAAGATTCAAGGTTGGAAGGAGAAGCTGTTGTCAAAGACAGGGAAAGAAACTTTGATCAAAACAGTCGCTCAATCGATGCCTAGCTATGCTATGTCCTGTTTCTACCTTACCAAATCTTTATGTGACAATCTTACATCTCAGAATCTAAATTTTTGGTGGGGACAACAGGACAAAGAGAACAAAATCCATTGGCTTAGCAAGGAGAAGATGCTGAAAACGAAAGGCCAAGGGGGGATGGGGTTCAGGGATCTTTGTAGGATCTAGGATAACCGACTAGAGGGGGGTGAATAGGAGGTTTTTAAATTTTCTTTGTTAGTTCAAGTTGATTAAGCACAAATTAATAGTACAAAGACTAAGTCTCACTAGAGTACCAATAAATTAAATTTCACTAGATTAGTTATCTATGGAGATAAACGATTGAAACACAAGTTAGAGCAAAAATAGGAATGTAAATGCACAAGGTAAAGAAATCAAGAGATAAACCACACAAGTAGACAAGCGATGTTTTTCGTGGTCTCGGAGACTTGCCGGTCTCCCCTACTCCACGTTGAGGTAGCTTGAACGAATCAAGCCGGCTCCAACCACAAATGAGCCTTCCTCAATTCACTAGAGGTAGCTCTTTCCCGCTCCGGGTAGGTGAGCTCCAACCTTCACACCAATACCGGGCCTCTCCGACAAGCTTCTCAATGGAGAGATCACCGGCCAACTCCACCACACCGTCTAGGTGGCGGCAACCACCAAGAGTAATAAGTTGATGACGATCACTTGATCTCAATTTGATGCCAAGAAAATCAATGGATGCAACTCAATGAAATTTTTATCTCAAATGATTGGAATGGAATCACTAAACAAAGGAAGGCTTGCAATTTGCTCAAGTGTGTAAAGATGGAGTGCCAAGAGAGAGAGCAAGCCTGCCAACAAGGGGTATTTATAGCCTCACCCAAGATTCTAACCGTTGGGGGCTTGCATTTCTGGAAACGCATATGCGGACGGTCAGCAAGCTTTTCGCGGACAAAGTGATCTAGAGGGCAACGACTATTCACGAATAAATTTAATGCCAGAAACTAGCCGTTACAGGACATGCGGACGGTCAGCCAATTATACACTGACAGTCCGCCCAAAGAGTACTGACGGTCCGCACCTGGGAGTGATCCGCAATCGAAGTTACTTTCTTCAGCCAAATTGTCCGCGATACACATGCTGACGGTTAGCATGTGTATTGAGGACAGTCAGCAATAAAATGAGGACAAACTCAAGAAACTCTCTGTCAGATCGTCCGCGCATTTAGCTGACCGTCCGCATGCAACTTTTTGGAAACTTATTTGGCCAAGGATAGGAAGATGATTTAGCCAAACATAAATAATCTACACCATTATAAAACCACGCAATATATTTTAATATGGCCAAAATGAATATATGTGCAAGACTTGATCTTTTTGGCACCGAACGAGATCAAACTACTAGCCATAACCCCTCTTTATAGTACGGTGAAAACTATAAAATAATTTCTAACAATCTAGTCTCACATCCAACTCCAAGACTAGTAAATAACTAGAAAATATGTCCTCCTTCTTCAATAATTATTTTATTATTATTCTTTAAACGAGCGGGTGACACAAAAAACCATCGGGACCTAATTAATGAATAAGCTCAATACAAGTATTAGTCCCAATTATTAGAGTCATTAATCATCAAAATAATATTTAGGGGCCTAGATGCTTCAATCTTCATGCTTTCAATTTGGCTATGCTAGCAAAACAAGGGTGGCGGCTTCTGCAAAATCCTGAGACTCTATGTGCTCGTGTCCTCAAGGGACTGTATTACCCAGAAACAACTATTCTGTAGGCCAAAGGGTTGAAAGGAATGTCTTATAGTTGGAGCAGTATTGTCAAGGGGCTACAAACTCTTAAGGAGGGGATCATTTGGAGGGTGGGTGATGGCACCAACATTGATATATGGAATGACCCTTGGATTCCTAGGGAGGAGGACAGGCGTGTCAGATCTGTAAAAGGAAGATGCATCCTTACGATGGTTAGTGATCTGATCAACAAAGAAGAGGGGACTGGGATGAGGAACTTATCGATGAAATTTTTTCTCAAGAGGAGGCAAAAATCATTAAATGCATCCCTCTGCAGGACCAAAATGAAGACTTTGCTGCTTGGCACCTTGAGCCAAAAGGGGTTTTCACCGTGAAATCAGCTTATCATTTATGCAGGGCCCAAACGGAGCATGCACAAGATAAAGCAGGCCCCTCAAACGATACAGATGCAAGGGTGGGTTGGCCAAAGCTATGGAAAATGCCTATGAGTCAAACACTTTATCTGGAGGTTAGCTCATAACTCTCTGCCTCTGTTGATGAATTTGAAGAGAAGGGATCTAGTAGTTGACACTAGGTGTCCGATGTGTGGACACTAGGTGTCCGATGTGTGGAAGATTGGACGAGGATGGGGTCATCTTTTCCTCAAGTGTAAAGAAGTCAAGAAGGTCTGGAGGGTGATGGGTCTTGAGCACCTAAGACAGGAATTTGGAAAGCTTCTCAAGGTAGTCTCGAGATTGATCCATTTTGTTTGATTTGCTTTTTAAAGCGTTAGGACCCACCTTCAAGACAGCGAAAAAACGGACTAAAAAAACTCAAAGCATATGTCTTTACAAAACGTAAGCTTAACGGTTTATCTACGTTTTGAAAAGACATGTGCTTTGGGTATTTTGAATCCTTTTTTCGCTGTTTCGAATGTGGGTCATAACGCTTTAAAAAGCAAGTCAAACGAAATGGAACCAAATTTTGAGACTACCATGAGAAGCTCTCCAAATTCAGTCATTTCAGCTGTTCAGCCATTCAGTCGTTCAGATCAGCCCAAAAGAACAGAACTTAAGTTGTCTTTATAAGTCTTATCGTTTATCTATTGGGAGCTAACATTGTTTGATGCTCCGCTGGCAACAAACTAACATACGAGGTTTTAGTTATGAAACTAGGTAAAACTGTATGAAACTACGTGAACCTGATATGTGCACGATGATGTCATCAGGTATCATGACAACGTCATCATGAATCTTTCTGAAAGACACGTGTTTTTTTTTGAAACTTTATGAAACTATCCCAACGAACAAGGCTAATTCACATAGAAATATAGCAATGATGTCAGCAGACATCACGATGATGTCAACGTTAAACTACATGAAAAATTATATTAAACTTTCCGAAGGTAAATGAAAACTAATGAAAATTTCTAAATACTACATAGAAATTTCTTGAAACTATATGAAACTACTAATCAATTGAAATTGTTCCATACTTCGATGGTGGGCCCACATGTTGAAACCACATGAAAATATATGAAACTGCCTGAAACTTTTTGAAACCACATAAAACTTGTTTGAAACTATATGAAACTTTTTTGAAACTATATGATTTTTTAAAAAAAAACTCCATAAAACTACATGAATACTTTTATGAAACTACATGGAGACTTTTCTGAAACTGCATAATACAATACTTCAACGATGTGGCCACTTTGATGAAACTGTATGAAACCGCATAAAACCATAGTTCAATGGTGGAGCCGGCCAGATAAAACTACATGAAACAATACTTCAATGATGGGTCCCATGTGATGAAACTACTTTGACTCTAGTCAAATACTATCCCTTGCGGTTGTATCAACTAAGCCTAGCCAAAATTAGCCTAGATGACATGTATCAGTCATGCTAGTTGGTAGATGCATAATACCATCGTACCCATGTCAAGCAAACAATTAAATTAACGCGACAACGTTAATTCAAAATAGATGAGAATACTTGTGTAAAGTAAATAGGACGCAGACGCAATCAAAAGCAAATAAAATTTCACTTGGACATGTGCGCAGCTATAGTAGCCACAGGCCACAGGCCACATGCATTGATCACACACATCCACTTGAACCTATTTGGGAGCTCTGTCTTGCGGGTGCTCGCGAGGAAGTCCAACGCCGACGGGCCACTCCATGGCAACGCCGAGCACGCTTTCCTTGATGGTGGTGCAGAAGCACGTCGCCGGCGAGCTGGCAACACTTGCTTCCGACTCCCGAGCTGCGCGTCGACCTAGGTCTAGGTGCTCACTGCTCACGGCACCGAGCACGCCGACGCACATGCCGAACTTGACAGCATCCCACGGGCAGAACGGGTTCACCTAAAAGCCCTTCCACGGGCCCTTATGGGCCGCATCGCCGGGCCCGCCGGTGATGCGGCGGTGGACAACGCCGTTGTGATGAGAAGGAGCGTGATGGGGAGCTCCCTAGCTAGTGGCTTCGCGGCGGCCAGCGGCCATTCTTGAGCGCGACGGTGGCCTTTGCCTTCACCTCTGCATTTAATCCATTCGCTTTTTTTTTTTGTTTACCTGCTCCGTTGTTTAATTACCTGCTCCGTCATACGAGGAAAGAATGGTCATTCATGTTGTAGTCTTTCTGTTATATATTATAACAGAAACGACAAATCGAGTGTCTTTGAAACGAGGTTTAAATATTCTAAACAAATAATTAAAAAATAGTTTTAGGATCTTTGAGAGGACTACTAAATACAAATTATTACACCAAATAGACTGTATAAAAAAGACAAATTTTGCTACAGTGAAACGCTAAGCTGAAACGTACGAGGCCTATATGTAGCCATATCTAAAAACTTCGAAAAATAATATAAATGAAGTGAATCGGTTTCACAGATCATATTCAAAAACCTATCAAAGCACAGCTTCAAATTTTAGCTAAAGCATTCCGAACATGCTTTTAAAGTCAAGACTGAAAAAACAAGCCACGGTACATAGGTGAGCGCACCTACTACACACGCTATGATTTTAAGTCAGCCTAGTGCAGACGACCACTCCTAGGCATGCCCATACGACATATTTTTAATGTTTAGAGGAAGAAGTGGAAGGAATCCCGTCCTTTATGAGCTCTCTGCCACATGTGGACGTCGTCATCACCCAAGGCTCACCCTACGGATACCGCCTGAAATTTGAGTTTGTACTAAAGCGTGGTCAGCAATGATGCTTATTCTTACATATACGTGGATCCCTCTATTACTATTTGTCACATGGATTGTGTTGGTAGCTAAAGTTGGTCCACCGTCCATAGGGTGAGACCTTGTGAACATTCTCACCAAAGCATTTAAGCGAGACCCATGGGATTCTTGCGCTACTTGGCCTCAACGATTGGTCTGGAACCTGTTCCCCTGACAACCTCAGTGAAGCAGGTTTTCCATGAGGCTCCTACTTTGTTTTGCCTCAATTTAGAACCTCTTTCTTCTTTGGCAGCCTAAGCAAAGTACATGCAAGGGGCTCACTCTGCTTTGCCTTGATAACCAGTCCGAAACCTCTTTGCTTCATTTGGGAATTTTAAAAAATGTGTCATGATTTATTAGGACCAGGTCAAAACATAAGGATATCCATGGTGAGCCGATAAATAATGCTTCTCGTCCTATCTTATTTGTTTATAAGCTGAACTTCGAGAGTTTTCTAAGGTAACTTAGAAAATTTAATTCGCGTTATTTATTTTTTTTATAACTTTGAGACACATATTTGAGAAAAAAGAAATAATTGAAAAACTTAGAATGTTTGACTTTTGGATTCATACGGTAGATAAGATAAAAAAACAATATGAGAGAACAACTTTTTTAAAGCAAAAAAAAAAACACACATGCATAGATGGATCAACGGCTAGGGGCTACGCCATTATGGTGTCTCGTAAGGTACAACGCCTACACCGACCAATCAAGGCATTGTTCTTTTCATCTAATTTAAATTTTGCTGACTAGGACGTGATGTCATTTAAAACCGAGGTGATTTTAGAAGATGAAGGTTGTCGACGGTTGAGATATCGATCTCAAGTCGCTAAGGTTCTTTAGAAGTGAGATAGGAGACACGCCGAACAACCACGAACAGCAACGAACAGGAGACAGGGGTTTTTATCCTGGTTCAGGCCTCTCGGGAGAGATAATAGCCCTACGTCCAGCCTTTCCGTAATAACTTCGTATAGCATACATTATACGAAGTTATACGAAAAAAAGAGCAGCAAAAGACAAGGACGAGCCTGTGACCACGGTTTCCTTTTTTGTATTATTCAATGGTGACAGGTTGGAACAGTTCAGACCCACGAGGGGGATTCGCCAAGGGGACCCCATCTCTCCCTATTTGTTCTTGCTAGTGGCAGAGGGCCTTTCGTGCCTCTTGAAATCAAGAATCGAGTCATCGGTACTCAAGGGTATTATGGTGTCTCCATCGGCTCTGATGGTGAGTCACCTTCTCTTTGCAGATGACAGCCTGCTGTTTTTCAAGGCGAATAGAGAGAATGCAGAACATGTGAATGATGTGCTGAAAGTTTACTGTCGGGTGTTCGGTCAGCAAGTCAACACGGACAAGTCGTCGGTGCACTTTGCTAAGGGCTGCTCGAATGCGTTGCAAGAAGAACTGATGAACATCCTAGATGTACATAACGAGGCGTTGAGCGAGAAATATTTGGGCATGCCAACTGATGTGGGTGGCGCTTCAAACGGTGCTTTCAAGTACCTAAAAGACAGGGTGTGGAATAAGGTGTAGGGCTGGATGGAACAGACTCTATCGTCTGAAGGGAAAGAGGTCCTAATCAAGGCAGTTGCTCAAGCTGTGCCAACATATTCCATGTCATGTTTCAAGCTTCCGAGGGGCCTGTGCAAACACATCGAAGGCCTCTTGCGGAAATTTTGGTGGGGATCAAAGGAAGGAAAGAGGAAGACATGCTGGGTTGCATGGGAGGAGATGACTAAGCTTAAGTACATGGGAGGTCTACGTTTATTAGATAAAACTAGGTACATATTTATAGTCCAGGGGACTTCTACTTGCCATGCAAGGCAACTCCTAAACCTAAATCCAATGATTCCTGACAAATGATTACATGATAAAACTTCTGTTCTAGGTCTGTATCTGTCCAGCACCTCAGAGCAAGGTCCCATTCTTAAGCCCTTTATCATTGCATCAATAACCATATCTTCAATTACAGCGGGCGCTTATGCTTTCAATTTTACGAACCTTTGCAGATATTCTTGCAAGGGTTCTTTATCTCGCTAGGTGCAATTGTGAATGTCACTGGCTGTCATTTCTTATGGTTGAAATCCTTGAAAGTTTGCCAATTGCTTCTCCTTTAGTATTGGCCAACTTTGCACTGAACCTGGTGGTAACGAAGTGAACCAGTATTGAGCCGGTCCTTTGACAGCCATTATGAATGCTTTGACTTTGATGTTCGCATCGCCTCCCGCCGAAGCAATTACTGTTTCATATCTCAGGATGAACTCTGTTGGTCTGAGTTTCCTTCGAATTGCGACAACACTACAGGTATTTTGAATTTTGGAGGCCATGGGAATGCTTGCAATGCTTCCGAATTGGGTGAGCAGGTTCCGACGTTTGATCTCTTCTTCTCCAATATTTGCCTCTGGATGTGGTGTGGCATGTACTTCGCCCATGGCGGTAACTCTTCTGTGTCTATGTCAACGGTTCGTGATGTTCTCAATTGTTTTGTATTGCATGGTTTCTTCGGGTAGTGAGTAATCCTCATAGTAGGTCTCCTCTTCTTCCGGCTGCTCTTGCTCTAGCTCATCAATTTGATTTTGAAAGGCATGCATTGACGATTGAAGTGCAGACATTCTGCTTCGTAGTTCTGACTGTTCTTTGTTTCTTGCCTTTTCAGCTCTTCTGTTTGCTTCACGTTGGTTTCTATTTGCTATCAGCTTCTCTAGATGTTTGCGTTTTTTAACCAATTCTTGCCTCATGGCTTCGCACTTTTCTTGTTCAATGCACAGGGCTTTGCCTTTCATTGATGTTTGAGTTCTTGTTACAACTCCCGACGTTGATTGGCCTACTTTGCTGTTTATTATTGCTTTTTCTATGCGATGAAGGACCTCTATGTCTTCGAGTGAAATTCCCAATTGCTCGAGGTTTACTTGCAATTCTCCTTCCGCGATGGTTTCCAAGTTTGGGTTCGTGAGGACCCCCAGCTCCTGATGATCAGACACCGTGCCAATTCCTTCGCCTGCGGGTCTTTGGGTTTCGGGAGTTGGGTCTACTTCACTTCCGGCTTGGACTTTCTTGGGTGGCATGGCTCAAAACACGGTGGACTCCAAAATCTGTTGGGGGAGCTGATTCCTCTCGCACAGATTGAAGACACTAAGCAAATATGTGAAAATGCAATTAGGGTTAGGGTTGCACTCAAACATTCGTCCCTGTTACAGTGGGACCGGTTTATATTTATAGAGGTGGCATCACACCTCATCTTTACAATTACAAGAGTACCCTTTACATATTTTAAAATCACAATGGGATTCCTCGAATATTTCAGGGCAGAATGGTACTTTCGCCTTTTGGTCTACCTACTCCCCGCACGTGAGGCCTCACGTGCAGGGTCATCCAGTGTCTTCGCATTGGGGGCTCATCTTCCTCGAGTCCTTCTCCAAGTATTGTCCTGGTCATCTTCATACCCCTTCATCTTCCCCGATATCTTCGCGTCTGCAAGGTCTTCGCTCTTTCTTGTTTCATCACTTGCGCTTACTATGTCTTCCCGGGTGATTGGGGGTGCTTCGCGCAAGATGCTTCCCCAACAAGTCTGAACTGCCTCCTGAAAGAAAGGTCGCTGGCAAAGTAGCAAAAATTATGACTAGAAGCTGTGGCGTCATTGCCCATGTCTTCGATGAGAGACACCAGAAAAAATGTTATGCAATCTTGGCCAGCCCTCCTAATCATCGTCCTGGTCATCATCACTAGCTTGAGCGTTCTCATGATTGTTCACCCGTGTGATAAGATTCTGGGTGCTCCCTCTGACGTTGGTCACGCGTGTATTGATCTCTGCCAGCATCTCGTTGTAGCATTGGATGAGCACGACCACTTCACCCTTGGGAACACAATCGCAAAATCTTGTGGAGCCCCTTGGTCTTCTGCCATGGTTAGAAGACAGAAATAAAAGAGACAACATAGAAACATAATTATACCAATCAACTAAGAATGGGCAGTGGGAAGGTGGATCACATACACTCAGGTGTTTTACCATATTCTTACAAGTGTTTTACCACAACACAGGTAGGGGGCGCATCGGTGGCTGGTTTGTGATAACACATCCAGCGAGGGTTTGATTTGCAAAAGCAGAGCCTGTTCTGTTCAGGAGAAGGTGCCGTGGATACTGGGACCAGACTACAAAACAACAATGTCGTACACAAAAGTAAAACTGATTAAATGTTCAAAGAGGGAATTGCCGCTGGTCTTGGCGTTCCTAATCCTGGATTCAAGTGGAGGACCAAGCACAAAAATAACACAGCACAAACGAATGCCTTCTCCTTTGCTCCTCTATTTTTCTTATGGGTGCTATTTCACATATTTTAAATTTTCATTTATTTTTTGATATTCTCAACTAGGACCACCAAGAGAGAAATCACACGAATTTTCAGCTCAAAAGGAAATAACATGTGGCAGGTAGAAAATCACGAAGTGCAGAGAAAAATATTAGATACTTTCGGGGCTAGATACTCAATTTTCCTGTCATAATTTCATAAACTTTTTTGGCAGCAAAACGAACGAGCTGGCAAGATTTTGATGTAAGAAAAAATAATTGCCCGGAGAAAAAAAGTTTGCCTAGTTTTGAGTCCATTTGTGAAACTTATAACCCTTTGAAGGCAGGGACTCCGAATCAAGGTTTGACAAACTTTTGTGCACTACCTCACACACACGGTGTAGGGTGAAGCTTCCCTACCACCTGAACTCTTATGCAGTGCAAATTGGGACACAAATAGGATCTCTAGATGAAGAAGGCTATGGCAAAGGGCTCCCTGCCTATCCAGGGTTTGCAATGCAGGAATTCATGCAAGATGGCTTGAGAGGGCAAGTCAAGTAATTGGGTGGATCGACTTATTGTTGAAGACGGTACAAGTGGGACAGCAGTGGAAACAAGGAGCTGGTACTAAGACCACAAACACAACTCTAAACCAACAGTAAAACTCGACCACAATGGAAACAAATTCAACAAAGCATGTGTGGTTGCTTCTTGAATATGAGAATCAGTGAATGGTTAACAACCATCTACAAGAATTAACAAGAAGCCAGCATCGTGAATGGTTAATAATCATCTACAAAGTTCTATATCCGACTTTGCATCACAGCACATACTTTCCTTTGTTACTTTATAATGGAGGTTCTACTTTAACCTTCTTCCGAGTTTGAGTATGAAGACAGCCACATCCAGAAGCAGAGAATCCGTGAATGGTTAACAATCATCTACAAGAATTAACAAGAAGAATGCATCGTGAATGCTTGATTATCATCTGCAAACTTCTGTATCCAACTGTGTCGCAGAACATACTTCTTGTTAATTCCTGCCGACGCCCCGGCTGTGATGATAACAGATTTGATTAAGCGTGTTACCACCGTAGTGGCCGCGAGGAATATATTTATATGCTGCGAAGCACCCGCAGCAGGGTTGTTACAACAACTCCTATATCTAAGAGATATACAGCAGAGAGAGATAGATATACATGCAATTAGATAAAGATTACAAGGTGCTTATCGTCTAACAGTCCCCCTCAATCATAACTTACATAAGTTAAGATTGTGTTTAAATTCTTCTAGTTTCTGGATGGACAATGCCTTGGTGAATCCATCAGCAACTTGATCACCTGTAGGTACAAACTAAATTTGAAGTAGCTTTCGACTGACTCGTTCTCTCACAAAATGGTAGTCCACCTCAATATGCTTTGTTCGGGCATGAAAAACTGGATTAGCTGTCATATATGTTGCACCTATATTATCACACCAAAGATGAGCAGTTGTAGGGCATGGAACCTTTAACTCTTTCAACAATGTTTGAACCCACATAATTTCAGCAGTGGCATTCGCCAATGCCTTATATTCAGCTTCTGTACTAGATCGAGATACTGTTGCCTGTTTACGAGAACTCCAAGATATAAGATTAGAACCAAGAAACACAGCAAATCCCCCAGTAGATCTTCTATCATCCAAGCTACCAGCCCAATCTGCATCCGAAAAGGCACTAACACGCAGCGAGGTAGACTTGCCTATCTTTAGACCATAATTCAAGGTGTGCTTTACATACCTTAATATTCTTTTGACAGCACTCCAATGATCTGTGGTTGGAGAATGTAAGAACTGACATACTTTATTGACAGAAAAAGATATATCTGGACGAGTCAATGTCAGATATTGAAGAGCGCCAACAACACTCCTATAACATGATGCATCATCTGGTACCAACAGATTTCCTGTTTGACTTGACAATTTTTCTGAGGTAGACAAAGGAGAACTGACAGGTTTGCAATTCATCATTCCTACCCTTTTTAGAATATCAGAAGCATACTTCATTTGCGACATGAGAATACCATCTTGCACCTTATTCACTTCAATGCCAAGAAAATAACTAAGATCACCTAGATCTTTTAATGCAAATTCCCTCTTCAGTTCTTGTAGAAGAACAGTAGCGGCTTCTTGAGAGGAACTGGCAACCACTATGTCATCAACATATATTAAAAGAAATATTTCAATATTTCCTTTTCGATACCAGAAAAGTGATGTATTAGCCTTTGAAGCACAGAAACCAAGTCGTTGCAGTTTCGAGCTAAGACGTGAATACCAGGCTCTAGGTGCTTGTTTAAGACCGTATAATGCTTTATCCAATTTACAAACATAATGAGGTGTCTTACTGTTTTCATAACCTGGGGGTTGTTTCATATATACCTCTTCTTCTAAGACACCATGGAGAAAAGCATTTTGAACATCCAATTGGCGCAAACACCAGCCCTTAGATACTGCAATAGACAAAATTATCCTGATAGTAGCAGGCTTAACTACAGGACTATAAGTATCTCCGTAGTCAATACCATAGCGCTGCTTGAAACCTTTTGCAACCAAACGAGCTTTATACCGTTCTATAGTACCATCAGCTTTCCTCTTTATTTTATATACCCACTTGCAATCTATCACATTTTTACTTTTCTCAGGAGGAACCAGGTGCCACGTTTTGTTACCTAGGAGTGCAGAAAATTCATCGTCCATGGCACGCTTCCATCTTGGATCACCAAGTGCTTCATCTACACTTTGAGGTTCATCTGCGACAACAAGATTCATCCATCGCATGGTTCCATCAGTATAAACTTTAGGCTTACGAATGCCCCCTTGAAGACGTGTCCGTGGTCGGTGTTGTTCTGTGGAAGCAGGAGAAGATACGGCTTCATCAAGCATTGGCGCAGCATTAAGATCCTGACTTGCGTCTGGAACTGGTGTCACTGCATCTGGCAGCGCCGCGCCGTCGTTAGAGTCAGGGCAGTCAAGGCCGCCAATATCTCCCGCTCCCTCTCCTGTCTCAACGACGCGCTGAACAGATGGGGACGCCGGCAAAATCAGAGTAGCAGCTGATATTTCCTCCTCGTTGGCTGTTTCCTGCATGAAATCACAACCATATTCTTCCAAATTTTGTGCAGTATCAGTACTGTTAAATGTTTGAGAATGTGGTAATGGAGTATTAGATAGATGATTATGCAACTGTTCATCCCTAATTGTTTCTGGAAGAAGATCTGGACCAAGAAGTAAGATTTCTGACCGAAGACGCGGTCCAGCATTAGGATGAAGTTGAGAGAAAGGAAAAATTTCTTCATCAAATACCACATCACAAGATATATATACTCTGCCAGAGGCCAAGTCAAGACACTTGAACCCCTTGTGACGAATACTGTATCCAAGGAAAACACACCGTTTTGATCGAAACGAGAGTTTATGGGAATTATAAGGCCTAAGATTTGGCCAACAAGCACAGCCGAAAACTGTAAACCTGTGGAATAGAATAATTCATTTTAGAATACTAATAACTACATATAAGAGATGACAGAAGAAATCATGTAGCAAGGTATAGAAGAAGAAAACGAACCATAAATCCTATGTTTCAAATGTTCCAGGCGTTCAGGGCTTCTTGGGAAACACATGTGAAGTGAAAACCTGCGCCATACATCAGAACCTCTTGAAGCAATTAATTCCATCAGGCCAGTCTGGTATGTAGGGTAATTCACTGTAAGCACATCAACAATGTACTTAATGTTGATTGGCAAAATAGATTGTACCCCTTCGATTTCCTTTAATGCTGCCTCAAACGGGTGGTTCACAGCATCCCGGTGAAGTGCAACGAGGTCAGAGCCTTCCTTTTCGAGCTTAATTAATCTTTCCTTTCCTTGTTTCAGGTGCATGCCCTGCCACTTTCCAGATTGGTAACTGCGACTGCGACCAGCCTGGCTTTCACTGTCAAGTCTAAAACTGTACCAATAATTAAGCATTCTATGACGTTTGGCAATTTCAGACCAGTGATCATTTGATTCTGAACACAGGTAAGGCAAGCTCCTAAGCATAATTGAAGAGTGCTCTCTGTTTTCCTTAGTTCTTGAATGTTTGAATTCTCTACGCAGAACTGTATCTGCTTCCCTGATCAAATAAGTAATGGCTTGTGTTCCCATGATAGCAGGATGATACAGTATCAGCATCTCACTCCAGGGATCCAGGTGTGGATCAGCAATAGGAGAGCTCATGTTCAGTAAGAGATCCTCCACATTGTCACAGAGCCTATCCAGAATATCAACACCCTCAATTTCCATCAGCATCGACTCAAACATGTTAGCGGCTGCAACATATGAATCACCCTTTGTCATCACATGACTATTGACAGTTTCGCCAAGATCAAAACACTTAACTGACAGAAGCATGCACTCGCCAGTCCTGCATGAGACAACCATATTTGTGCTCTGAATTGATGGGGCAATGCAGTAACCATTTACATGATTGCCATTGACAATTCGGTTTAGAGAGGACAGAAATCTTTTTCCATGAATTGAAAGGATGCATTTTTGTCCATCAGAAGGTTCAAGCAGTTTGTCCTTTGGAATGAAATCGACTGGCCTATTCTGGGTAAAGAAGGTACTTGGATCTAAGCACAGTTCTGTGTTGCGAGCATGAGCACTATGAAACCTGCGAAAAATTAAAAAATAATTTTGTTTTATTTACTAGAAAAGGAAAATGATGCCATTGTTTTCATTGTCAAATGGAAAGACGTACGATAGTTGCAGAATAGGGGCTGGATCCTCTTCATCAAAACCAATGTGGAAATAACCTTGCTCAGGGCCGGTCCAGATAGGGGGGCACTTGGTGCGACCGCCAAGGGCCCCTAATTTTGGAGGCCCCGACCCATATAGTTAGTAGGTATTAGTAAGTACTTCTATTAGTAACAAATATTTGTTGTTTAAACTTTTTAGTTTACAAAGCAAAGTCACTAGTTATCATTATAGTTTATCTATGAAATCCATAAAAATTATAATATTGTTGAAGTACTTTTCGAAATGAATCTACATATTATTTGTATGTAGCTAATCTAAAATTTTAAAAGGTATTCATAACTCAAGTTTTAAACATTGGCCACCATGCATCTCCAACGCCAAATATTTATGACAGGAGGGAGTACTAGGGAGCTCATAGATCAACCAAAAATAGTCCGTTAAATTGGCCTAGTCGCTAGCCAATTAGTCATAACAACATAGTACTTAGTCGTTGTGAGCTAGTGAGTCCACTACCATTTCATTTTCTATAAAGGCATGCATTACTTAGCAGAAAGAAGATAGATATAATGGTTGTATAAAGCGGCCTAACCACCTAAGGCTTTGGCTTCGCCAAAGAATACGAGGTGTTATTGGCTCGTAGGATCAACAATAAATTGACATGACGAGGGCTTCTGAATTGTAGTGACCATCGAGGTGTGGTTTTCGATTGTGAGCAGTTGAGCAATGAGTAGTTTGATTTGTGTAACGATGTCACTACAACATTAGGGCAGGACAGTGTTGCGCTTCAGCCAAGGTATAATATTATTAGGTTTCATCTTGATACAATTCTCTCGTTTCCTAGGATCCTAGGCCCATGTGCTTTCGATGCCATGGTGAGTCACCTAAGTGGTACGTGTGCAAGTTATTAGCCATAGCAACATCTAGATGGAGCATGACAAAGACCGAACACATCCACGTCTCGCCCCTCCATACCTCGATTGTCCTATCACCGACACAAGCTGATCATCCATGATTCGGTTGCATTATTTGTATAAAAAGTATGTCTATACATAGATATTTTAGTAATCCACACAATGAATAATGACTATTAGATATATTCTTTTATAACAATTTTAAGAACTACATAGAATATAGATATTTTAGGAGATATTTGTATACGGATGAACTAGATTTTACAATGTGGCAATAATCCAATATTGTTAACACATTTATAAATTGATGTGCTTTAGAGTATCTTTTATAAGTCTGTGAATGACCATGTATAAATAGGTTAAGTACATGGTCAGTGTGCTTGAGAAATGGAGTAGGCTAGATACAAAAGATTAGTCATTTGTAATAATGAGTCTCCCAATCAAGCCATGTCATTTACAGATGTTTAGTTCATTATTAATTTATGATTCGCTAGCTAAGAGAATAGTTCTTAAACACAAAAATATTTAATATTTAATGTATTAAGTAATTAGAAATTAAAATATAAAATTAAATTTAAAATAACATATTTTAGTCTCGCCCTAGGGCCCTTAAAACATTAGGAACGGCCCTGACCTTGCTCTGCATTAAATCTCCGATAACTCCGTTGCACATGTTGAATATAACTCTGGGCATGGACCTACGTGAAACAATTGTTGTTGCAAAACAATGTACTTGGTATCAGGATCAGTCTATTGCATTTTAGTCCTACAACCACAGAAAGTCATATGGACACATATTTCTCATGAATTGTTGAAATAAACATACCTTTTGCTTGTTAGAATTTACAACACTTGCACCACCAAGAGTATTTTTACCACCATAATCTCCTTGAGCAATATCAGCACCTGGCAGTAAAAATTTATGATTACAACAGTTAGTCAAAACTTAAATAATCAAGTCTGCTGAAATTTTACAATAACATAGTGAAACAAGTTTATAACAAAAGAAAAAGAAATCCACAGGTGCTAGATAACAAGGAAATATGGCACAATAAAATAATTTTTCTAATGTTCTGGTAAAGAAGTAGAAACCATTGGTTGGTTTTTGTAAACAAATAGGAATTTCTCCGGATAAGAACGTTCAAGAAAATAAGAACATGTAGCATTCCTCTGCAGGCTAGGCTAGCCCTGTTTTGAACATCCTTGCTAAACCTGTTAATGGGGTAGATCCAAACCAAAACCAACCCAAATCATATACGGCTGTTAACAAAATTTCAAGCCGATCCAACCCGTAAAATAATGAGAGCAGTCCAAACCAAACAAAACTGTTGTCGCTTTGACTCAACAATGAACCAATCGAATGGTCTCAGCCCAGTTTCCAGACCAGTGGACTACGTGGAGCCATGCTCGCCGGCACCAGCTTTGGCAAGGTCAGGGGACCTGCTCGGGGTGCTCCTAGCACAACAACAGTAGCAGGAGCTATGAACAGATGCTAGAGTTGTACTCAGATGAGAGGCGTTCGAAAAAAAAAAGTAGCACGAGCTGCCAGACCGGTGACTACAGGGGCGCGCTCTCTGCTACAGCTCTTTGCCACTCACATGCCTAGAGCAAGGTGCCGCTCAATGACGCTGTCCGCGTGCCAGCAACAGTGATGGATCCGCTGCGCTACAACGTGCTCGTTATCCCAGGCGAGCAGTTCAAAGAGCATTTGGCATGGACGAAACCAAGCTAAGCCGAACCAAACCAATCAGAATTACTATAACAAACCAAACCAAATTAGTTCACATCACACACTTTATCCCACTGAACCAAGGACAGCCAAATGAAAATCCAATCCACCCAAACCAGTTTGAAACCAAACCGTTAGCAGGTTTATTCCTTGCCAACTCTCATTTCACTAATGCGGGATATACAGCTTACTGCAACATATGATTGGCAAAGTTTTTAATAAGAATCAATAAAAGACCATTCGGAAAATAGAAGCAATATCATTGGAAAACCATATTTTAGATCATTGACCAGCACCAAGAATCATTTTGAATGTTACAGGCCTACACCAACTATGTCCCCCTAAGGTATTAAGCACCATGTTGCTATACTGACAAATTACTAGGAACTGCTATACCAGCCAATTAGCCATACCATTCCAAGATGGAAAAAATATAATGCGGTGAGAGATACCATGACCTGTTCTATTCATGTATTTTCAGCTTAGCTTTGTTTTTGTAGGATACACCAAAACACAAATAAAAAATTAGCAGAATATGTACAGCAATATCCATTAAATATATGCAGCACGACTTGACAGAAGCTCTGACGTTATTGTGCTACATCAACTATGGGTCCTTTAAGCATATGTCTCTATCACTATATCAATACAACACTCACGGATTTGCACTAATTAATTCACTTGGAAAAAACAGCATAAGATGGACATTTCCATCCGAAAACATCAACTCGGCATGCACCAATTTTTCCCAACTAATTAATTTTATAATTTGGTATCAGAAATAGTACAATTCTCCCCAACCTCGGCCTCATCTCGTATCTAGCTTTAGTAGAAGGCCCACAATCTGGCCGTTCCCAGTCCTTGCAGCGTACTGGATGGGCGCCCACCCGTTCAGGACCCTCGCCGCAGCGTCACCACATGCCTTCACGAGCGCGAGCACCACCTAAACCCACCAAAGCACAGTTAAAACCCTAAACCCAACCTATTCGATTCTAGAGAGTGGAAGTCCTCTGACTCTGAGCGTACCTATGGGTGGCCGGCGGCGGCGGCCATATGGAGGAGGGAGCGACCGTCCTCGTTGCGAACGGACAGATCAACAGGGTCGAGGGCAGCAAATACGGAGGCGTCACCAGATTGGGCGGCGCGGAAGAGCTCTTTCCTAGACGGGCGCCACTCCCCGCCCGGAGCGGCATCGCCGACCATCGCCGCGGGCTGTGGTAGGCTAGTAGCGCGTTGGTATGGGAGGAGCCAGAAGGAATTTACACCACCACTTGGCACTTTTGATCGCTCGCCACAAGGTAAGAGGCACAAAGCCAGAAAATGGCGCATCAAAAAGTGGAAAATTTCAGAAAGTACCACTCAACCTAAACGACACCATCCATTTGACACTCTAAAAAAACATAGAAAACCGAGGGCGTCTAGGTTGGTCCGCTCGCTAGGGTACGAGCGGCCGGGCGTAGCGTGGCGAACTTAACGGCCTGTTTGGGGACGTTGTATATTTTTACACATGCAATTGCATTCCGATCGGATTTTGTTGTGCACAAGAATACCTTCGGAATGTGACGGGTTTTTTTACCACTAGTAGACATGCACGTGCGGCACACACGTATAAAGCCAAAAAATCAGACTTCCAAATATTATTCTGGTGTTATTTTTATTCAATAGGGAGTATATATGAAAGTCATTATCATATATTCAACCTCGTCAATTATATGATTTTTCATTTGAATTTTGAGCTAATGGACAGAGCTTGTACGTAGGAATAACAAAGAAAATTTTTAGAAGTAAATTTCTATGTATAGTAAATTTCCATCCATTAAAATATTATTGGATATGGTCCATGAAGCCAGATCAACATATATGGCCACAATTCAATCAACATCATAATATGTAATCATGAACCATTATTTTGTAAACAATAATATAAATAAAAAATATAAATATTTCTTGTGTGATAAACTCGCGCCAGGTCCCTCTAAACGCCTTAGGGGCCCTGCTTATATAGTGTGGGACAAACCGACCTACCGAGGAATATCGGGCCGGGCTAACTATGAGATCGTAACGAACTCATACATGCCAAATACATCCTACAATAGACAAGGTAATCCCCTAATATTGGGGATCACGACCTCCAATCCAATCCGGGAAACCAACGTCCGGGTCTTCACGTAGTCGCGTAGAACTCTTGTTCGAGACGGACTCAAACATGATTTCTTGGCCATTACGCACCGTGCCAACCAGGAAGCTGTTCGGCAGGATACACATGGGCCAGATAGAACCTTCCAGGGAACTGGGCCCTGGCAGGCTGTTCGATTGGGCCGCCAGGGAGTGGGCCATGGCAATGGGCCATATTTTTATCCCCGACAATTTCCTTCCTCATCCAAGGGACATCAGTATATATTAGTGGCTACAGATTATTTTACTAAATGGGTTGAAGCTGTACCATTGAAGAGGGTGACAGCAACTGAAGCAATCGAGTTTATCAAAGAACATATAATTTACCGATTTGGGATTCCTCAAACGATCACCACAGATCAAGGATCAGTATTTATGTCAGAAGCGTTTCAAGATTATGCTCAAAGCGTAGGAATCACGACGATCAACTCTTCGCCGTATTATGCTCAAGCCAATGGCCAAGCGGAATCCTTTAATAAAAGTGCTATAAAGCTGATTAAGAGAAAGATCGATGAAAGGCCGCGGGGTTGGCATAATACTTTGGCGGATGCGCAATGGGCATATCGGATTGCTAAGCATGGGACTACTAAAGTATCGCCTTTTGAGTTAGTTTATGGTCAGGAGGCTGTTTTACCAGTTTAAGCTATCGTCGGATCTACAAGGACTGAAGAACAAAACAATGTAAAAGCCGAAGATTACAAAAATACGATGGTAGATAAGCTTGATGATATGGCGGCAATTTGATTAAAGGCTTTGGAACATATTGAACGTGACAAGCAAAGAGTTGCTACACAATATAATTAGAAAGTTGTGCTGAAAACTTTTGAAGTGGGAGATCTTTTGTGTGGAAAACATTTTTACCGATTGGTTCAAGAGATCCTAAGTACGGGAAGTGGTCTCCAAATTGGGAGGGGCCATTTAAAATCAATCGAATTATCCTGAAAACGCATATATTTTGGAGACACTTAAAGGGCAAGTTTTCGGGAAAGCGATTAATGCTAAATATTTGAAGAAGTATTATCCAAGTGTTTGGATTGGAGCTTGAAGAAGACGTTTGTAAAAGCCGATTCTGAATGGATCGCCTATAGCTTAAAAAGTCGACAAATACTTGTCGTCTACTACCTCCGTCCCATAATAAGTGTGCTTTAAAGTTGTTTTGACAAACTAAGGAAGGGTGTATGTAGTAGGGAATCTAGAGTACTTTACAGTGTGGGAGGGGAATGTAAGGGTATTTTATAGTGGTGGGAGAGGAATCTAGGGGTATTTATAGTGGTGGAAGAGGAATCAAGAGCTAGAAGATCACTTATTATGGGACAAGTTATAAGGTCTAGAAGGACACTTATTTTGGGACGGAGGGAGTAGTATTTATTTTTGAATGGCCGGTTCGACTGAATCGATGTTAGTATTTCGCTCAACACGTTGCTGTTAAGCAAAAGCCGATTCTGATAAATCGCCTAAAGATGGAAATACTGATGAAAGCAAAGGAATTTGCGTAAAGGAAATAAAGTTATTACAAAGGCACGAAGACCTCGAATGTTTTGCGCCTAAGGGACAAGCGAAAAGTGTTTATCGGCAAATTTGCCGATCCATCCATAGAACAATGTTTGAATGTTGGCTCACAGGCCATTTACTCGCAAAATTCGAAGATAGCTGCGGCGGCATCAGCGATCATGTCACGGATCTGATTGACGGTGGTAGTGTCTTCTTCGGTTGATCCAGGCACGATCGAAATCTTTTTCTTGGCTTCCAGTACTGCCAGGCCGCAAGCTTTCACTATCCCATGCTGCTCCTTGAAAGCCGATTGGGATTCTTCGAAGCTTGTGCGGGCGGTTAATTCGGCTTTCTTCGCCTTCTCCAACTCTTGTTCCAAGGTTTTGACTTTTGAAATT
This sequence comes from Raddia distichophylla, assembly GCA_005191435.1. Classification (NCBI taxonomy): domain Eukaryota; kingdom Viridiplantae; phylum Streptophyta; class Magnoliopsida; order Poales; family Poaceae; genus Raddia; species Raddia distichophylla. Next base: position 1,197,105 of record SPJY01023985.1, read on the forward strand.
GCTTTGGAGGCAGCGATCTTTGCCAATTCAACCTCCTACTTCAGCTCGAGGAGTTTGTCATTTTGGGCATTGGCATCCTGGATGAGGGCTTTGAGCTATGCTTCGTCATCTTTAAGGGCCTCCTTCTGATGAAGCCGATCCAGGGCTACTTCGAAATCAGTTTTCTTTTTGCCAAGAGGCAGCAGCCTTTGGATGGCTGATACCACTTGCTCTGGGAGAATCTCTTGGACAAAGTTTGCTATCTCCCGTACGGCAGAGGGATTGGCCAGAAATTCCAATTCGTTGCCGATTAGCTCCCACATTTGTTTCAGCTTTTCAAGGGTGTCTAGGAGAAGTCGATTGGCCCTGGGTGGCTTAACAGCAGGTGGCTCAGCAGCGGCGACGGGAGCTGGTGGAGTTTTGATTGGAGAAGATAGAGTCTCCAGGTCATCGTCGTCGAGCCATTCCATGCTCGAAGGATCAAAATTCAATTCATCGGTTTTCTCCTCGTCATAAGTGATCACCTGCGTGTATACTACTGTTACCCGAACTGGGATGCGGGGTTGAAACATATACTGAAGAAAAGAAATTTTTAAAAGGGTTACAAAGGATCAAAAATATAAGAATTTTGCAAATTGAATTAAGAAATTTCCGATTACATCTTCGAGATTGAAGGCTAGCGGCGTTTGCGATGCTGGCGGTGGGGCAGGCGTGCTATCTTTCTTTCTCTGGACAGGAGGAGTGTCTTGAAATTAAGGTTCCGATAAGAAGATGACTGATGGAAAGTTGTGGAAGAATTGAGGAAAAATCAAGTGCTTACTGTGTCACATACTGATTCGGTGCTATCAGATGTACGCACCTTTTGTTGCTTCAGTTTCTTAGTTGCCAGTTTCTTTTTCTGGCCGGCGTCACCATCAGATCTTCCTATTGATAAAAAATGGGTAAGTAATCGGATTTTGAAAGAGATGATTGTTATAAGTTAATTATACCTCTCTTCTTTGGTTGCTGCTGAGAGGATCATTGGGTAAATGCCGATGCGGACGCGTCCGTTTTCTTCGCCGACCAGCTTGGATAGTGGGCGTTTGTCACCGCTCTGTGGAAAAATGATGCAAGATCAATTATCGGAAAAGGTAAAATACAAGTTAGTAAACGCACACGAGTTAGTGACCTCGTTATCAGAAGATGACGCGTGGTATTGAGATTCTGTTCGTTCGTCATCCGAATCCGATGAAGAAGGACCTGAATCAGATAGTTCTTCCTCTTCATCGTTGCCAGAGCTATCTTCCTCATCCTAATTTTCGGAATCGGTATTTCCTTTATTGTTTTCTTCCAATTATGACGAAGACTCTTCCATACCGGCAATCTTTGGTCAGTTGGGTTTGCAAGTTTCTCTTCTGTCGGTGAACTTTTGGATGAAGGCAGGAGCTCCACCTTTAGTGGCATAGATGTTCTTGGCGATGGAATTTAACCAAGTTTTGAATTCTGGAGAAGTTGCGGCCCACATCTCGAGCTCTATCAGCTTCTGGCATTTAGCTGGCGATATATGAACAAATCGGGAACGATTTGCCCTAAGTTAAACTGCCGAGCAAATACTGCAGGATGGTAAAACTCATAGGAGGGTTTTCTGATATGAGTCCTTATGCTGAGAATGGCAAAGAAGATACCCGGAGAGATGAACTCTTTAAATACCGATGAGACTTCGCCACTTATGCTGGCAGAGAAACGAAAAAAGGAGGGAACTGCGTTTCTGTCCAAATCAGTATACGGATTGAACTGCTCTAGGCCATATACCGATTCACACATTGTGAAGAATGCAGCCAGAAAGTGGGAGAAGTCTTCTTGATTTAAACGCCTTTTGTTGGAATTAACAGATACCATTTCTCCGTATGATCTACAAGGGCGTTCATTGCGATCGGCTTTTTCTTCTTCATTCGGAAACTCTATATCAAAATCAAGTTCCCCCATAGAGTTGTACATATGAAGCTTTAAGAACAAGCAGATGAACCAGAAGGGACCACCTAAGTTTCCGACTGAATGATCGGTTCTTTTAGAGCGGAGGCCTTCTCTAATCTCATGCATCATCCGGTATGTGGCTCATAGCAGATATTTTTCGATTGCCAATTTCTGCCCTGCTACCAATGCTTCAGCAACTCCTTGATAAACTTTGCTGGGACTCAGAGATTGACCATAGAAAAAGAACCTATCTAGCCACATGTTTAGAAAAGCGATGTGCTCTTCGTCTTCAACGTTCTCTGTTTTCTGATGGGTGGTGATGTAACGCTGCCAGCCAAAGTTCTTTTCGGGAACCAGCTTGAGGGTAGTGGGAAGATCAAAAGCCGATAGCATTTCTCCATCAGGGCTAAGACCAGTTAACATGGCCACATCCAAAAGTGTGGGGCCTATGGGTCCTGTTGAGAAGAGGAAGGCGTTAGCCATGTCACACCAAAAATATGCCGATGCTGCCATGAATGGTTCATCCGCTGGAGGGGATGCAGAGAAAGGAGAATGGCATCGGCAATTCCTAATTCGCTCCACTTATCTTTTTTTTGACTATAGACCCGAGAGAGTCAGTCCTTATATCCCTTGATCGGGCTAGGTGAGGAGCGAAAAGCTGATTTCCAACGACTTATGTTCAGTTCATCAGCAAATAGTGGGAGTCTCGCTACTGACTGATCTATGAAAGTTGATGGATCGTTTTCTCCTATCGAACCCAGGGAGTATAAAGCCGCAGAATCGGAACAACGGAATAATACCTGAGACATGTTTGCCGATTGAGACTTGTGAAGAGAGGGCTGTGCGCTGGGAATCCTCAAAGCTCCAAAAATCCGATGCAGGAGGTTTGTGCGCAGAAGGGAGCGTGAAAATGACAGCGAATGACTGCCTATTTATAGCTGCGATAAAACTAGGGTTTTCACTGGGGTCTGCAGCGTCACTGTTACGGCCCATATTGCGTAATGGGCTGCCACATGTTTTCATTGTGGGCTAGAAGTGAAAAGCGCCGGGTAAAACTATGAAATGTTCCAAGATCATTTGATGGAAAATCCGATTTTCAGTGAAAGTTCGGCTAATGAGAAAGTCCCATTGCCAAACTTAGGGGCATATGTTGACACCCAAATTTGGCAGGAAAATCAGATATTATAAATAGGCCATTGTCATCGGAATTATTGGGCTGCACCAAAATGTGGGCTTAATTATCACAGGACATAGGTGTGTACAAGGTGATTCCGATGGTTGCAGGACTCTGGGAGAATTACGAAGCTTCGATCGAAAGATGTATTCGACGGTTCAATTGCGATAAATCGGGAGAATTAGGTTGTGTCGGTTTCAGTTTTGTAACAGTATAAATAGGGTCCCAGGTTTCATGTAAAAAGATATGACATACACAAAACACAACTACTCTTTTCGAATCTAATGGACTTCGTCGAAAAGTTTCAACTCGCAGGTAGAGCTATCTCGATGAAATAATCGATTCTCTTCTTGTAACCTGTATGCATGGCTGTATCGCTTTGACCTCATGTATACAAAGCATGTTAGACTGTCTCGGTTTTACCGATCTTTAACATGTTCTCGCATGTTACACTGCCTTGTTCAATCGATCTGTAATATGTATTTACCTTGCAATGCCGATTGTCAATTATCTTATATGCTTTTCCTGAATCCGATATATGCAACTGCATCGTTTGGTCGATCTTGCGTATACTTGTTTTAGGGCTTCGCATGTTTAGATTATTTGCCGATTAGCATTGTATTTACTCGTATTGGCTGCGTTAACCTTTAATCGATTTATAAGTTTATACTGGACTTAGATCTGAATACTGTCTTGGCTTGACCAATCTATTTAATCTGTTCCCTGGTTTAATATAATAAATTGATTGAAAGATTCATGGCTAATTTTATCCATAAAAGAACAAAAATAGATGAAAGAAGTTCATGTTTAAATGTTCATTTATATTTATTGCTCTATTGGACATTAAGTCGATAAAATTATAATCGGATTCCTTAAAGCTGATTCTTAAGACCTGATCTGGCTATTTCTTAAAGCAGATTAGGGCCATGTCGCTGACAATTTATCCCTTGTCAATTCATAGGTCAAATTGACTGGCACGTTTGGTGATCGTGGTTGCGACGCAAATACAGATTTGACGCTTCCCTGGTGTGTTTGTGAAATGAGGACAACGAGGAAGAGACGTTTCCAGCGACGATACGCCGTGGACAACATGTTGAGGCGAATGGTGACGAGGCTGGTGATGTTGACAGATTGGGCTGCATTGGCAAGAGAAGAAGTGAAGGTACCAGACGACGTGCAGGAGTGCCTGAGGAGGACGAGCTCGTCGCAGTAGAGGTCATGACGGCGACGGTGGTGCTCTCGGTGGGCAAGGCGGTGTCCGACATGAGGAAGAGAAGCTGATGTGACCATGTCCATCATAGGTATGACCAATACTACCTCAATGTAGTGGTCATCAAGATTTCCGTTAACTACATCGCCAACACGCACGTCGATAAGTTTTCGATCGACTGCTTCATCTTCAACCGCTTCATCTACGACAACTTGGCAACACACCACAGCATCTTCTACATCCTCTACATCAACTATGGTGTTATCATCAACTATATGGCATCATCGACCAGCACCATGGCCAGGACGTACAAGCCAGCAGCAAGTACGTCGTCGTGTTGATATTGCGCTGTTGCCGCCACCAGTTCGGCCTCCACCGTGGCCACCTCCCCATGCTCAAGACGTATTCAACGAAGGCGCATCTCCACCTCTTCGGCACACTCTGGTCCCACAAGTCACGTCCTTGCAAGGCCGGCTCAAGAAAGAGCCCAATTTGTCCACGAGTCCGGTTCGGCCATTTCCGTGCACTCAACTTAAAACGGATGCTCTGACCTCATACGGACTCCGTTTTGGACGTTCTTGGTATGCACGGATAAGCTCTCGACGAGATCTTTCTGATTGGAAGCCGGATCGTCAACGTCGAGTTCTCCACCAATCGTGTTTATCCATACCTGTCGGAAGATCGGGACCCCCATCCCCATCAGAAGCGGTGGGAAGAAAGCACAGGATCGTACGTGCTCTGATACCACTTTCGTGCCAACACACTTTTTGGCACGCCCGGTAGGACCCGAAGAATCAGAATTGACGAGATGACTCGCACTGACGCTGAGGCGGCGGTAGAGACACTTAAGCTTGCTGCTGAAGCTGTGACTTATGATGACCTGAGCCCTGATCAGAAAAAGAAGATTGAAGATAGGCTCGCTGAAATTCATGAAAAAAAATAAGAAAAGGATGTTGAGAGGCTATCGAAAAACTCGCAGTGGCCAGATCACGAAAACTTCTATTTGAGATCCATTGCTTACTGAAGATTTTCTGAAATCATAAGGGATAAGATGAACAGTTCAGTTTACCGATCAATGCTAGATCAATATGAGTTTTAGGGCGAATTGTATATGAGGGGACTAGTGCTGCTTTTCATAGTATTATCACGTTCCCATAGCGGCCACCCCGCGCCGCCGCCGCCCCGCGCGCCGCCCCACCCCGAGCCACCCCTCGCCGGGCGCCGCCACGCCCCTCGCCGTCACCCGGCGCCACCCAGCGCCCCTCACCGCCGCCCCGCGCCACCCTGCGCCCCTCACCGTCGCCCCGCGTCGCGGGCCGCCACCTCAACTGCGCGCCGCCACCCCGCGCCAGCACGCGACGCCCCACGCGCCTCCGACACATATGGATTGGTTCGGTCTCGTTTTTTTTTTCCCGCGTGTTCAAAGATTCTAAAGATCTGGGTGCCTGGGTGTGGGTGATGATCTTGACCAGTTGTATGGCCAGCGTCAGGAAGAATTTGTTTTGGTCGTGGCTTAGAGAGGTCGTAATCCTCTGCCGTTTTTTATGCTAATTATAGCATGAGGATGGATCCTTTTCCGCGCATTGTGATTTAATCGGAAGAAATTCCGCAAGAACTGCTCACATTTGATGCCTAGTCTCATGAAAGGTCACTAAGTTGACGAGGAAAGATCTATGTGCGGCCTGTCAATTTGTTAACAGGCAAACTAGTCCAAACACTGTTCAGATTCCATGTTTGATCTGGTCACAATCTTGATCTTGCGGTTTTTGTAATGTTTGATGCACGCAATAGTCAAAATCCATATGTGTCGCACTGTTTCATGCTAGTTTTTTCGAATGTCTTATCTCACATACCAAAAGTCAAGTCGTTACTATATTTCAACTATATTTGTCTATTATTGAGTGCTTGATTTGGTTCTATTCATTCAACCAGACTTTTTCAATGACCAATAATTGCCAATATTATACTTCCTGTTGCTCACCCTTTTCAGTTTACAGTTTTTCTTTCCTCTTGTTATGTTTCAGGATTCTTGAAGAGGCCTATGCTATTGCCAGTTATTCGCCAGCCCTGAGTCCTAGGATTCCATTTGTTGATACTCGATAGTACACAAACTCTGGACCATTGTGACAATTTGAGGGCAATGGGCCAAGAAGTTCCTGGTCTGAGGTCTCTTGGAGGCGTTTCATCTGATGGATTCCTTTTCTTCTTCTCCAAATTCAACTTCAGCTTGTGGTTTCTACTGATCCAGGCTTCCAAAGTTGGACTTTGATCACTTCACGCAACATTTCCTTTCTTCCCTATTCACCAATATGGAGAAGGAGAACTCATGGCTTAGGAAGACCAAGTTCTCCCACGCTGTCTACATGAGGGTGGAATCCTTCTGGGTACCGGTTGCTCCACTTGGCAGGGATGTGGAGCAGAAACTGCAGAAATTTGTGAGTATGGGAAAGTCTGTGTCGATGCCTGTTGATAGGGACAATGAGGATATAAAGGCTGCATTTCAGCACTCTGCTAGCTTGCCATCAATCCGATCCTCTGGCCAGCTTGGTAAGGAAAAGGCCAACAAGCAGAAGAATGGGAGCTCAGAGATTCCTTTGAGCCCTCCGGTGAACTCCGAGTGTTCCAAGGGGCCGCAGGCAAGGAGCCTTGTGAAGAGCCCAAGCTCAATGATGCTCCTTAGCTGTTTAAACAAGGCACACCCAAATTGTAAGAGTTTCTTCCATATTGTAATATGCCTTGCTTCGAATATAGTTCATTCCATATTTGTGCATTGGACCATTTAGAGTAAAGCAACGAATTAATACTTAGACATGTATTGCTTGTGCATTTTAGATATATAGTTAGACATTTAAAGTAAAACAATAAATATATACTTAACATTGGACCATAATTGTTAATTTCATTTCAATATATAGTTCTATTTACTAATGCTAATTCAATCATCAAATAATGTTTCTAATCCATACTTCAATTATCAGCCCAATTTAACCAGCAATGTTCAATCATCAAATAATGTTTCTAATGGCCGGCTTATATGCCAATTTGTTTCCCGGTAGGATTAAAAAATTACCTTTTAAAACTCTCAAAGTTCAGATTTAACAAATAATCAAATAATGTTGGCCATGGAAATTGATCATAAAATCCATGCAGACGAATGTTATGAATAGGGTAGAAATTATTCCTCGTGTATGTAACTAAATGTAATAAAGGCTTTGTTTGGTTCCTGATTAAATCAAATTAAATTAAATGAAAATTTGTCATTTTTGTATAAGCCAAATGATATAATATTTTATAGTCATTTTTGTGGGGTTTCAAATAGTTCTTCTAGAGTTTGTAAAATAATTTTTCACAATTTTGAATTTTTTAAAATGTATTTTGAGATGTCATAAATTTGCTACAGTAAAACTCAACTCAATTTTAATCTGAAACAAACAAGGCCAAAGTAGTGTGCAGACCTAGAGGTTGTAGGTATTTTTGCATAAAACATTCAATCAAGTATACTCAGGACATGTATGTTTAATGATAAACTCATTTAACATTCAGATCCAATAATGTAATAATAGAGTAGAGATTAATATATAATAGAGAAAATATTGTGAGAAGTAGAATAATGATTGAAAAATAAATAAATATGACAGTTTAGAAATATTTTATAGCGTTAAACATGTCCTGATGCTCTTGCTCAAGGGGTAAAAGATTTCCACGCAATTGGATCAAAAAAAAATTTACCCAAATGTTAGGCTGGAGATCGGACGACGGGGAGAACATGGAGAGGCTGGAGATGGCGCACATCAAGCTGGAGGCTGTTCTTGATGCATCCGAGAAGTGGTACATCGCCGGCGCGCCCCTGCTACGTTGGCGCCGGAAGCTGAAGCGCGCCGCCGAGGAGTGCGAGGACACGTTGCGGAGGTACAAGCGGCGCGTCGTCGCGGAGGACGAAGGGAAGGAGCAGGCGGCGAGTAGCACCTCCTTGCCTCGACGGCTGGCTCACGCCACCAAGTCGCTCGTCTCCTTGTTCTGGCGCGGCGACGTCGACGGCGGAAACTACGGCGGCTCCGCCGTCGGGAGGTTCGAGCGGTTCGCAGACGGCGCCGGCGAGTTCCTGAGGCTGGTGGAGCTCGGCAGCGCGCCACGGCGATACACGTTCTTCGATCCTCTCATCGGCCACCACCTCATGTATGCATCTGCTGCCATTGAAAAAGAATTATCCATCCATGATGTCATACGACAATCATTTATCTGATTTGCAAAGCATACAAAATTAGGTTACATACTAAAATAAATTCGTTATATATGAAGGTAAGTAAACTCACTGCGTATAGAGGACATCAGTAGAATCTCCGTCCGGTCCAACCAGAGACTAGCCTATCGAAGGTCCGCACCACTGCATTAATTCCACATGCACAGTTGGGCCAGTCCCGATGGATGTGAGGGCTAGGCCGCAGCATGGTTGACTCTATGCGGTAGTCCTGTTTTATTTTGATGGGAAGGTACTCCGATGGGTAATAGGCCTGGCCTTCTGGGCTGGACGATTCCCACCAACTTGACCTAATCCATGTATTGCTGGAACGTTGTTCGACCATCCTACTACGATAATAAATGCAATGTCCGTAAATCTCATAATGGTAAATGCTTCTATGGTCAAATATTTTACATGTGCTTGTTCGGTTGGCCATATCCACGAGTTAAGGCATTTTTTTTGGCCGATTTTCCGTTTTTCATTTTCATTTAAAGTAGGTCACACAAAAAAGCATAAGTATTGACGCTCCATAAATGCAACAAAAAATATGGTGAGCTCTTCATAAATGCAACAAAAAATATTTTCCGTACTCATTTTATTATGAAAACACTGGTTCCGAAAATTATAAAATTTGACGGTGACAATCGGACATGATAACACAAGGTGAAATGACCCTCCGTTTTTTGTGACTTCGATCGGAATACAAGTACGCATGAATTTAAGACAATTGATCTGGAAAATGACATTAACATATGCACCATCGAGTACTGCATGAATGGTTTTGTACGAAGTCTGGGTCTTCGAGGTGCCCGTACTCCCTCCGAAATTTCTTTCGTCTGTAGCGCACTAGTTCGTTCGGATTGTCGGGGTAGTGACATCCATAAAAGCATGTATAATTGGTGCATGGGGGTTCACCTCAAATTATGGATCAAGAACTAATTGTCTTCGCTGCCACTCTGTCTTTTGCGCACTTAGTAGACCATTTACACGGTGCTGTAACTGTTGTATTCTTCCGTGCAGACAGTCTATATATGTCGATGCAGCCATGGGTTATGGATCATCCATCCATTTTATGAAGCCACAATCCTGTGCCAGCGAAAAGTCGAGTGTTGTGGACGGTTGAGATATCGATCTCAAGTCAACCAAGGTTCTTCAAGAGTGAGATAGGAGACACGCCGAACAATGCGAACAGCAATGAACAGGAGACAGGGGTTTTTATCCTGGTTCAGGCCTCTCAGGAGAGATAATAGCCCTACGTCCAGCCTTTCTTATATATCACAGGCGAATACAAGAGGTGGCTCGACGAGACGAACAAGTCTCGGCGAGATTATGGTGTACAGGGAGCAAAGTGCTATGATCAGGTGTTTACCAGATGCGTCTAAGTTGTCTTGACCCCTCGACACGCCGTAGGGGTCTTGTTTATATAGTACGGAGCAAACCAACCTACCGAGGAATATCGGGCCGGGCTAACTACGAGATCGTAACGAACTCATACATGCCAAATACAGCCTACGGCAGATAAAGTAACCTCCTAATCTTGGGGATCACGACCTCCAATCCAATCCGGGAAACCAACGTCCGGGTCTTCACGTAGCCGTGCAGAACTCTCGTTCAAGTAAGACTCAAACAGGAATCCTAAGCCGTTACGCACCGTGCCAGCCAAGAAGGCTGTTCGGCAGGATGCATATGGGCCAGATAGAACCTTCCAGGGAGCTGGGCCCTGGTAGGCTGTTCGACTGGGCCGTCAGGGAGTGGGCCATGGCAATGGGCCGTAATTCAATCCCCGACCTGTTTCTTGCTTGTTCTTCGATCGCTTGCAGGAAACGTCCTTCGTGGACAGGTCAATCGCGTTCTTGGCGTGGTTGATAACGAGCAGGTTTGGTGGTTTAGCGATTGTTGGGTTCTCATCCTTGCGAGGTTGGTAGCCGGATCGTAAAGGTCGCCTCTCCGACCAGATTGAAATTATCCCTACGAGTCTCACCAGAAGATCGGGACACCCCGTTCCTCATCAGTAACTATCAACAAAATCTTTATCTCAGTCTCTAAATTTAGACTCCCTTCAAAGTCTATGTCTTTGTTTAGAGACTTTTTATACAATCTCTATACCTTTTTAAGAATAGAGAATCCGAAGAGAATAAAAATATAGAAAATAAATAATAATTTAGAAAAGAAATAAAAACAACGAAATATGAAGGTCATTCCAACCATGCTCTAAACATGAGCAATTGAGTACAGACCTCCCCGGTCTCCACCGTCGCACCCCTCCTTCCATGCACAGCAAATCAACCCATCAGAACCGAAATAGCGGCGAAACACTTCACCGCTTGCGTACACGAGAGAACCAAAAAACCGAACGCGCCAGCGCACGCACGTGCCAGTAATCCACGAGCTCAAGCCACAAGAACTCTATATAAGCGCAGGCAATCGGAGACTGCCATCCAAACCTGATCTCTCACAGCTCATCACAAGTGATCATACCATACGCGTAAGTCGTTGGTACGCATCTCCGATCCATCATCCATCCCATCGCCAGCCTCTCCTCGCGCCGCCGCCCGCCGGTAGCCATGGAAGCAGCGGCGACCTTCACTTCGCCGGAGCTCCGCGACGCGCTTGTCAAGGTCGCCGTGTTCGTGCTCGTCCAGGGGCTGGTCTACCTGATCCTGCGCAAGTCCTCCGACGTCTTCTCCGGGGACAAGCTGCGGTCGATGAGCTTCCGGCCGATGCGGTCCATGAGCGTGCGGCGCGTGCTGGCGCCGCTCTCCGACGTCCCCGTCGGTACCGACGAACCCTCGCCGTCGTCCAGGTCCCGCCGCTGGGCTAACCATGAGGATTAATTGAAGCATATGATTTGTTGCTTCTGGTCAGCTAGGTGTAGTTAAGTCCTTCTGAATTGCCATGGGTTTGTTTCTGATTGATGGTATTTTTTTGGTTGGGATCTTGTAGATATTGTTGTTAAAATTGAAATGGAGAGCAGGATTATTTGATTCTTTACAGAAAGCTCGCCCTTTTCTCTCTTTTTCTTGTGGGTACGGTTGCTGAAGTGCAGGCTCTGCTGCATCTATGAATTGTGCATTCTAATCAAGACCTTATACCAGTACAAGTAATACCACACTTAGATTTCTTTTTAAAAATTTACTATACTTTGAGATATTCAACTGAAAGTTTACAGCGTTCTAGCTAGCTCTGCTGCAACAGGGAGTTGAAATATAACTTTACTGATTCGAAGAGATCATTTCAAATCTATATTTACACCGTATATATCAATCGCATGGTTCAGGTAATTGGTCACTTGTGCTTCTGGATCATTTCTCTAACCTCATCCATCACAAGCCATGCTTTGTGGCCTCCTATTACTTCTGCCTTCCATTCTCCATCCTTCCACAACTGCAAATGAATGTGTACTTCGTGGTAAAAAATTTCAACACCAATAGTATAGGAAAGGAAGAAGTTTCTTCCATTATCTAAAAAGAAGTATAGGAAAGGAAATAGTACAATCGCGGAAGAAAACATAATGCTACCTGTATAGTGGGCATTTTCTGAAGGTAGAAGCACAGCGAAATGGAGAAAATGGAGCATGAATAAAGACAAGAGAAACAAATGGTTTAGAGAGTGATTGTCAATCAATTAGCATTGGCCATTTTATGAAATAAAGCTCAGATTTACTGACTCACAGTTATGTTCCCTCTCTTTACCACCGCTTGAGGAACTTTATTGACATCCACAAAGTAAAACCTGAGTCTGCAAAAGAAATGTACACATGATTTAATCCAACAGATCAAGAAATGGGTTCTACACATTTCAGAGTGTCATGTCAACTTAGGATAAGGATTGATCAGATAACAGTTTTCAATGTCATGATACTCAAATTGTATCGATCCAATATTAAATTATCTCATGGGAAAGAATTTAAACCAACCCTGGATATTCCCCTGCTATCTTCTCCAGTTTGGGCTTCAGATATATGCATTTCCGACACCAATTAGCCATCCTGGTAAGAATAAACTATATTTTAACATTTGGAAGAAATATTTTATTCGGGAATGGTTATCACAGTTCAAAGAGACACAGATCAAGAAGTTGGGGTGTGTTGTGGCAGATTTTACTTCAACTTCTATCACACTAAACAGTAAAAACCTCACATTGTCACCCCCTTCCATTTAGTTCATTTTCAATCTTTTTCACTTGACAGCCAGGATAGAAGTTGAAGTGTGATTTTCAGAATCATATTCTTTTTCACTTGACAGCCAGGATCATATTCCCAACAAGTCATGGTATTTTCAGAAACTTTCACAACATCATGGTATTTTCAGAAACTTTCACAACATCACACTGCTAACTCAATAAATCCCATGATAATTCCTACCAAGCCCAAACATACAGAGTAGTAGAGACACTACTGCACGGCATACTAACTTACTAAGCACTGGTCGCAATTTCGCACTATCCAAATTCACAGAGCACACATGGATCACAGACACTCAAGCCGCTCGCACAACAGACCATGGAACTGGAACAGGTTAATCGCAAGCAGAGTGGGAAATTTTAGGGGTGATGAGGAAAGGATTGCTCGTGAGGTTTGATAACTCAGCGCAAGCAGAGTGAGAAATTTGAGGTTAATCACAACAACAGAGAGATTTAAGGCGGCGCGTATTAACTAATGGATTATTTGTGGGAGAAGTAAGCAGAAACGGTAGTTCAATTGATGCTGACGCGGATAATACCAGTCGATGACAACGGGCTGCTTGTTCTCGACGGACCACCTGAGCGCGTCGTCGAGCTTGTCCATGAAGTCGATCTCTTCCATCTCCACCGGCCGCGACACGTCCCAGAAGTAGGCCTCCGCCCTAACACGCTCCCCGTGCCTAGCTGGGCCTGGGCGCCTGGGCCGGACTGGGCTGTCTGTTGCGGACTGCCGGACTGGCGTGATGGACTGGGTTGTGTAAATCGGGTACCCGAAATTAGAAAATAATCGGGTACCCATACCCGACCCAAAATTTTGGGTATTTGACCGGGTACGCCTATTTTCTATACCCGACCCATACCCGAGAATACTGTTTTCGGGTATTTCCCGAACCCGTACCCGATAAAAAATACCCGACCCGTACCCGATTTTTATGGGTAAATTATTCTTCCGTACGGACACGGTCGGGTATTACCCGACCCATTTACACCCCTACCCGCTATCTTAGTTAAGAAGAAGGATGGGACATGGAGGATGTGCATAGACTACAGACAATTGAGTGCAAATACTGTCAAGAACAAGTACCCCATTCCTATAATTGAAGATTTGTTGGACGAGTTAAATGGAGCTCAATACTTCTCCAAGGTGGATTTGAGGTCTGGATATCACCAGATCTGAATGGAGTTGGGAGATATCCATAAAACTGCTTTCAGCACTCATGTGGGACATTATGAATTCTTAGTGATGCCATTTGGTTTAATTAATGCCCCTAAAACTTTTCAGGCTCTCATGAACTCTATCCTAGCCAAATACTTGAGAAAATTTGTATTAGTGTTCTTTGATGACATCTTGATCTATAGCAAGACTCAGGAGGAGCACAAGGAGCATCTAGCATTAACCTTAGAGGTATTGAAGCAAAATCAACTCTTTGCAAAGAAGAGCAAATGTGTCTTTGGGCAAAGGCAAATGGAGTACTTGGGCCATATCATTTTGGGAGAAGGGGTGTCCACAGACCCTCATAAGATAAAAGCTATGAGCAAGTGGCCCACCCCTAAAAACAGTACTCAGCTAAGGGGATTTCTGGGGCTGACTGGGTATTACAGGAGGTTTATAAGAGGGTATGGCATTATTTGCAAGCCATTGTTTGATACCTTAAAGAAAAACGCTTTTACATGGACTGATCAGCAAGAACAGGCCTTCAATCATCTGAAAGTGATCATGAGCATAGCTCCTATGTTGGCTTTGCCAGATTACTCCCAACCATTCATTCTAGAAGCTCATCCATGTATGTATGGGGTAGGGGCTGTCTTGATGCAGATTAGCAGGCCAATAGCCTTTATGAGCAGGCTTTGGGGCCAAAAGCTCAGGCTCTGTCCACTTATGATAAGGAAGCAATTGCAATACTAGAAGCACTTAAAAAGTGGAAGCACTACTTTGCTGCTACAGGGATGATTATAAAAACTGATCAGCAAAGTTTGAGATACATCCAGGAGCAGAAATTGACTGAAGGAATTCAGCATAAGTTGCTAGTTAAACTGTTGGGGTATGACTATAAGGTGGAATACAAGAGGGAAAAAGATAACCGAGTTGTGGATGCATTGTCAAGGAGGGGGGACATGGATGAGTTAGGAGCGATATCTGTAGTCTTACCACTGTGTCAAGAGCTGATGAGACAACTAAGTGTTGATGAGTCAACTCAACCACATTATAGCTTAAAAGGAGGACTATTGAGATACAAACACAAGGTGGTAGTGGGTGCATATTCTAAGCTGAGGACAAGGTTGATCTCAAATTTCCATGATGCTGCCATAGGGGGGACACTCTGGAAAGAGAGGAACTTATATGAGGATAAAGGCACTGTTTCATTGGAAGGGACTGAAGAAGGCTGTCCTAGAATATGTCAAAAACTGCCCTGTGTGTCAGATAAACAAAGCAGAACATACCCCTTATCCTGGGTTGTTACAGACACTACCAATACCAGAGAAGGCTTGGACACATGTGTCTATGGATTTTATTGAGGGATTACCCAACTCTGGGGGAAAGAGCGTGATTATGGTGATTGTGGACAGGTTCACTAAATACACTCACTTCATAGCCATGGCCCATCCCTACACAACTCAATTAGTAGCCCACGAGTTACTGGAAGGAATTTACAAATTACATGGCTTGCCTATGGTAATAGTTTTAGACAGAGAGAAATCCTATAAGAATTTGTTAGGAGTAAATTCCTCGAACTTATTCATCCATAACCTTAAGGAAGAGTCTTTTTTTGACTCTGTATCCTTGATTCCACTATGATTATTGATCAATAGTAGAATAATTCCTTCAGACAGGATCTTCACTAGTCATTTATGGCAAGAACTATTCAAGAGCTTGGGAGTCAAATTGAGGATGAGCACTGCATGGCCAAACCGAGAGGATGAACTAGTGCCTAGAGCAATACTTAAGATGCATGACTTTCACTCAACCAAGAAGGTGGAAATACTGGCTGGCATTGGCAAAGTGCTGGTACAACACCACCTACCACACTTCCTTGAAAATTACACCTTTCTAGGCGTTGTATGGATCCTTACCTCCAGTGGTGTAACACTCCAAAATTGGCCCAATTTGATATCCATTCAAATTAGGATTTAAATTCAAATTTAAATCTATCGTTCTGGGCGTTTGCCTGCAAAATTAGCCTTTGTTCCACGGAGCTATTCATAACGTATCGCACACTTTCCGTTTGTTTTATACTCTTTTCTTATTCTTAGAAAAATATTCCGCTTTTTTAAGGGGTATTTGTGCCACTAAACGTACTACAGGGTCCACCTAGACGGTTTTGCCTATGTGGGGCTAAAGTCTCCTGCGCCTTAGTTCAGGGGTCAAGTAGACTTTTTTCTTTAATAAAATTTTGAAATTTTTAGAAATTTTGTAAGCCAAAAAAAGGATGTTAGAGCATCTATAGCAGTCGCTTTAAAATATTAATCTTTAAATAGAGTATCTGATGGAGGAAGGAATATTTTAGAGTATGGTGTAGAGTGTGAAGAAAATTTAAATGGAACAATAGATGAAGTAGGTAATAGTGAAATGAAGGGTGACGACAGAGGTCCAAGACAAATGCTCTTACAAATCTTTAATCAAGGTGGAAGGGTCCAATACAAATGCTCTTACAAATCTTTAATCAAGGTGGATGCTGTGATGGGGGGTGCACTTGGCAGTAATTTAAGCGCATAGATGGTAGACGTCTAACATTAGCTTCTTTTGATAGTAGATCGAGAAGTCCCGTCCTCTTCATAAGGACCTCGGACCTCGGATGCCTTTTGTTCGCAGCGCTGCATGTTTGGACTAGAAAAATATGCGCGCGTTGCCGCGCTCTAATTACTCGTAAAATATGTAAGTTATTTCACTATTAAATTCATTTCCAATTTGACCAATAAACTAAATCTTTGAATTATCGATTCATAGTATTCTGCAGGCCCATGTAAAACCAGCATTCCAATAAGAACTCCGATTCCGAGAGGTTCTCATTTCCCAATCCCACCGCAAAACCCAGAACCCGCGGCGCCGAAGCACAAGAAAGGGCGCGGGCACTGGCCACCGGTGTGTAGAAGTCTCCAGGCTCTGCTACAGTATTCGCTGGTTGCTGGCGACGAAAATAGCGGTAGCTTGGGAGAGGATTTGTGAGCGGGATTTCTTAATCGCGCTGCACATTGGGGTTTCTAGGTTAGATCTGGAGTTCTCAAAGCAATCTTCTTCCTCTGCTAAACCACAGGAACCGATTCGGGGCGAAAAAGGGGTGATTATAACATCACTACCCGCCCTTGGTTGGTCCTGTAAGGGGAAGCGGGGGGAGAAGAGGGAGGCGAAGGAGATGCTGAAGGGTGGCAAGACGTTGGCTCGGAAAGAGGTAGATGAGGCGAAAGGACAAAGAAGCGCAAGTGTGGGAGCTGCTGATGAAGAACAAGACGAGGAGCGAGCTAAAGAAGAAATGGTCTCTGATTTATTCGGTAAGTTAAAGCTGACAGCAAAAGAGACGAAGACTATCACCTTGGATGATTCTGAGTTTGAGGATTTGGTTGGTTTTAAGCATGCTTTGCTGGGTAAGGTTCTTGCTCCGAACCCTCTTCATATACAGACGGTGATGTCTGCCATGAAACCAGCCTGGGGAAATCCGAGAGGCCTAGAAGGGAGAGCAATTGGTGATAACCTCTTACTGTTTGAGTTTGAATCAGAGGCGGATAAACAGAGAGTTTTGAAGGGATTTCCATGGTCGATGGGAAGATATGCGATGGGCAAACAGGTGGTAATTTTGCAAGATTTTGACCATGACTTGAGACCATCAGAGGTGAGTTTTGACAGGTTCTCCATTTGGATTCAAATTCTTAATCTCCCTATTGGTTTGAGAACTGAAAGATGGGGAAAAGAAATTGCCAGCATGATTGGGGAAGTGGAACTAGTTCATACAGACGAGAAGGGAAGAGCGCTAGGGAAAGAGTTAAGGGCCCGGGTGAGGATCCCTTTAAAGGAACCTTTGAGCAGAGGAGTGTTTATCTATTCCTCCAGAAGAAATCAGAGGGAGTGGTATGATGTTGTGTATGAAAAGTTACCTTTCTTTTGTTTCTCATGCGGCATCATAGGTCATTCGGAGCTTGAATGTGCAACTCCAGCGCGTAGAGATGAGTTTGGAAGACTGCCATACAGTGATAAGCTAAGAGCACCTGAAGAACGGAGGAAGGGGGGAGGTATTGATCAACAGAGCCAAGGGGATAGTTCGGGAAAACAATCTGGTAACTCGGGAGGAAGAGAATCATCTTCTGATCAGATTAGGGAGGTATCAAAATCCAGAAATATTTCTGATTTTGAACAACAGAATGATGAGGAAAGGGGTGAGGTGACATCGCCACTTAAAGTAAGGTCAAGACAGGAGGTGGTGGTGTGGCAGTCAAGTGTGGCAAAAGCCTTATTTGATGGAGGAGATAGTAGCCCTGGACAGGGCACAAAGAAAAGGAAATCTCTGCAGGGGAATAAGAAAACTACTAGTGGGCAAGAGACTTTGATGTTACCATCTACTAAGGATGTGATAATGGAGGGAGATGGAGAGGATATACATCATAATGGAGAGGTAAGAAGGGAATTGCTGGATGGATCGGGTGAGGGGCTAAAGAAACTAAAAATGCTAAACGCGGGGTTGCTAGGACAACCCCGCGAGGATAAATGAAGCTTATTAGTTGGAACTGCCGGGGGCTTGGGAACCGACCGGCAGTTCGCGGGCTTCTGGATCTATAGAAGCAAGAAGATCCCGACATCTTATTCCTGTGTGAGACTAAGATGTCTGCTCGGAAAATGGAGAAATTCTCGGCTAGATATAGGCTCTCCTACAGTCCGAAGGTCACATACATAGACTAGGATCTTCACTTAAAATCATAGCGCAGCTTCCGCCTAAAAACATTTTTATTGTAATATAACTGTCTACAAGACATGCCGATGTATTTGGTACCAGCACTTGAAAACTATGACCATCTTGTAATATATATTTCATTCAATATTGTATGTGATGATCCAGCTATGTGATGTGTGGCACTAGTGTACTGATCCAGGGACTAGTGCTGTTCCACAGGACGGGTTTCAAAGGTAAGCGAATTTTGGCCCCATCAAGTGGTTAGTGAGGTGGTCATGCCAAACACTCCTAACGAGGAAGTAAGGGGGCTATGGCAGAGGCGACAACTGTCTAATGAAGTAATCAAGTAAAACCTCACTCGAACCCAGGAGAGGATCAAGCAGTTGGATAACAAAAAGAGGAGTGAGAGGGAGTTTCAATTGGGAGATATGGTGTACCTAAGGTGCCAACCCTACAGGCACTCATCCCTGAGCTTACACAACCCCCTAAAACTGCACTCTAGATACTATGGGCCTTTCAGAGTCATCGGGAGGGTCGGCAAGGTGGCTTATGAGCTCCTGTTACCAAATGGATATCTTCTACATCCAGTTTTTCATGTGAGCTAATTGAAGAAGCATATGGGCAACAAGGTGATCCCTGGTTCTCAATTACCTTTGGTGATGAAGGAGGGCAATATTCAGGTAAATCCTGTGGCAGTGAGGTAGAGGAGAGTAGTACCTCAAAACAATGAACCTGTCATACAATGGTTGATCTAGTGGGTGAATTTACCCCAAGAAGCGAATAGTTGGGAGGATGCAGAGTTCATCAAAAGAGTGTTTCCTCAATTCCATCCTTGAGGACAAGGATGTTCTGAAGAGGGGGAGCCATTGTCAGGATCTGAATCTTCTAGAACAGAAAATAGCGCGGGAACAAAAACAGGGGAGAAAGGTGTGGTGGAAGGAGTGGCCCAGATTAATTCATACCGCTTTGTTTATGGAGATCGGAGAGTGAGATTCAAGGGCGGTATTTACTATACACGTCCAGAAGTTTCAGTCAAGCCTATGTCATTTTTCCTTTGCATCTTTCAGCATTTAGCCTTACCTTTAATTTGTAATTTGTTGCGGCTATATGAGCAACCAAGGAACCATTTGTAAGGCAGACCAGAACTATCCAAAGCTATTTACCTACTTTCCCCATCCCTGTTCTTCTATTTTTCTCATCCCGTTCCAGCATATTTCTGTTCCTATCTGCTATATTCTCTTTCGTATCTTACATGTCCAGGCCTGATCCAGACAAGGGGGCGGCGCGGGGAGAGAACGGCGTAAGGAGGGGGTGAGGAGCGGGAAGAGGAGGAGCGGGAGAAGAGGAGGCAGGCGAGCGCGGAGGCGCGAGGCCGGGACTATGGTAGGCTGGCAGCGTGGGCGTGGCGGAGGACGCCGGGGCGACGGCTTGGGTGAGGGAGAGGGAGGGGGACGACGACTGGGGCGGCACTGTCAGGCTAAGTACGGAGACGGGCGCGGAGTCGTGCGGGCGCAGGCGCGGTGTCGCGAGGTTGGGGCGACGCGAAGCAACGGGATCGTGGAAGGTGCAGGGGGGTTGTGGGAGGTGCTGGGGAAACCTAGGGGGGCGGCTGGGTGAGAATGGGGTGTGGAGATCGAACTGTGTGCAGAGGTCAGTCATTGTTAGATGGTACAAATCGCACGTTGGCAGTACCACTACCACGACCATTAGATACTTTTAAGTAGTAGAGATAAGAGCAGTTGCATTGTTAATTTATCATTTGAGTGCAGTTGGTAATTTTCAGTATATTTATTGTACCACAGCCTACATAGGCTTGTCTATGAACCAATGGAAATTCCTGTAATGCAGATCATAGTACTAAAGTCTATGTAATAAAAATGCAGAATGTGCAATGACATAAATCATTGCACCGATATATTTTCCACCAGACCATAAATCAGGAGGTAGTTAGAAATAGTTTTATTTTCGAAAGCTTAGGAGCATTTAGAGTTCACACTTCACACTTGCATACATTGGAAATCTTGGTCTCTATTAATGATCATGTCGTAGCCATCGAACAGGTGTCTCTCTTATAGTCCTAGTATGAACTGTTGCTAACAAAGACAGAAGATATGTTATTTCCTGTCTTTTGAAAAGAACCATATTATACACTGCACCCATTTTTGTTGAAGATGTAACAGGAGTTGGTATCACTGCAAAAAGATTTTTAGGCATTGTTCTTTTCAGCGTATCGTATCGTTGCATATTACTGTACCAAATTTTGTTATTTTTATATAGCTTATATGTTGTCATACTCCCTCCTTTTCAGTATGTAAGGCATAATTTGATTTTCGTGAATACTAAGGAGAACGTGTATAGCACTTGTGATTCCTAATTTGCCCCTAATTAATGAGATGATTTTTTATCAGAGCTCATGCAGGGGAAGGAAATATCAGCGCAAGGAAATAATACGATTCTAGAATTAATTAGTTTCCTACACAGCGAAGGGTATTTCTGAAAATTCTGAACGGGCCATGCAACTACACCTTATAGATTGGAAAAAAAAGTAAAAACAAATTATGCCTTACATACTGAAAAGGAGGGAGTAATTTGTAACAATTTTTTCGTGCCTTATAGTACTCCTTTCAAAGATTCTAAAACTATTTTTCAATTATTTTTTTATAATCTTTAAAACTCTTTTCGAGAGCTCTCAAATTTGTTACAGTAATACGCCAACGCAACGATACGTTGAAAAGAACAAGACCTTAAAGTTATTTTGCTTCTTTAATTCTCTCATGCCTTGTTTAATTTACCTTAGATTAAAATCAAAACCTATTGCTTCAAAAATTATTTTGCGCAAGTTATACAAAGTAACGGTTTGTACTTACATTTTGAGACATTTAGTCGTTCTCAATTTTTTCTAAAAAAAATATTCTTTTTAGCCTTTGTTGATATCTTGGGAGCTTGTTATGTTGTCAACTTAAAGCTCTCTCATATTTCTAGGCAAACCAAAAATTGTTAGAGCATCTCTAGCAGGGTCTCTAAAACGTTCCCTAAAACACTATTGCGGACAACCTCAGCCTCTATAACGTTCCAGCAGGGTCTCTATCTCAGTCTCTAAATTTAGAGACTCTCCCCAGAGTCTCTATATTTAAAGACTCTCTGGAGAATCTCTATATCTTTTCGAGAATAGAGACTCTGTTGGAGATGATAGAAATATAGGGAATGAATAGTGATTTAGAGAAGGGATATAGAGAATGAATATAGAGATCCTACTAAAGATGCTCTAAACTAGATTGCATCACTACCTCGTTTTCTTTTCTTTTCTTTTTTTTTATAGTATTGATCACGGCTCGCCGGGGCGCGCTTACCAGCCTAGTACCCGCAGCATGGTGTTAAAAAAAAGCACTATTCGAACTATCCGGCCCTCGATTCCGATTTTCGAATTTCACCGGTCATGCTGGCGGTCAGCAGATGGTCTCGTCAATTTTGTCCCCATTATCCGTGCGAGATATTTCCTTTTTCCTCTCGTTTCCATTTTTTACGAGTCTTCCCCGGGAAGGAAGCCGAGACCCGAGAGAAAACCCAACGGCCTTTTGCCCGTTCCTTCTCTCGCAAATCCCCCACCACCGCCACAATCATCCTCGCCTCTCCCGATTAGTCCGTGCGCTAGTGCAACCGCAGCGCGGCGCCGCCTGGATCGCTAGCCATGTCGTGGTTCAACTCCTCTTCCTCCTCCTCCGCCC
>SPJY01023986.1:0-10317 GCA_005191435.1 Raddia distichophylla
TATCTCAACCGTCGACAGACTCCTACTGAGACGATGAGGTGGTGGTGAAGCGTACGAATGCGACGAGGCCGCACCCCAGCCATTAGACGCTTCCACGGCCACCATGACCGCTTCCATGTACCAAGCGAGGTACTATAGCCATGGGGCAGCCGACGACTCCGGCGTCACCAGGATCGGGGGATGATCCACGAGTGCCCTCGCGAGTACTACTCCATGGCGAGGGGACACCTCACGCTGCTAGGTTCACCTGCATCGGGGGCCTTGCCGGCTGCCACCTGGGTATCTCCGCTGCCTTGCGGCGATGCGGGACGCGCTTGGTCAGCTGTCCCCCTCACTGTCGGTGGAACGTTCACCATCCCTTTGCCGCCAGGGAGATGAAGCTTACCAAGATCCTGGAAACAAGAAAAGACACACAAACTAGCGCTACCCCCCTACCTGGCACACCAATGTCAGTGGTTTTTCACCTGACAGATTTTGTGAAATGTGTTCATGTAGAGGGGGATTTTTGCTAGCTAGATTGTTCGATCGAGCATGCACAGAGGGACACTAGATTTACCCAGGTTCAGACCCCCAAGGCAGGTAATAGTCCTATTCCTGCTTGTGCTTGATTTCTCTGGTTTGAAGGTGTGTGTGCTCTCACTGGAGAACGTACAGAGCTTGTGTAAGGCCCTGTTTGTTTGAGCTTGTTTGAGTTGCAGCTTCTCTAAAAGCTACTTCTGGGAAAAGCCATAAAAAACTAGCTTCTGGAAAAAGCTCATATCACAGTACAAATTGGGCTTTTGGTGGCTTTTGGCTTCTTTGAAGAGGGTTCCAAAAGCTGGCTGTTTGTTTGAGCTTCTGGCTTCTGGGGCTAAAAGCTGGCTAGAAGCTCAAACAAACAGGGCCTAAATCTGGGATCTAACCCCCTCTCTCTCACCCGGATCCCCTTTTTATACTGCCTGGGACGATAGAAAGAGAGAGAGAGACTACATTAATTGGGTCATATCACCATGCATCACACTTTCCTCCGTTGCTGACGCCGGTTGCTTCACCTGCTCCCGCCTATCACCGGTGTGGACGGGACGAAAGAGTCGCATGACACTGGCGCCGGCCAAGCCTGCGGCAACATAGTGATACAATGTTTCGGCCAGAACCATAGTGACCGCAATTATCATCTTCTACCACCCACGCCGAATCACCGTATTTAATGCCTCCGATAAGCTGAGTGGAGACGGACCTTCTATGATAAGCTTCCCCCTTTATTTAGGCGTACCTGCCAAGTGGGGCCCGAAGCCCACCCGTTAGTAGGGCACCACCCGCCGGGGTTGCCAGGTCGGTGCCAAGTCGCCCACCGTGCACCGAGCTACCGCGTGGCGCGCTAGCCCGTGGTGCCTGGGCCCTGCTCATCCACCGTGCGCTGAGCCGCTGATGATTAAATGGAGGGAGCTAACCCCAGTGCGCGTGGGACCGACAAATTGCATTGTCAGAGTTCTGAGATAAAAAAATGTTGAAGATATTTGGTGAAAATATCAAAAATAGGTTTCAATAATTTTTTTGTGCTAATATAATTTTAAATGAATTTGTCAGATTTTTGGATATTAGTTTCTGTTTTAAATGGAATTTATTTATATGAAAAGTGAGAAAAAGCATTTATTTATATTACTTAAATATGAGATTTTTCATTTTAAATAAAATAGGAAAGCAGAGCTGGAATTAGAAGTTGAAAAGGAATTTTTAATGAGACTCTAGTCAACAGTGTTGGCCTCGGCCTATTTTGCGCATTCGGCTGGCGCGGGGCCTGTGAAGCAATGAGAGAAGGGTTGTGTGGGCCGAACGGTAGTGACTGACATGTGGGGCCGGGCTGTAAGCAATAGAGAGAGGGGAATCAAGGGGAATTCATCGGAGAGAACACGATGCCAGCGAGTAGTGGTCGGAATTGGGATGTTGATGGGAGAAAAATGAAATTGAAGACACGATGAAGCTTACCGTGTACTAAACAAAGCTCCGAGAGGTCGGTGGTGGCTGAACGGCAAGATCGGGCGGAGACGCTTCTAGGTAGGCAAAGATGGTGGTGCTCTAGGGCTTGTCGATGCATGGGGCGACGACAGGAGCTTCACGATAATGAGTAGACCCTCTTCCACTTCGGTGTGTGGACTACATGGGCCCCGAGTATCCTCTAGAAGGCCCATGAGGTAATAAATGGGGGGCGATCCAAGCTAATGGGGGGCGATCCAAGCTGGCTGGATAGGGATGAAGACCACTCGGGCTACACATAACTTGGTCGCCAAGGATGTTCCCGAGGATAGCGTTTAGCTCCATGTAATTAGGAGATTTGTACCTGTAAATGTCGGTGCACATCATGCGCTAATATAACAGAATTTGATATCATAAATTGGATAGAGCCATGTAACTTTATCCCCCCTACACTATATAAAGGGAGGGGTAGGGGTCATATAATCATCTACATTTTCATCTGCGAACTCACACAAACACAAAATCCCAGAGCACAGGACTAAGGTATTACCTCTGAGTTGCGGGCCTGAACCTAGATAAATCATAAATTATTTTCTTGTGTTACCATCTAGTTTGGTTCTAGCGCATAGCCCCGCAACAAATTCATTGTTGACGGTGACCCCCGATTAGTCGATAGTGTCATAGTAAGTATTGAAGCAATAAGGCAAGGTTCGACAAAGTTGGAGAAGGAGGCGGCTTCAAAGAAGTTCCAAGATAGAGGATTGGGTGTGGAGATGTTGTCCACACGATGATCGACCATGGTAGCGGTGGTGGATAGATGTGGTGGCGCACAATTGGCGTCAGCCGGGAAGAGATAAGGGCCCCCAAGAGGAGCTGACACAAAGCCCTATCCGATGAAGGTGAAACCGCGGTTGGGAAGGGTCGATAGTAGTGACGACAAAGGATTCTGGCGGGCAACCATGACGGAAACAACTACACTACTGCTCTGGGTTGCGGAGGTGACGTCTATATGGAGATAATGATCAACATCAGTTGGATCTTGGCATGGAACAACGAGAATCGTCAAATTTAATTTGAGCAAATCAGTATGGGAGAATAGTGACGTGGCCATCATCAGATATGGAAGGAAATGATCACTACCGTCCATGCGCACTTAAAGCGGCCAGTGGGTTGGCTTTGGCAAAAGAGGGAAAATTGGGCCTTAGGCCACGTTGCGCCGACGGGGGAGGAAAAGGCGACGACAGAAGCATATTCGCGAAAGGGAAAACACTTTTTGACTAATTTCCAGAAAAGGAAGGTGGTTTATAAATTGTGAAATGAATATATATGAAATAGTAGGAAGGCTTAGAAATTATGAAATGAGTATCTAAAAATCCTAAAAAAAATGAAGAATCTAAATATGGAATTATATTTAATATTTCATGGGATTTAGTTCTCTAAAAAATGAGAATGACCCATTTCTTTTAATGGACGAAATATGAAATTGGTTCAGAAAATCATCAGAAAATTTGGGGAAGTTTCTTGGGGTTAGATATGATTTTTTTACGAAAATATTTCATGTTAAAATTTAGGAAAAATTCAGGTATGTCACAGTTGTTGTCTACCTTCTTGTCCAACACGGGCATCAGACCTTTGCTGCCATAGAAATCATCTATGTGTGTAAGCTAGGTCCAATAGTTGCGCATATAGATCTTTTGTCTTATCACAAGATGCATTTTTTGAGTTATCATGTGATAATGTTTCCATGCTTGGTGATATTATTGTGAATCACTTGTGGTTTTTGGTTGGTCATCAATATCAAACTAATTGATATATTTCATGAGTGACATGAAGATAGTTAGGTCCTATGAAGTTGAATTACGATTAATTGATGTCAAGGAGTGACGACCAAGGGAATGTCAATAAGACGAGAAGTTTCCAAAGGTTGATGATCAAGTCAGGGTCGATATGACTGAAGGATCATTAGGAGGATGGCCAAGTTAAGATCGAGGGAACGGAGGATAATCGAGGATTGGTACTAGTCAAGATGGATAAGACGGAGGCATAATCATGTGTGGAACATCGTTAAGAAAAGGATGTGCTAGGTGAATGTATGTCTAGTGTAAGGTTAATGGTGTTTCCTAGTCTTTTACCAGTCTTGGTGTTGGTTGAAAGACCGGGTTAGTAGGATATTCGTTGTACTATCAAGAGGGATTTGGATCTGAGTTAATTGGACCATTTCATGGCACTTTTCTGGCACACATTAATTCTATTTCTCCCTAGTGAGGTGTTGTGGGGGTAAAATGTGTGTGTGTGCAGAGAGAGAGAGAGAGAGAGAGAGAGAGGCGTCTAAGATGTCGGATTATGTAAGTTTTGGTCTCTTTTATTTGCTTAGGTTTTTTGCAACTTTCCTTTGGGTTTATGATGGTTTAACCTTATAGGCTATGTATCACTCATTCTATGCTTTCCGTAGAGTCCAAGATTACCCGATTCTGACTCACGAGTTGGAATAATGCCTGTTTTCATAAAGAGAGACCAGATAGTCTAGGGTGGGCTAAACCATCCAGGACGGGCTAGACCGTCCAACCCAATCATCCAGGGGACTGACAATTTTATCAAGAGAACATGTTTTGAGTGTCGAGGGCGTCTCGGACCGTTCAGGACCAATGGGACCTAGGCTGTTTCGGACCTCATCAACTAGTTTTTGAATTGTAGCTTATTTAAAGATCATATATGGGTGGTTTGAGGTAGAGGATTGGCTTGGAATTGCTCTTATGCGTTAGGAAGAAAAGAAAAAGGGTTGGAGAGGGGGAGGGCGCACCATCTGTGTGACATTTCGTGATGACCTAGAGAGAGAAGAGTGTGGAACCAAGTGAATCTCGTACACATCACTATTGAGCTTTGATTCTATGTGATCACACTGCTTCGTGCTTATTATTCTTGGTACAATCCTGCACCTAGGTGACGTGGGAGGTGTAATGCTCTGGTGACCTTTTTAGCGAAATTTGCGAGGAGTCTTGAACGAATCATGTCAGTGATGTTGGTGCTTGCTATCTACGCATGAGAGTAACTAACAACCACCAATGGATTGGAGGCGGTTGGCTCAACTGTGAGCCAGTCTTTACATAAGACTTAGCCTCAACATGGATTAGGAAGACCGACAAGTCTCCGAGCACCGCGATAAAAAGGAATCCCATCACTTGTGATTTCTTCTTCTAGTTAATGTCATGCCCTATCATGTGTTTATTGTGCTTTTTTACATTCTTTGTCATGTGTTGACTACTAGGTATAAAAAATATGTTAAAAAGTGTATTTAGCTTATCATGTCAAGGTTAGCTCTCACCCTAGGATTGGTATCACCTAGGTAAATCACTTTTGTGCAAATCCTTAGTCTTTAGTTTTTATATTTATTTTGGAATTAGACACAATAACGTAATCCCGACTCCTGAGTTAGGAGCTATGCATGTTTTTGTGGAGAGGGACTGGATGCTGTGGCCAGACCGTCTAGGATGAGCCGGACAATCCGACCAGTTTTGAGTGTCAAGGTCATTGTGGAATACATGGACCCCGGTTATCTGCATGCTGTGCTGCAAGACTACACGGCAGTGGGTGGGCCGAGCCTGATACACGCACGCAAGGGACACCCCGCCTGCCATCCAACCTTGTGCGGAAAGTACAAGATAAAGATAGAAGTATATCCCAAATAGAGAAGATATGATTGTAATCCCGGATAACTACGTAGTCCCTTTGGTCACAAAAAGAAGTCGCCGTTGACTTTTGGACATGCATTTGACCATTCGTCTTATTCAAAAAAGTTATATAAATATTATTTATATTGTTATGATTTAGTTTATTATTAAATGTATTTTAAGTATGACTTATATTTTTACATGTTTGAACTAAATTTTTGCATAAGACGAATGGTCAAAGGCGTGTCGAAAAGTCAAGGACAACTTCTTTTTGTGACCGGAGGTAGTATCTGGCAAGGAAGGATAGAAATAGGAATTCTACCTCGTAATCGACGCTGGTTCGAGAACACAAATCCATGCCATATCCCAACTTACAACAATACCTAAGATAATTAATCCCAGAACAGAGGACTAGGGTATTTTTTCCTCGACCGTGTAATGTGGAGGAGAGCAACGTAGCAGGGCGCATGAGACGTACTCCCTCCGTTTTTTTATAACGCTTTTTACTTTTTAACACATCTTTAACCATTCGTCTTATTCAAAAATTTAGTACAAACATAAAAAAAAAGTCATGTTTAAAGTATTCTTATTGATAAATGTGCTCAAAAGTCAAAAACATCAAATAAAAAAAACGAAGGTAGTACTAGTTAACAAGCATATATACGCACGAGCCGTTTATTATATGGTTTCTATTGAGCAACAGCAGATTCGATCTATATATATATTGGTTCGTGCCAGATACGTACACGCGCGTCAAGAATGAGATTGCCAATTGACGAGGCACCTACCAGTATCCTGCGCCGCGAGAGTGCACCACCAGTAGCTAGCCCAGTACAAAACAGCACCACGTACTATACATGCCTAGTTAAGCTCGTATAACACTATTAGCTAGTTAGCCATCCTATGCTTTATGATGTTAATTAGCAAAACGGCTGGCAAAATACAGAAGTAAAGGAAGAACAAGAGACATCAATTTTATAATGATGAGACCGACTCCTATCAGATCGTAGTTATCCTCCTCTCATCGAAAGATCAGGACCACTGCCCCTATCATATAGGGGCAATATATCCTTGTGGGAAGAACCCTTTCACTATTGTGAGAGTTACAAATCCCTGCTAGCTTATGAATATTACTTGTCTTCTCATATGGCTTACAAAGGAATTTCATAAACGGTGACAAACGAGAGTCCAACACGGAAACAAATCTACTCAATGATCATATTGCAGGCCTTAGAGCCAAAATAGACTTGGTGCTATTATTTTTAAATTTGGGTCATATAATAAACCAATGGATGGGTACTCTGTCAATTCATTCAAGAAGAGCAAAAATACAAAAGAAAAAGAAAAAAAATGATGTCAAGCACCCAACATAGCCACATAACGGCATTGTCAACTCCTTAAGAGAAGCTACAACCAGCATTAACAATATGAAGATTAGAATAGATTAGCACCTTAGAAAGAGACAACACAACACTCAAAAGGCTGGTTCAAGTGCGTGCCTTACTGTCGACGTCAAGGACAAGGTGCTCTTTCACTATGGGAAACGACTGTAGACTCGAGTGTCCATGTACCTCTCAACGGCTACTAGAAAACGATCGAGTGAACCACAACACCCTCGATAGCCAAAAAGTAATTGTTGAGTGAAATACCTTCTTCCAATTGTTACAACAAGAACCGTCAAGGCATTAACGTGCCCATAACCCACAAGGATGGAAAGTAACGTCGTTAGCTACTCTCGACGACCAAGCGTTAGGTGGTCGAGACTAACCGTTTGCCGCACCTCTCTCTACCTATGTACTCTCGACGACTTCACCTAAAACATCGAGGCAGCAATAGGACCGAGGTGCTTTGTGTTGTGAAAATGTCATTTTGGATGTGCATGTGAACTCTTCACATTGAATGTAAATGTTGAATGTGTATTTGATGTTACGTTATACGTTGCATGTGAATGTGAATGTTGATGTTGGATGTGAATTGTAATATTTTGGATGTGTACGTTGATCATATCCGATCCGAACCCGCTCAGAAAAAATCGGGTACCCGAACCCGACCCGATACCTGACGGTTAAAAAATTTTCTGACCCGTTTTTCTTACCGACTTCAACCGGGTCGGGTACCCGTCGGTAGTACCTGACATGTTTTCACCCCTAGCCACACATGCAGAGTGGCATTCTTTTGGCAAAAGTTGTGTCACTATGAGACAATGGAATAAGCATGTCCAGTTGTACCTAATAAGAAGCGGCAGCGCTGCCCCACTTCCTGAACATACGTAGAAGGTGCAGCCCTTGGTAAAGGGGATGGTCTTACCATTCCACTCTGCAACAAGCAACATAGATTATTCTATCGTTACCTGTCTTATCGCTTTTGATTGGAACTCCGTAAGGCAGAAACTTACCAAGGTGCCAAATTACTGCTACGGTGGTTCCTACTTCCTACTCCTTGTGAAACCTCATCGATGGCAAATTTGACATTGTTTCCCATGGCCTTCATCGGTCTCCTGAAGTAGTCACGGGTATTCTGCATGCAACCAATTTTTTTTTGTGTTAACGTGAGCATGGGAACCTGGACGTAATAGCTTGGCTCTCATGCATGCAGAGGACTGAACCAAGGCATGCTGCAGCTAGTGGTGGGAGTTGGGCCGTGCCGTGCCGGCCTGGTCCGGGCTCGTCGTGCCTTGGGCCGGTGCAAAACGGGCCGGCACGGCCCGGTCAGCACTTCGGGCCATGCCGGGCTGGCACGGAGTGTCAAAATCTAGGCCTGGGACGGCTCAAAAGCATGGCCGGCCGGCCCGAGCACGGCCCGAGTAACAAAACTGCAGGCAAAATAATTTTCTAGAAATTCATACGTTACTCAAATGAAAAGGTTGTTTATACAAAAAAGATGCGTCTCGAAATTATCTACAATTTTTGTGTTCAATCCAAATTTATCCGAGCAACATAAGACCTCAAAAATGGCGAATTACTGAGGACGGTGCCGTCGGCCCGAAAGCAGACAGCGACAAAAATATTTTTTATAAATTCTTACATTGCTCAAATGAAAAACTTGTCTACAATAAAAAGATGAGTCTCGACATTATCTACAACTTTTGTATTGAACATAAATTCATCCGAGCAATAGAAGACCACGAAAAACATAAAATACTGACTCGTGCCTCTTTTCGGGCCAGGACGGCCCAAGCACGGCCCGTATAGTCGGGCTGGGCCTGGCGGCATGTCGTGCCTGGTTTCTAGGCCCGGACCGGCACGCCATTTCGGGCCGTGCCATGCTGCGGGCCTATTTTTTGGGCCGTGCCCGTGCCAGCCCACCTGGCCCGTCCCATTCTCCCAGCCCTAGCTGCAGCAGATGAAGAGAAATGAAGTGCAGGAAAAACCTTGGAAGCCAGCGGTCGGTGTCCACGACAATGCAATCAGGAGCAATCAGCCTGTCCAGCCATTTGCTGTTCTTGCGGTTGAGGGAGGAGTAGAACTCCTGGATCAGATCGAAAAGGGGTGACATGTTACCTCTGCTGTCAGTATTGTCTGGTCCATCGGTTGGATTTGGCCCTAGTGTTGCTTGCATTGCATAGGTCGTTTTAATGCAAAATCCAATTTTGCTTGCTGAGCTCCCCATCTACAGACTACAGTTTATCTCTGGTTGTCGCTGGGGGGTCAGGCGTCGTTGATGTTAATGACTTGGTCGTACTTGTAGGTGGAAAGAGGGGGATTGGAGCGCTGAATTCATGGTGTTGGCTGTTTGATGATGTGAACAAGAGAGAGACTGCGGCAACAGACGAGCCAAAGAGGAATGAGGTGTGATATAGAGTTTTTTTTTTTGAGGAAAAGGCAGGAGAACGGCCTTGAATTAATTCAAAAGGGAAGTTACAAGGTTAAAATTTAGGGCAACGTTTAGACTCATTCCCCCCATACGCGCGCTACAATTAAGCTAACTTATTACAAAACGGGCACCTGCCGCCACCCAAAGGCGCAGGACCTCCAGGAGCAAATCGAAGAGGGTCATCGGCGACAGCTCCTTCGATTTGAAAATGTGATTGTTTCTTTCGAGCCAGAGATGCCATAAGGTTGCTAGCACGACCGATCCTAGACCTGGGGCATGGTTGGATTGCAGGATGTCCTCGGCCCACCAGGTGTTAAGGTCATCGGTGTGGGTCCATGTAGAGAGGAGTATGCATGGGGCGTTGAGCCTGAAAGACAGGAGGTCTCAAATATGGGAGGAGAAAGGACACTCGAGGAAGAGGTGTTCTGGGGTCTCCAGGCATCTAAGGCAGAGGACGCAGAAGTAGTTATTCGGCAGTCCCCTTCACAGAAGGGCGTCAGCTGTCAAGACCCTTATTAAAAACAGCGTCTAAACAAAGAACTTGCACTTGGAGGGCGCCCACTGCTTCCAGATTAACGCTAGCGTTGTCAGAGATGATCTTCCAGTGAATTGCATGTGGTACTCTGAGCGAACAGAGAAATTCCCGTCTGCGGAGAAACGCCTGGGCACTACTTTTTGCTTGCTTGGTGGTTAAAGAGGCCAAGTTTTTTGCATTTCTCCTGACATGGTACGTAGTGTGAGCTAGTTAGATATATGGACAGACAGTCGCTGGAACGGAATGTGTTTGATTGCCTGGTGGTTAAGGAACAATGCTATTATGAAGCAAGGGATCGCTTGGTTAGTGTGGGTTCTCTTTCCCCCTCTTCTTTTGGAGAGGACGAAT
>SPJY01024035.1:0-38334 GCA_005191435.1 Raddia distichophylla
CTCAACCGTCGACAGCTGCTTCTATGAAAAGCCAAAAAAATAGCTTCTGAAAAAAGCTCATATCACAGTGCAAATTGGGCTTTTGGTGGCTTTTGGCTTCTTTGAAGGGGGTTCCAAAAGCTGGCTGTCTGTTTGAGCTTCTGACTTTCTGAGGCTAAAAGCTGGCTAGAAGTTTAAACAACGCCGTTGCTATTTCGCAGACGCCTGCGCGCCGGCCAAACGCACAGGCGCCGCGATGAGCCGTTGGATCTTGCATGCGAGCGCTGTCAGCCGTTGGATCTTGGGTGCGTCTGGATTAATCCAATAGTTAGCACTCAATTAGTGAAAATTGCATTAAATTTCTACTGTTTTTCCACATTTTTATTTATTGGAAAAAATGTTTTGCGATAGCGGATTTTTTTGCGCGAGGTCTGATTTATTATAGATTTGTTTTGTTTTCCGTTTATTATAGATTTATTTTATTTTCTATTTATTATAAATTTTATTTTGTTTTCTATTTTTCACGTCGAGAGATTTTTTGCTCGTATAATTTGCGAATTCATGCATGTGCAAAAAATTCCACTAAATTTCTACCGTTTTTCCACATTCCATTTTATTAGAAAAAATGTTTTGCGACAGTGAAATTTTTTTACCCGAGGTGTGCATGCATATACATAGCAGGCGCCTGCACAAATACTGAAATTGCAGACGCCTGCTTAATAGTGCCTCCCTTCAAACAAACAGGGCCTAAGTTAGTTCCATCGGGCATGCCGGCACAACTTACGATGCCGTCCTGCATAGTGCAAAAATAGGATGTTGCATGCGCAAAAGCCGCACTCGTTGGGTTGGTACTTGGTAGAACATCGATGGCAAATCTTGCTGGCCTCCTCGTGTCGTGTACTCGTGTTGCCGGCGAGACCGGAGGTTGGGCGTCGTTGAATCTGCATGAAACTTCACATCGCCGTCGCACGAGGCACGTCACAACGAACGTGTGTGACCGCCGAAAATAGCCTCGGCGTCAGCGCTCGATCGCCACGCCCGCAGTGCACGCCGCCATTGTCGCCTCCCACCTTCTCCACCTCCCAGGCTCCCATCCCATGTTTATATATATCCAAACGCCCTTCTCTTCTCCGCCATTAGCGCCACCGCCCGATCGAGCCCCAAGCCTCCGACGCCGCCGGAGCTCACCGCGAAACCACACAGAAAGCAAAGCAACCCGCCGCGGGCAATGGTGACGGCTCCTCGAAGGCGAGGCCTCGCCGCCGTCCAAGTGATCCTCCTGGTCGCCGTCGCCGCGGCGGTGTCGCCGTCGCCCGCCCGCGCGGCGAGATCCCCGGCCGCAAGCGCGCCCAGCCCAGCGGCGGAGTCCCCCGCCGGCGCGCCGGGCCTCCAGTACGCCGACTTCGTCGTCACCAACCCCTTCGGCTCTGAACCTGACGCCTCCGAGTCCTCGGAGGGCGGCGGCCGCGACGACGGCCTCCCGGTCGACCCGACGCCGGACGGGCAGTACCGGTGAGAGGGAGCTACCGGACGACGCCGCGTGGGTCCGATCGAGCAACATGGGCTAATGGCTTCATCGTTTTTCTTTCGGTGATTCGGTCTTTGGCGCGCGGGAATTGAAGTTGGGGAATTTCATTCGATTCAGACGAGTTTCGAAGAAAAGAATCGAGGAATGTAATTCTAAAGGGAATACTTCTGTTTAGATAAGTCTGATTTGTGTTTATATATTGAAGGAAATGTCTACAAAGACTTTAATTTGGATGTGTTTCATTTGAAATGAAATTTTTCTTCGTAACATTGGAGGCGTTGTAGCATGGATTTTGGCTTTGTGCGTAGAATTTATGCGAGAGCTTCAATGTGATTTATTCTTTCTATCGTCCATCTAATTAATTACCTTCCCAAATAGAGGTTACTTCTGAATTACGGGACTATAGAGCCATTTTTTGCCGTGATCTCAACTTCCATGATTCGAGGCATATCTTAGTGTAGAAGACAATGAGAAAGATACCAGATATTTTTATCCTAGTTCAGCCTCCAAGCTAAGAAAAAATAGCCCTACGTCTAATATTTTGTTATAATCTGAAGATCACTATACAAGGTTTGCAAAATAAAGACCTAGTTAGGGTCTCTACATACAAGATGAACAACAAAGGTGTGCTATGTGTGATGTACCGAGATACGATGGAATTAGCGTACCCCTCATGCAGGAGGGCGTATATATATTAATCCTAGGGTCACAAATCCAGAAAAATAAGAACATATAGCTAATTAATCCCTAGAATTATAAGACGCGCCAGTGCAATGTTGTAACCCTGACGTGCTCCACCGTCGTGGGGCGGGCCATCGTGGTGAGGAAGACTTAGCCACAAGCCTTCCGAAGTATTGATCAACACGCCACCGAGCAACGCCTAGTCCGGTGCGTTGCCTATCATTCCGAGTAACTGCACGTCTACGGGTAACGGGCAAATAGATACTCAGAGAACACCAAAGGGTGTTTTACTATCCCGAAAAGACAAAACTCAATCCCAAATAAAATCATTCAATCCGGATTGCATGCCTCGTGTAAAAAACGTAGGGAGTACATGCCAAAAGATTGCTTTAGAGACAATATGGAGAATTCTGTAATGTAAACGTTGTGTGGGCGGGGTATTTTGCATGACTTCATGTTCCTTGCCTATATATCACGTGTCGATTAGCTCTATGATACAACCACATTATCTTGACATGTTGGTATGAACCTTAGAGGGATCAGTTTCGAGCTGCATGGTCACTCGACTTTGCTCCATATTTTTTAGGAAGGGTTTTGCCCACTTTGGGTGGGGGTAGTTTAAGGGGAGGGATTTCCCTGAGATTTTGTTTGCTTTGAATTGTTTGAGATCGGAGTTTTCTTGTAAACCCATAAGTATTTCACGTACCTTTCTAGGTTGTAAATAGAAAAATATATGAGGTATCCTTCAACAAATACCATGTCCATATCACAAAAATATAACATGTTAGACATCGACACGATCTTTAAAATGCAACTTTGACAATTAGTTTTATTTAAATTATTTATAAATCATCTAAATCTATGATATAATGAAAGTGAATTCCAAGACAAATATATAATTGTATGATTTTCAAAGTGCTTGAATCAAATAACTAAAAACATTATAGGCCGTTAAGTTCTGGGAATAAATGACATAAATGAAGCATACAAGTTTTGGGCATTAGATTAAGGAATTATTGAAGTATAATTTAACACTAATCTTAGCTAGTTTATTCATTCAATCTAACCAATTTGCACATTATTTTATTACCGATGACATAGAACCAAATTTTTTTTTTGAAATGGAAGATAAAAATACTTTCAAGAACCAAACATCGAGTTGATACAAAGTCTTGAAAATATCTCCCGGCCTCTGCATACAAGATACACACAGCCAAAAAGGACAAATACACTCTCAGTGACACTCAATCCTTCGACTAGAACGCCACCCATGAGCCTGGGAAAAAAAGGCCTTGGCCACCTGCACGGCCTGCACCAAATGATGCGTAGCCTCCATAACTGAAGATTGCAGCTCCTGCTTCTGTAGCACAACCCAAGACCGCAGCTAGTGGGTAGTAGCAAAAATAACCTGCAGGGGAGATAAATTAAGTTTCTTTTGAAAGACTAAATCATTCCTACTCAACCAGAGAGACCAACAAGTGGTTGCTGCTCCTAGTAGGGCTAGGTTTCTATAATCCTTATCAAAACCTGTTAGCCAGTTTTCAAACATGTTAGAAACGCTAGACGGTTTAGAGATTCCCAAAGACACGTGAATTAAGCTCCAGACCATGCGAGCAAAACAACAATCGAAGAATAAGTGCCTAATTGTCTCATCCTCAAGACAAAAGCAACAGGCTTTACTCCCTTTCCAATTCCGCTTGGCTAGGTTGTCTTTGGTGAGAAAAACTCCTCTACGAAGGTATCACAGAAAAATCTTGAGTTTTAACGAGGCCTTTAATTTCCATAACTTTATGTTTAAATTAGAAACAACACTTCTAATTAAAGCCTGATAATGGGATTTCACTGAGAACTGTCCATTTTGGTGCAGGTTCCAGCGAAAAACATCCTTATCATGTGTGAGCACTATGTTCGTCAACCGCATGCGTAGATCATTCCAAGCTAATAGTTTTGGGCCAATCAGAAAGCGTCGCCAAGAAAGGTTTGGATCGGAAGTGGTTAGCATTTTTGCGATAGTTGCAATTTTCCTTCTCGCAATGCTATACAGCCCGGGGTATTGGTCTTTTAGAGCTGAACCACCTAGCCAAGTATCTTCCCAGAACCTCACTTGTAATCCATTCCTGATTTTGAAGGTTTCAAAGCGAAGAAAGTCTTGCTTTACCTTCATTAGGCCCGATCAAAAGTGTGAGTCTCCTGGCTTCCACTCCACTTGAACTAAGGGTTTAGTTGCAAGATATTTATTTTTGAGAATTTGTTGCCAAGTCCCCTCGGCGGTGAGTAACTTAAAGAGCCATTTACTCAAGAGCACGACATTTTTAAGATTTAGATCATGGATTCCCAAA
The DNA here is from genome assembly GCA_005191435.1 of Raddia distichophylla. NCBI lineage: Eukaryota > Viridiplantae > Streptophyta > Magnoliopsida > Poales > Poaceae > Raddia > Raddia distichophylla. The sequence goes on from SPJY01024035.1 coordinate 4,528, forward strand.
CCTCCTTGGTCCTTGGGTTGACAGATAATAGACCATTTGGCAAGACGATATTTTTTCTTGTATCTCGTCTAGTTTTCTCAGGACCCCTCTTGGGATTGGAAAAAAGGACATCATGTCCATCGGAGGGCTGCTTAACACAGAAATAATTAATGTTAGTCCACCTCCAATTGATAGGTGCTTGCCTTTCCAGCCACTGAGTCTCTTTTCAAAGCGCTCCTCCACCTTCTTCCAGTCAGTATTTCTCAGTTTCCTATAATGAATAGGAATGCCTAAATACCTCAGAGGAAGGTCCCCCTTCTTGCAACCAAAAATATCCATGTACTGTTGCAAATACTCTTGGGCTTCACCAAAGAAGAGCAATTCACTTTTATGGAAATTAATTTTCAGCCCCGATATTTGCTCGAAAGCATAAAGTATAAGCTTCATGTTGCGAGCTTTTTTTAGGTCATGCTCCAAAAAAAAGAATTGTATCACCTGCATATTGTAGGGTAGATAAACCTCCATCAATTAGATGAGGTACTACCCCACCAATTTGCCCATCTGTGTTGGCCCTCTTAATTAAAAGGGTAAATATCACCGTTGCCATTATAACTCGCCCCCTAACCACGCTTGACATTTCGAAAAGGCCTCACTCAGCGTTACCATTTCAACCATTCGTCCCTCTCATACGTGCCATTATCAGGACTTACGGGGGCAATACGGACACGAATACTGGGGAAATACGGGCTGACAGGTGGGTCCCACCTATCATACACTCTACCCTTCTTCCTCCTCAATCCTCCTCCTCGTCTCTCTCTCCAGGAGCCCGCCGCCCCTCTGAGCTCGCCGGCGCGGAGCTCCTCCCCCACGTGCTCGGCCCCGGCGAGGAGCTCCTCCCCCACGTGCTCACCGGCGCGGATCTCCTCCTCCACGAGCTCGCCGGCGCGGAGCTCCTCCCCCACGAGCTCACCGGCGCCGCAGCCCCTCCCCCACGAGCTCGCCGGCGCAGCCTCCTCCCCCACGTTCTCGGCCCCGGCGCCGCCGCCCTGCTCGTCCTCCGCCGCCGCCGCGTGTGGCCCCGCCGTGCTCGGCCCCGCCCTGCTCGGTCCCAGCGCCGCCCTGCTCGGCCCCGGCGGGGAGGTCGCCGCCGGAGGGAGCTCGCCGTCAGGGAGGTCGCCCCCGGAGGTGCTCGCTGCCTTGGCCCGTGGAGAGAGAGAGACAGAGAGAGAGGGGGGAGGAAGAAGAAGCTAGGAGTGTATGACAGGTGGGACCCACCTGTCAGCCCATATTTCCCCTGTATTCGCATCCGTATTGCCCCCGTAAGTCCTGATAATGGCACGTATGAGAGGGACGAACGGCTGAAATGGTAACGCTGAGTGAGGCCTTTTCGAAATGTCAAGCCTGGTCAAGGGGCGAGTTATAATGGCAACAGTGATATTTACCCTAATTAAAATTGAAAGCATATCCGCTACAATAATAAAAAGTAGTGGCGACAAGGGATCCCCTTGTCGGAGACCCTTTTTGGTCTGAAAGTAATGCCCCACTTCATCATTCACATTGATCGCAACACCTTCTCCCGAGATGAAGGTCTTGACCCAAGTGATCCACTTTGGTCAGAAACCTTTCATCGGTAGAGCTTGGAGTAAGAAGGGCCATTTTAGTTTGTCATAAGCCTTTTCGAAATATATTTTCAAAATTACCCCATCAAGATTTTTCCTGTGTAGCTAATGAGTGGTTTCATGCAGTATGACGACACCTTCTAGGATGTTTCGTCCACGCATAAAAACCGTCTGAGTGGGACTAATTAATTTGTCTGCTACTAATTTAATCCTATTCGTGGCAACCTTGGTAAAGATTTTGAAACTCACATTTAGGAGGCAAATGGGTCCGTATTGATGAATTAAGTTAGCATCTTGGACTTTAGGTATGAGAGTGATCACAATTCTATTCAGCGATGGAACCATAAATTGGGAGCTCTGCGTAGATTCCTTCGTGGTTGGGCATCTCATACTAATGGAAATTATAAACAACAAAAAATACTTCTCCAATCAAAAATTACTGACTTGGATATCACTGCTAAGGCTAGGGATTTGACTAAACCTGAACGAGAACGCCTCGAATAGGCTCGGGATCAGCTAGCTATTCTTCTCAGGGAAGAAGAAATTAAGTATTATCAGAGAGCAAAGGTAAAAGATGTCCTATTGGGAGATAATAATACAAGGTACTTCTAGTTGGTTGCCAATGGCAAACACGAACGGCCGTAGCCGCCGCCGCCGCCCCTCGCAAGCAGCAGCTCACTGCTGCTGTGTATGGGCAGCACGCTGCCCTCTCTCCCTCTCTTATTCCACCGAATGGGCCAGGCCCAAAAGGCCCAGCAAAAGCCCAACATCTCCTTCGATGAGAGATGGACCCATGATATCCCTCAAGTTTCTCTGGAAGAGAATGATTTACTTTCCGGGCCCTTTTTAGAAAATGAGGTTAGGGACGCCATTTTTAGATGGAACATAACAAGGCACCCGGTCCTATTGGTTTTTCGGCGGAATTCTATCAGAAATTCTGGGAAATCATTACAGGTGACTTGGTGGATATGTTTCATGACCTTTACATTGGGGATCTTCCGCTCTTTAGCTTGAACTTTGGTGTGATCACTCTCATACCTAAAGTCCAAGAGGCTAACTTAATCCAGACATATGTGATGCCTGCATCTCTTTGGCGATGAGACTGCAAATTAAATGTCAATGCCAATGTAACTATATTCCATTATATAAAAAAAATGTTACCACAACATCCAACTGCTGGAAATAATTTATCTGCAGCAGTTACCTGAACAAAGCCCACGTAGTCCATATAGTAGAGGTGATCGCCATAAAGAATCAGCACATCTTCTATGTCTTTAGCTTTGGCGTCCGACCGAACAAAAACACCCTGCATCACAATTTGTGCAAGAAATAGTTTGACAATTTTCAGCAGGATATTGTGATGAAATAACAAGGAATTGGACAATACATTTTGAATATGAATTGTGGATTGTTTAGTGTACCAAGACATAATGATTTTCATCACATAAGTATGTATTAATGCATAAATTCACTAATCACTCTAGCATGGGCGTATCTCACCGGGCTTTCTGCATTTCATATTACACCTACACCATATTAACGTTTATGTACCACACTTACCACAATTATGCATTCTGAATCATAGTACATGTAAGTGAAAAAGTACGCAACTAAGCAGCACTGTGCATATATGGTAAACTAAAAGAAAGCATACATCAAAAAGCCAATCAAATTGGCGAACGGCATCAGAGGTACAGAGAAGTTGCTGCTAGAACATCAAGACAGAGAACTTCCCTATACGCAATCCCATCTCAGATCATCAAGGCAATTGCAAAGTAGTACTCACAAATCCTTGCAGTGTCATCCTGATCCACTGAGCGATGCCGAGTTGAATTGGGTGAGGATGTACAACTTGTTAATGCACTTGCTCATCGGCACGTCCATCGGCCAGTACGTGCCGCCTATCGGCACCTGCAGAGCATCAATTTTATTGTTGATGGGCGGTGGCACGGCGTGGGATGGGCGACAACGCGGGGGCGGGGGCGACGTCACGGGGGCGGGGGTTGTGGTACGATGGTGGATGGGTGGTGCCGCCAAGCGACGTTGGGTACGGGCTGTGCGCTGGTGGTAGCAGGTTGGGTGATGGGTATTATGGATTAGCAAGGGGACAGTGAGTTCAAATCCACGATGGGTGGGCCTCAATAAGTTTGTTTACGTCACACTACATGTCCTATTTACGTCAGCCAAGGCGACATAAAGAGGAGTACCTATGTTTACGTTAGCCAGGCCAACATAAATAGGTCGGGTGGCCTATTTACGTCAGCCAGGCCGACGTAATCAATGGTAGCACGATATCTTTTGGGTCCAAGTCTGATTAGCTGTGTTTATGTCAGCTAGGAAGACATAAATATGTATATTTACATCTGTCCACGTGGGCGATGTACATATCAGGTTTATTTACGCCACCTTTCTGCAGGTCGACGAAAACAAAGTTAGTCAATGTTAACAGTTTGGAATCCTGTAGGGCTGTAGCCCCATAGTATATTTAATCAACTATCAAGTTTGGGTGCAAACACCCTTGATTTCCAAAAGGTGAGATTTTTACCTCTCTTCTTCTCCCAATCTATAAAACCTAGTGCCACTTTATCTGTGTTGTGCTGCCACAGCCACAGTTCTAGAGAGTCATTGTCAAGCCATGGGCTACTGTGCTGCTAAATAGTGGGTGCTTAGAGCCTTCGGAGGGCGTGGGGTCGCTGGCTGGCCACCCTTTTCTCCCTCGCCTCGTCGCTTATCAAAGAGGGGTGGAGTTGGGAGTAGAGGAAAGCATAGAGAAGGGTTGGAGCAAGAGACCATATGTATAGGGTAGCAACCGGGAGAAGAGAGAAGGTTGGTGGAGAATGGGTGTTTCAATAGAGAGTGTGCCTTTCAATATAGGGACCGGGAGAAAACCTCTAAAGTTAAAGAATGACATAGAGAGTCCGCTGAACCGCTACATGGATGGGGATCGATACGCAACTGTAAAATAGAGATTCTCCTAGCCATACTCTAAACTGTAATTTATTGGTGTAGAACTGAAAGAAAATTAGAAGCGTTTAGTGGGAGTCGCACACATGCTTCACACAGACCCCGTGATCAGTAGGTGAGTGGCCAACACGACACTAACCACTGCCCTCCTGTACTGCTGCCCTTCATCATGCTCACCAAACACAGCAAGCAACAGTAAATTACAACAACTACCTCTTGAATATCAATCAACTCGAGCTGGAGAATATGCTTGCTTTAACCACCCACGAAGAACAATCTCGACTTGTATTTGTGAGAGCATTTGTACTCGCATCTAATTTCCACTTGCATTTGCACACGTCTAATTGGAATCGATCCCATTCAGACATCGCAATCTTTTGCACGAACGAATATAAGTAGATTGCAACCTCAAAATGGCAATTGAGTGAAAACTAGAACGAGATACATACTAGTAGTGATCAACATTTCCTCGCTATGCTTCCATTGCCGCTTTCTGAACACAATCAATTGTCCAATTGGGACATCTCAAGAACCAATTCATTTCTTTGGTCTGGACCTCTCCTCTCAGCACCTAAATTTCTATTCAGTAATCTACAATACAAGGGCAACACAGGAATCTAGCAAACCAGATACTAGATCTGAAGAAATAATACGTGCTAAATAACCATGGAAAAAGAATCTAATTTACAATTCGAACAACCTTATCTTACAATTTCGTAGAATCCCAGCACAAACAGAGCTCAACTGAGAGCTAGCGTGTGATCTTGGCCTAGTGGAGCTGGGCAGTCAGCAGCGGAAGCCGAGCACGCGGCCGTCGGCCGGCGAGACGCCGATACGGCAAACCTTGGCGGCCTCGACGTGGTGGGTGAACACCCGCAGCACGGTGACCTTGCCCTTGACGACCAGCAGCGAGTCCACCTCCATCACCGACGGCGCCGGCTGCTGCACGAGCGCGGCCATGGCGGGTGAGGGGCCGGAGGCGGCGACGGAGATGGTCTCAGGCTGGGCGGAGAAGACGGCGAAGGCGGAGACGGTGAAGCTGGTAGCCATGTACTGCGTGCGGCCGCCGTCGATCTGCCCCGCGGGGATGTACATGGAGCCGACCTCGCCGCCGGCGTAGGCGACATGGAGGGAGCTGTCGTAGTGGGCGAGCGGCGCGCGGTTGGGGTTGCGGACGGAGGCGAGCTGCTGGAAGGTGAAGGCGGCGGTGCCGTTGCCTAAGGCGAATGAGGGGAGCTGCACGGCCGTCACGGCGATGGCCGGCGCGCGCGGCCGGAAGAGCAGGAAGAGCGCGGCCGCCGCGCCGCCGGCCGCGAGCAGGAGGAAGAGCGCGGCCACGACGCAGGAGGCCACCGCAGAGGACGAGGACGACCTAGAGGAGGAAGGGTACGGGTAGGGGGTGCGCGCGGCGGCGCCGTAGTGGTGCGTCCGCTCCGGCGATCTGGCCATGGCGGGCCGGCGAATCTTGGTGCGAGGGGGGGTTCTTGGTGGCGAGCTGGACTGGAGTGGGAGGTTAGGGACTAATCAGTACTCAGTAGTCACCCGAGTAGCCACACACACACGACCTCTAGCTAAAAGCGCGATGCGAACAATGGTTGCGCCTACTGACTCCGTCCTAAAATAATACAGTACGTAGTACTAGTGTTTTAAACAGTAGTATGGTCTAAAAAAATAACTTTAGCCACTAAAAACTCTTACAATTTATTTATAAAAGATAATTAAATTATAATTAAAGAAATTAATTTTGTGACGAATCTATCTATATAATTATTATGTGTTCAATTTAAATAGTTTAAAAGTTTTTATGGATAAAATTTCAAAAATTTAACTTTGTACAAATCTAAAATAACTACTCTTTAAAAATGAAGAAAGTATGTTACTAGGTCTAGTTGTTCGGGTAGAAAGATCTTCGAGTGGACTAATGTCGGCGGTGAGCCGCACTCACCTAAAACGAGGTCTTGCTCTTTAGTTTAAATTAAAATTTAAAACAACGTTCAAATTTTATCATTTTTTTAGCCAAATGATGTCGCACTTTATATTAATTTCTGTGATACTTTTAGTTGTTTCATCATATTTATCAAAACTGTTTTTAATAACTTTTGTCTCTAGTATGTATAGCCACTTCAGTCATGCTCCTCGTTTCTCGTATGGAAAAAAGTATCTTCTCTCTTGAACATGCTTTCCGCGATAATGGAATTCACACATTAATTATATATGATGATCTAAGAAAACAGGCGGTGGCATATCGGAATTTGTCATTATTGATACGCTGACCACTAGGCCGTGAGGCTTTTCTTCGAGGATACATAAAATTTTATATTAGAATATATCGCTAGTTTCAGGTCAAAATAAAAATGCCTGAATCTAATCAATTGTGTATATTGTATATAGATAAAAATGTTTTTTATATGTAAATAGACCAAAGATGAGGCATCGTCGGCCACAGTTGGTGGCCAGCGGCGGCAGAAGTGTTGTTAGAAGCACACGAAGCTTTCCCAACTGAAATGGGGGAAGAGGAGGACAGACATCGGGCTGGGGAGCGGCTGTGCTCCTTGAATTTAGTGATTTCCGGTAACCCTCAAAACTTGTTTCCATTTACATGGTGTCGGTGGTTTTTCACCTGATAGATTTTGTAAACTGTGTTCGTTTATAGGGGTTTTTTCACTAACTAGGTTTTTTGATGGAACACGCGTAGGGGGACACCAGATTTATCCAGGTTCGGACCCCCAAGGCGCGTAATGGTCCTACTCCTGCTTGTGCTTGATTTATCAGATTGGGAGGTGTGTGTCCTTGCAGGAGACTTACAATGTTTTTGTGAATCAGGGATCCAACCCCCCTCTCTCACTCGGATCCCCTTTTATACTGTCAGGAATGGCCAAGAGAGAGACAGAGAGAGTACATTAATTGGGTCATATCACTGTGCATCCCACTTTCATCTGCTGCTGACGCGGTTGCTTTACCGAGGGTGGACGGGACGGAAGAGCCGCCTGACACTAGCACTGGTCAGACCTGATGTAGCACAATGACGGAACAACAACTGTCGGTACACGACGTACCGGGGTATCCACGCCAAGGCAGAGCAGGACGAGTGGCAGCTCGGCGTAGAGCGGGCGATCAGACCCCCACGCCGAACAGAGCAGGACACGTGGCAGCTCGGCGTAGAGCAGGCGATCAGACCCCCACGCCGAGCAGAGCAGGACGCGTGGCAGCTCGGCGTAGAACGGGAGATCAGACCCCCACGCCGAACAGACCAGAACGCGTGGCTCCTCGGCCGAGCAGGAGGGCGTAGGTCCCATTTGGCGGGCGCACACGCACAGAGAGGAGGCTTCCCTGCGAAGGCTTCTCCAATGTTCAACATATCTGCGGCATTAAATGTAAGGATTTAGGCGTGCAAGACCGAGAGAGATGATTGCCTGCACTGTAGCCTGTCCGGCGCACTGTAGCGGTCATTCCATCACTGTGCGGTGGCAGGGGTAAACTGGTGCTAGTGTTAGGCGCCTCCCACGTCTCGTCCGACCCGGAGACCGGAGGAAGTCATTTATGAAGCGGGCGTCGGTAGGAGCAAGTGGACAGCGCGCAGCGGCCAAAGTCCAACCTGTGGGCGCCATCCGCCGCATTCTCTCTCTCTCTCTCCCATTCTTTCTCTCTCTGACCGTCTGTCCGTCCCTTCCAGTATAAAAGGGCAGGGGGCGGAGGGGGAGAAGGTTGGATCCTAAGCCATACACACATACCCCATTGTAGGAGCTCTCGAGCGAGAGCAATCCAGATCTCAGTCAATACCACTCTCGCAGGAGTAGGACTTTTACCCACATCGGGGGTCCGAACCTGGGTAAATCGGCTGCCTCCCTGTGATTGTGAGTCGAAGCGAGCTAGTGACGAAAATTTCCCCTGACCGAACTACGATTCTCCCACGAGACACAATATCTGTCTGGTATCAAACACCGACAACAACTACAGGGTTCCTGTCAGGACTTTAGTGACTGCAATATCATCTTCTGTCTCTCACGCCGAATCACCGCATTTAATGCCTTTGATACGCTGAGCGGAGACGGGCCTTCTATGATAAGGTTCCTCCTTTCCTCGTACGTACCTGCCAAGTGGGGCCCGAAGCCCACCCGTTTGGTAGGGCGCCACTTGTCGGGGTTGCCAGGCCAACACCAAGCTGCCACGCAGCACGCTCGCCCGGAGCCTTACTCGCCGGCCAGGAGCCGAACCACAGCGTGGGGCCTTGCTCGCCGGCCGTTCGCCGGGCCGCCGCGTGGCGTTGGGGCCTTGCTCGCCCGCTGTGCGCCGAGCCAGCACGCAGTGTGCTTGTCTGTTGTTGATCTGATAGAGGGAGCAAACCCCGATGCGTGTTGCACCGACACATGATACCAAATTGTTAGGAAACATCAAACAACAACAAGGGCACCTTTGTTTCTAGTAATCGTCGAGGTGCATACCACATCGTTTTTAAACACTGAGATAGCTAGTTACACTATAAATTTAAGGATGAAGCGAGATCCACTTTAAAAGTTAAAAATCTAATTGTTTGGAAAATATCAACTTTGATTTTTTAAGTGTTCCCACTTCAAATTTTCAAACTTCACGATTTTAAAAATTCAAAACTCATTTACTCAAAAGTTTTTAGTTTTAATTTTCAAATTTGAAAGATGATTCATCTTCATTATTTAAAATAAAATATTAAATTTTAGAATTTAGAATTTTGAAACACATCTTTCAATTGAAATTTTCACATATTTTGAAATATCGAAACATTAAAATTTCAAAAGATTTTATTTGCATTTTTAAAATAATACAAAAGTTGATTTTCCAAAATTCCAAAGATCGAATTTTTAATTTGAATATGTTAGCTTTTGTGTCGAATATGAGTATAAGTAGGTTACATAGACTCTGTGTTGTAATAGACAAGGTTGGTTTAGAGTTGGAGTCGGACTCTAACCAGGCCTCCCCTATATAAAGGGGGGCAGCTATGGAGTAAGCAGGACAATGACTTTATAATAGTAGCATAGCGAAGAGGAGATTAGCAGCCAGCATGTGGTCGTGACCAGGTCAGCTAGTGTGATGCGGTATTATTGTTTGGGGAGAAGCGCACATAATCAGAGCCCCGCAGATGTAGGTATTTTGGTCCAATTAGAATCCCGAAAATCCATCAGACAGACCACCTATCCGGCCCGAAAGTTTTAGCACAGTTTTCAGAGCACCCTCCAAAAATTGTATCGGCCATCCCTTGCCTCCAAATTGCGGGGAGATTGTTCTGTGTCTATATTTCTGTGTTGCTGAAGCTGAAAAATATCAGAAAAATCATACAAAAATTAAAAATTGATCAAAAGAGGCCGCGCATAGAAAAGAGCCGCGCAAAAATTGTGAAAAAAAAGTTGGCAAAGGAGTTCTATGTGTTTCGTGTTCAATTACAGTGTGCAATAACCTGATCTTAGCCCTTTGTACCATCCTTTTATTCCAGCTTGACTTACGTATAAGACTAGGATAGTTCCAGCAATTGTACTGCTTTGGGCTAATATTCAACTTTGTATTATTGTTCGAACAATTGTTTATCCTTTGCTACATATATAAGCCTGTCCAAACTGCACTATCTACTAACAAAGCAGGGACGGATCTTAGCCATCGCTTTACCACCTTGTGCGTTGAAATTATCGCCGACCAGTTGCCGTTTGTATCTACTGCTTGCATGGTAATAATCGGTAAGAACAAATGATAGGCTGAGAGCTGTTACCACCCGCACACAACAGTAGCATATATTATATATATTCCTATGTGTTCTTTTTGTTCTCACTAATGATGTTAGGAGAAAGTAACAACGAGTTTGTGCTTCACTTCGAGTTCGCGAAGCACATGGAGGACCAACAAAAGGCCATGACTGATATGGCCAATAACATCACTCAATTGGCGAATACAAACACCCACGGGATGGAGCGGCTCGAGAGAAGGGTTGCCAGCTTGATCACGAGGATGGAAAACATTAAAAGAGGAGCACCTTCCACTGTTGCCCCTATGCCTCTTGCTGTCCCTGCCGACCGCCGCTCTTGGGCTGATGAGGTTGAACAAGCTGAGAATGACTACGTTGCTGATTCCGAAGCCGACGATGGATTTGATGTGAACAATGATCGAGATCATCGAAGACTACCCCACAATCGGCAAGGTATGGCAAGAAATCAACAAGGTAAACTTGAGGTACGTGATGAGTCATTAGCAAATGTTAAATTGACAATACCTCCTTATGCTGGCAGATATGATCCTGACGCTTACCTTGATTGGGAATTATTGGTAGATCAAAAGTTTTCATACTTTACTGTTTCACCTGAAAACCAAGTTAAGGTTGATGTTAGTGAATTCATTGATTTTGCATCTATTTGGTGGCATGAAATTTGTAGAAGAGAAAATGAACCTACAACCTAGCAAGTTTTAAAACGTGCCATGCGATCTAGATTTGTTCATTCATATTATGAGAGAGATTTGCTTAATAGGTTCTAACATTTAAATTAAAATAGAAAATCAGTTGAGGAATATTATCAGGAACTGCAAATTGGTATGTTGCGTTGCGGTTTACAAGAGACTGAAGATGCAAAAATGGCTATATTCTTAGGTGGTTTAAACCATGAGATTCTGGATATACTTGGCTATAAGGAGTATAATTCTATCACTCGTTTGTTCTGTCTAGCTTGCAAAGCTGAAAGGAAAGTACAGGAACGACAAATCCAGACACGAGAAATCTTTAGTGGTTCATCAAAATCAAACCATGAGGCCACAAAGGTTCCATCGCCCGCACTTCATCAAGCGTTTCCACCCGTTGTACCTTCTACAACTCCGACATGAGCAACGAGTGTAAGCAAGAATTCTGCGGTGCAAGCCCCTGCCAAAAGTGCTTCTTCTGTGACATCAACAGGCCGTACTCGCGACATGCAATGTTTACGTTGCAAGGGATTTTGACATACAAAGCGTGATTGTCCTATTCAACGTGTTCTCATTATTCATGAGGATGGTGAGTACTTTTCTGCTACTGAACATGAGAATGATCTTTCTTTAGTTGCCGCTAACCACGCAGGTACCAAAGATTCCGAAGGAGAGGTGTTTAATACTTCGATAACGGAAGGTTATCCAACACTTGCTATGACCCGTGTATTGACTGCACAACCAGAACGGTCACAAGAAAGTCAGCGGCATAATTTGTTCCACACCAGGATGGTTGTCAACGAATATGTGGTGCCCGCCATCATCGACGGAGGACGTTGCAACAACTTTGTGAGTGTTGACATGGTCGAGAAGCTTGGCTTGACCACACATCTGCATTCATATCCATATTGCATTGAATAATTCAATTCTTGCGGTAAGCTTAAGGTAACTAAGACTCTTCGAATTCACATCTCCCTTGATATTTATCGTGATTACATAAACTGCGATGTTGCGCCCATGGATGTTTGCTCTATTTTGCTGGGTTGACCTTGGATATATGATGTAGATGCTGTTCATCATGGTAGATCTAATGAATACAAATTTGTGTTTAAGGGAAAGAAATATGTGTCACAACCTATGACACCGATTGAGTTAGCAAAAGCAAATCGTAAATCACAAAATAAAAGTGGTGTCAATAATAAACAAAGTATAACACAAAAGAAAGAATCTGTTGAAACAAATTCTAGAATTAAATTGAAAGGTCTTGTTCTTTTAGTTAGGAAGGATTGTGTAGATGATGAGTTAGTTAAAGAACCATGCAAAGATTTAAAAAACTTGTATATTGCTTTGCCCCTGTTATTTCTAACGTTTTGCAGAATAGTATGCTCGAGTCGAGGATGACTCAAATTCAAGGAAGGGGGATAATGAGGACATCACTGACGAGCTTGCTGTCCCTAACGAGCTTATTGATGGAATATAAAAGCGACAAGACGGCATGAATCCTCATGCCATGCCATTCAAGCCTTCATCAACAAAAGTTCAGCAAGTTAGTTGCAAGATTCAAGAAGTCTCCGACCATCGGGCCCAAGTCGAGAGGACGTCAAAATCGCTGCCGAGTCCGGTTCGGCTATCCAGGACCATTGCACCTTTAAACGGACGTCCAGATCACATACGACGTTCAAATGAGGCAAATAAGGACTCTAAGAGAGCTTACGAGATAATATTTTCAACAGATCCAGCCACGCCTCAAAATTCCATCCGAGTCAGCGGAAATCAGGAAAACAAGTTATCGGACAGAAACTTCCCGGCACTGCGTCGCCGTATTTTTTGGCCCAAGGCCCGTGTACCCCTAGGGTTAGGGTTGAGCGTGCGTGGGCACCTGTTTGGGCGCCCCTCCTCTGGCCGCAACCCTTTATAAGTTCCCCACCGTGCTTCGTTTTAGTTGAGTTTTGTTTAGTTGAGTTCGTCACGGTTGTGTGAGATATCGCCTTATTCTTCTTGTGTCAGCTAGACCAACAAGACCAAGTTTCTGAACCCCACTTGATTTTAATCAATATTAGCAATTGTGATTTCTTATCTTGTGTTCTTACTTATTCTTCGATTGCTTGCAGGAACCGTACTTCGTGTACAGGTCGATCGTGCCTCTGATTCGGTCGATAACACTCGTCATGATGGTTTTGTGATCGCCGGGATTTCTAGTACCTTGTGGGGTTGGAATCTGGATCGTTTAAGTCTCCGTGACACCTACTGAATTAACTTTATCGTCTCTCACTAGAAGATCAGGACCAACGTCCGTGCCCATCAGTATGCCCCAGATCTGGGACATTTCTGTGATATAGAACATCACCTTTGTAGGTACCATGTGGCCCGATTTGGAAGGTCTATGTGCTCGAATACGGGATTTTTTCGGATTTCCTGCTTCGGGTTAGGCGTTAATGGTCGATTTGTTTTTAGATTTGTGGATGGCGATTGCAGCATTTTTATTTTAGTGTTTACGGTGAATGAATTAGGGATGTGCAGCAGGTTTGTTTATTTGCAGGCAATGTTTTACTGCAGATTTGCCTCGACATGGTCTTATTTTGGAGCTCGCACAGATGGCTGCCTACGGTAGTGGGATTTTTAAGGGAAAATCCTTGTGCCAATGGACAACATCCTTGTAGGGAAAATGTCCAGGTGGTCCATTGTTGACACATACTGAGTTGTATGGGGCAAAAATTACAATTAGTTTAGAAACAAGTGCTTGATTTGGTAAAAGAACCAAGGTGATTTTTTTGAGGTTAGCTATGCAAGTGCTTGATTTGGTAAGAACATAGTGAAATGGTGTACTTAGATAAAAATTAGAACAGACCATCACAACACAAAAGTAAAGGATAAACATATGGTTTTATTCAAACTTATATGATTAAACTTTGCTTTGTATTGTGCACCAATATGCAGTCTCATTGCATAATTTTTTTTCCTGAATACTTAATTCCTTTTAGTGGCTTTAAAGTAAGCTTGCAATTGCATAAATAAAGTTCCATCCAATTGAACCTAAAAATTCTCTGTAGATGAGCAACTCTGAGATGTCCTCGCGTAAGGTTCTCACTGCCCTAATGGATGGGTTGAGTACGTTGCAGCCAAGTTGAAGAAACTTGCGGAGCACCACTTCGATCCATCTTCTAGTGTTTGTGCCATGAGGATCAATGCGGTTGTACTCGACATGGAAGAACTAGCTGAGCAATTGGACAAACTATCACTCATAGCAAGAGACCATGCTAGTAGGGTTGGCAGCCCTTGTCCTCACAAACAAGTACAACCCTTGCCAACTGAAGTGCCCATCGACGTTGAAGAGCACAATCCATGGGATGACATTGATCCATATGACATCGTCGACTCTCAGGGGCACTCGTACAACGATTGATTTGACGGACCTAGTATCCAGAGTGTGTTTGAAGATAATGGTGTCGACTACGATAGTGACCAGTCTCGTGGTGTCTGATTAGCATTACTTTTCGTATGTTTTTAAGACTTGTTAAGATGCTAAATATGGGTGTGCCTGGCACGCTGTACTCTGTAATAATATCAGTGTCATTCTGGATATTTTGAATATGTAATATTGTCACTTTTATTAATGATAGTACCTAAGTGTGATGCATATGTGTGTGATTTTTATTAATGCATGCATTTATGTGCAAACGAACTAAGTTTCATGTTTTCATTTCAGTGGCACTTATTTGTCGCTTTCAATCTTCATAGGTGCAATATGGATGCCGAATCTTTGAACTACCTCATGAGCATCGAAGGGGGCCGACCTCAATTCCCTTCGACGCCTATAACAGATTTGGGGAGAGTACAAAGCAAGGACAACACATTAGCTGCCTCACTGTATCCTCCCATGCACCTGTCGGGTTTACCTCATGGTCCAACAGGTACCGCTAATCCTTTTACCTACTATACAACATATTTTACTTCCTGCCCAACTACATTCCTTTTGTACAGGTGCATACCAAGGCATGCCAACAGAGATGTACATGTCGTAGCCAGTAGCACCGATGGTGGTGCCAGGGGTTCCTTTCGCTCATCCTCGACGGTCGCAACCCACGTTCGGTACTCATATGCCATCTTGGAGTGCTAGTGGATGCTGCAACGTTGTTTCTGTTAAACATCACACGTCACACGAGCAAACTGTGGGTGATATTGATGTCGATGAGGTAGTTGAGTTGGTACCCAATGTTTAGTGGGGAGGGAGAGGAAAGTCCAGGGGGAGAGGGGCAAGCATCAATGGACTGGGGGTTCTGCAATAGGGAGGATTGGTAACTACTCTGTGAAGGAGGATCAAATTTTAATGTCTATTTGGTTGAACGTTTCTTATAATTCAGTTGTTGGAAACAACCAAATGACAGCAAACTTCTGTGGAACTATTTGGAAGGAGTTTGGTCGGCTTAGCGACCGAGCAGAACCACATGGTCAAAAGTCCCTAGAATGCAGGTGGGCTAAGATTAACAAGAATGTGGGAGTATTTGGGGGTTGTCATCGTAGAATCGAGAGCCGCAACGAGAGTGGTTAGATGGGAGAAGACAAGGTAATTTGTATGTTGCTTTTGTAAGATTCACCTTCAATGCAACTTTTTAGTTAGCCATTTGCCGATCTGTTATTAGGTTCGAGATGCAATGTTGCTGTTCAAGTAGGAGACTGGCGAAGCGTTCACACTGAGGCACTGCTGGGAGGTGTTAAGAGAAGAGCCAAACTGGCTACTTTATAACGACCTTCTACCACAAACAAAAGGCAACAGACAGACTCGACTGACGGCCCTAACGAACCAGGTGCACCTCTTGATGCCTTCCCATCCCATTCAAACATGGCTAGGCGACCAATTGGTAGGAAGGCTGCAAAATCTGCTGCACACTCTATTGGCACATCTAGCTCGGACATGTTTGACAAATGATAAGACATTAAAATGGAGGACACTGAGGTTAGATGGGTGTACTTTGACCGCATTGCGATGGCGCGGGAAAAGGAGGTCGAGACAATGGTGTGGCAGCAACACAATGCAGAAAAGAGGAAAGACCGTGAGTTCGAGCATAGGCGCGTTATTGAGGAATGCCAGTTAGAGCGTAGGCGCGTCGTTGAAGACCGAGAGTGCTGCAAGATGATCATGGATGCTGACTTAAGCAAGATGTCTGTTATTGAACGTAGGTTCTATGAAAAGCAACAAAAGAAGATAATGGAGGAGGAGGCCGACGACGATGATGAGTACGACGGCTTATATGATTATTGATCAACGATATGATTAACACTTGCGTTTTCGATTGGCTTGTATGACTTATGAACATGAATCACTATCTGTTCGTTTGCTGATTCCGGACTAATTTGTTTGGACTATACATTGCTCAGTATTGCTGTTCGTTTGTATTGAGCTTAATCTTGGAGGTTTGTATTGAACTAAATTTGTTTGGACCATTGGTCAGTATTGTTGCTTATTTGCTTGGACCATGTGAGTATGATTGCAAATGTGATTTTTGATGTGTCCTTGTGGGTTAATACTAGTTGAAAACATAATCTGTTTTCCTGAAGACTCCATATATGAATCTGGTACACATTGAATTAGGTAACTGTGATATGTGAACATAATTTGTTTGCATCTTTATTTCAGCATACGATTGGGTACATGACATTACAAACCAACTAAAACATACAAATACCAACTTACACATGGTTACTAAAACATAAACAAAGTAGTAACACCACAATAAGTTAAGCATGAACATAACTACTGCAGTAACGATAAAGATACCTAATTATTTCCAAGTCTCGCCCACGGATGAGCGATAAGGTCGGCCTTCAATTGCCTGTGGGTTGCACAATCATGTATCATCAGATGTGCCGCCATGAAATCATTTAGGAGCTGGCTGCCGCCCCTTGATGAATCCAAAACCTGGCCCATACCTTCGAAGTTCGGAGGAGCATCAGACAAGCTTCCCTCGTCCTCTACTATCATGTTATGCAATATAATGCATGTTGTCATTATGTATCTCAGAGTAGGGATGTCCCACATTTGGGCTAGCTCACACATAATGTGCCACCGACCCTATAGCTGACTGAAAGCCCGCTCCACATACTTCCTAACTGCTCCCACAACAACAGTAAAGTTTACATCTTTGTTGTCGATTGGCAAGGGAACATGCTTGAATAACGACATCAGTCCCTCTAGTGTATCGCCCATTGCAAGCCTATCGAAGAGGGGTGATCGATGCAGGACATTAATGTCGTTATTCAAACCAGGCACTCCGAAAAATGAATGCCATATCAAACCATCATACCCCGCAACAGCTTCTACAATGAGTGTTGAACCCTTAGTATGACCAGCGAAGGATCCTGCCCATGCGGCTGGACAATTCTTCAACGTCCAATGCATGCAATCAAGACTACCTAGCATAGCAGAAAACCCACGACTCTCACCTACTGCAAGAAGGCGAGCAGTGTCCGCGGCGGTAGGCTGTCGGAGGTACTCGGCACCGAATATCTCCACAACCGGCTTCACAGATGCTCGGGTGCTTTTAAGCACAGTGCTTTTAAGGTACTCATTGATGCTATCGGCGGACTTGCCATAGGCGATCATGTGTAAGCAGCGGTCATCTTGACGAGCGGGTAGATGCCAAGCCTTTTGGCATTATTCCTAGTCTGGTGGAAGTATCCCTCACGAGCGTGTACCGCACTGGCGACACAGAGGAACAACCTCTTGCTCATTCGGAACCTATCACATGGCAATGGGTATAAACTGTGAAATGCAATGTATGAACTAGACAAAATGGTTATATCGCTAGAAAGTATTTACCTTTTTCAAAAAACACCTTCGTGATAAATTGGAGGATCTGCGAAATAATGACGCATAAGTCGTGAATGGCCTTCATGACAACGTCGATTGACACATCGACGTCGAACCCTAGGACCACTACTACCTCCGCTCTCTTCCGCCTTTTTCATGTGGATGAGTGCTAAAACCAATCCATCGTCATCCTCGGAGGAGTCTGAGACCATATCTTCATACTCACCCAACTCCTCCGATGAAGAATTTGACGAACTCATTTTTTCCCTATTGGCGGCGGTAGAGAAGATTTGGCTTGCATTCCAAATCATGGCAAGTAGTGCTGCCATTTATATGGTTCTTTCCATCTCAATGATGGGTACCTTGCCATGGAAGCCATACTACTTCCTTGCCATGGAAGCCAACGTAAATGTCATGACAACTAATTCCTTCCATTGCAAGCCATGTTGTATGAGCATGTGGAACCTTTCTCTGAAATCTATCAAGAAGAGTGTGCAGTGCATTATTTTTTTAAATATGCCTACTCATCACAGGTGCAATAATTATTTATTATTATTTTTATTTGCAAATTGTCATATTAAATAAGTACTTTCAATGTACACCAAAAAAAATTATTTCAAAATATTAATAATTTTATTCCACGAATTTATGTAGCCCGCAATAAACCTATACGAAAACAATGTCCCTACCAATACACGTTTATTCATAAATTAATATTTCGCATAAATGTTTCATGTAAAGCTATAATAGCTAACCTTATATGGCATAATCGTACGTAAAATAATACGTCTATACACGTATGCATGGCGGTTGAAAGTTAGTCAGAAGAAAATCATATATTATGCTGGAGAGAGAAGATAGAGGGTCAGATATGGAGTGTCTGATGTGTGGTCTGATGATTAATGTAGAAGAGAGAGTGTAAAAGTATTTTAATTGCGAAATGGAGGGTGAGATATGGAGTGCCTGGTGTGGTTACTCTTAGAGCATCTCTAGCAGGTGCCCTAAACTGTTCCCTAAAACACTATTGCAGACAGTCTCAGCCTCTATATCCATCCAGCAGCGTCTCTATATCAATCTCTAAATTTAGAGACTCCCTCCGGAGTCTCTATATTTAGAGACTATCAAGAGAATCTCTATATCTTTTCGGGGATAGAGACTCTGCTGGAGATGATCGAAATATAGGGAACGGATAGTGATTTACAGAAGGGATATAGAGAACGAAATACAGAGATCCTGCTGGCAATGCTGTTAGTAAGTCAGGGCAGAGGTTAAAATTATGTGCGGACTAGGTATGGACAACCTCTAAAGACAGACTTGAGGGCAGCGTGGTCGGCGTGCTAAACAAAGCTCACAGTAAGTGCTGGCGAGTGCTGTTGACTGTTGAGCCCCAACTCGCGCTGTTCTCATCAAACGCCTCTATCGCAAAGTCACAGGCTACAAACACCAAGCATGGTACCATGTACGGACACTAGCTAAAACGAAATTACTTTATAATACAAAGCGTATGACACGACGGTACTGTACATCCGCTCCTGCGCGATGAGACTATCCACGTTGCCCCGTCGCTTCGCGGCCGTTTGATCGCGAGCGATGGCTAGGTCCGGCCGTCCGTTTGCTGTGTATAAAATGATTTTGTTCGCAACAAACTGAACAAGGTGGGATGGTTGCTCACTTGGTCGTCGGCGCCAGCTTTTGGGTCACAGCCCACGGTTCGAATCCCATCTGGCTGCACCCCCTTTTGCGATTTTCCACTTTCGTTCCCTGCCTCCGGGTTTTAGACCTGTTCACGGGAAGCCCGGCCCGGGAACCCGGCCCGGCCCGACCGGTGCATCGGGCCAGGCTCGGGCCTCGTTTCCGAAGCCCGGCGGTCGGGCCGGGCCGGGCCCGGGCCCGGGCCCGGGATTTCGTCGATTTAAGTCGTGGCCGGGCCGAGCCGCCGGGCTTCGGGCCGGGCTTTCGGGCTTCGGGCTGGGCTCGGGCCCGGTTTCCGAGCCCGACGCCCCGGGCCGGGCCGGGCTCGGGCCTGGTTTTTCGGGACCGGGCTTTTCCAGGCCCGGCCCAAAGCCCTGCCCGGCCCGGGGTTTGAACAGGTCTACCTGGTTTATATCGCTTTTCCCCTCTTTTGCGATTTTCCACTTTCGTTCCCTGCCTCCTGGTTTATATGGCTTTTCCCCTCTTTTGCGATTTTCCACTTTCGTGCCCTGCCTCCTGGTTTATATCGCTTTCCCCCACCTTAGGCCAAAGCTCGGTTGGTTTTCCATGCGCTAGAGGCCGGTTACAAATCCCAGATCTCTCCCCATTGCTGTTTTTATTTGCTCTCTCCCCCATCAGTTTTTACAAAACCGATGGTTGCGGAGGCTAATTGTTTATCCCCATTGCTGTTTTTATTTGCTCTCTCCCCATCAGTTTTTACAAAACCGATGGTTGCGGAGGCTAATTGTTTAAAATTCATACAAATAAATTTTCAAATGAAAATTTTTAAAATACTATTAATTATTTTAAGCACTTTAGCTTAAACAAAATTTAACAATTCAAAATTTTTATCATCATTTGATGTGTTTTTGTGTTAAAAAATGTGGCTAATTGTTTGAAACTGCAGCTAACCGCAAAAAAAGCCGGTTAACCGCTAAAAACCACGGCTAACCGCGAACAAAACCGGCAAGGCGTATTTTTGCATTTATGGATAGAACCGGCTTAAAAATGTGGCTAACTGTGCTTAATCGCCTCCGCGCAGCACACGGCGTGGAGCCTTGGCGCGGTTTTGTAATCCCTGCTCTCCACCGCCTTTATTTCCTTTTTTTAAAAAAATGCGCCAATAAAAATGTATCAACAATTTAAGATGCGAAAAAACAAAAAAATGGATAAAAAATTTATGGTAGGGGTGTTAGCTGGTTGTTTATTTTTTTTTCATTTTCAGCTTTTTAGGACGGAGCAAATACGTCGTAATTGGTAAAGATCCATCAAAAATAAAAAAATTTGAGCCTTTCTAAGAAATTTAGGTTTAGTTGAGAAACAAATTTAGAAATAACTCATTCTTTCCTTTTGATAAAAAATCTTTTAAAACCAAACCTTTACGGATGAATTAAAAAATAATGCATTCTTTCCTTTCGTTATAGCCTTTTGTATCCAACTAAAAATGATATTTAAGACCAAAGCTTTACAAAATCGAATCACGATTCCATGGTAGGGGTCATAAAAATATTTAGGCTCTTTTTCATCTTTTTTAAAGATTCAAAGAAAAACATAAAATGGATCAAAATTTCACGGTAACGGAGTTAGCCAATGGTTTCTTTCCTTTCATTTTTAGATTTATCGGATGGAGCAAATGCGTCATAATTTCATAGTAAGAGTCCATAGAAAGATAAAAAAGAGTTGAGCCTTAAGAATTCTAGATTTAGTTGAGAAATAATTATAAAAATAACTCATTCTTTCCTTCGTTTTAACATTTTATTGACGACGACGACGACAACAACAACAACAAGAAAGAGATGAAGATATGTAAGTGCATGAAATAAAGAGAGGGACACGATGATTTGTTTGACCGAGGTTTGAAGTCCTCCTCCTACTCGCTATTGAGGGAAGCCCTTCGCCAAGGACCGACCCCTGCTCGAGCCCACAACCTCTATTCACTAGTGGTAGTTTTTCACCACTCTGGTAGGCAAGCTTCTAGCCTCTCACAGCACATCTCAAGGGCTTCCATGAAAAGCTCCTTAAGATCACACCACAAAGCTGTTTAGGATTAAAAATCCAAGATTAATAAGCTTCAGAGCATCACAAACTTAGATCACACTCTTTCAAACTCACATAGAACAACATTGGAGCGCTAAAGATTAGGCCTTTGTGGATATGTGCACTATGTGAAGAACAAAGCTCTTCTTTAGGCTTGAATGTGTAAGAAACTAACAATGATGTTCTGGTGCCAATCCTCACTAAGGAAGAGGGTTTTCATGTCATATAAATAGACTAAAAAGAAAATTATAGTCGTTTGAGATCTCTCCTAACCATTTATTAAAGGACAAAGAACCTTTTAAAAGGTACCGTCAAAAATGCTTTTGCAACGGACACATTTTCGAAAGGAAATTAGGGTAGCAGAGAAATTTTAGTTAGCGAGGGACAAGTCTTCAGTGAAATTTCTTCACACGACGGCTGTTCGGCACAAACGGAGATTTGACTGTGCGTTACCCGATAAAACATAGTCTGCGACAAACTGTCTAGCATGAACTATAATTTCAAGGGACATATGCATAGAAGATTGTCTGAAAGAGATGTTCACGTCAGATTGCTCGGTGTGAACCGAAAATTCTCTGGACCTAATGAAAATTTAATATCAAATTTGGGTGTTCACGTCGGACTGTCTGACGTGAATTGGGATTTTTCTGGAGGACACCAGACTAAAAGATGAGAAAAATTTCTTGTCCGGCGTGAACTAATATTTATCTGAAAAGATTTTGGCCAAGGAAAAATAAGCTAACTCCTATGGACTTTTATGCCATGTTTGTTTCATCCAAAAGTTGCTGAAACTTTTAATCTGAGAAACTCATGATCCCTCAAGAGACGTCTTGAAGAGTTCAAGAAATTATGAAAAATACTTTAGAAACTCTAAGAAATATTTGAAACGCCACAAAAATGACCGCAAAGTAATGAACCATTTGGTTTGTAAAAAATGTCAAATTTTCATTTAATTTAATTTAAGCTAAAAAGAACAAAGACTTAATTGCTCCAAACTATTTAATAAGAAAATACACAAATAAGTAATACGTTGAAACCCTTTTAATAGTATGACAACGAACAAAAAGGAACATAGCTAGAGGCTTGATTTATCTCACAAGCCTAGAAACTAGGGAAAGATCCTTAGTCCTATGATGAGCCTTAATACTCTTAAGTGGGTCACTTTTGATCTTAATTAGGTCATCATCACAAAAAATCCATAACCAAAGACATCCAATAAAATTGAGGGGCCTAGATGTTTCAATCTCCCCTTTTTTGGTGATTGATGACAACATTTTTTTTTTGCAAAATAGAGTCAGCTCCAAGCAACAATATATTTGATTGCTAGATAACTTTTAAATAAGGGATCTTAAGTTAACTTAAACACAACTCCCCATAAATCAAGTAAACAAGTTCAAACAAAGCAATCAAGCTAAAACATTCGAAGTTTGAACATCCAATAAACCTTTAAAAAGAAAGAATGAGACACCGAAAAAGAGTATCTAAATCGGCTCTTCCTCTTCGTTATAGCTTCCTTCAGCCTCTCTCCCCATTTGGCATCAAACACCAAGAAGAAATCAATGTCTTTTGTAGAAGGTCCTCTTTAAGCTTTGGTCAATTTTGGCATTTTGGACTTTGGCTTATGAGATGCGCTGCCCATCGGAGAAGATTGCTAATATGAGTTTTTGTCTTGTTGATAGAATGAAGATTGCACAACTTGCTCATGCCAACTTGGTTGGTGTTCGTCATTTATGGACCAAGCATGAAAAATCGTGTTGTAGTTGCTAGATGTTAGAGCCAATATCATGAAGCTCAGCATCCGCAATGGCTTGCTCCCTTCTAGCCTAATGCTTATGTTCAATTTGCCTTTTATAAAAGTCTCTAATTCCTTCATCCTGATGTTTCAAGGTGGCAAGTAAGTCATCGTGAGATAGAACCATAATGTTATTCCAAAACTCTTGAAACTCAGTGTGGTTATGAACAGCTCGGTTCCAGAGATCTGCAGTATTTTCATCCAACCTTCTTTGCATGTGACCACAATGTTCATCTAAGTCAGTGACTACACTCACTGTCCATTCTGGCATGGAAGGAATCAGTCTTCTTTGTCATCAATTTTATTTATATTTTCCTCCTGCATTTTCTATAAGTAGTCCATCCTTGAGAAGACACTCCTTGAGAGCTTATGAGCTGTTCTTGCATTGTTCTAATTCCCTAGACGCCCTCGTCATATCTTCTTTGAAAATTTTCATAGTTTGAGGAGAGTCCCTGAATATGAGTTCCCAAGTTCTCAAATAAGGAGAATTGTTCCCAACCATGAAAATGGTGCACTTGAGACATTGAATTAGCTAGGTGACTAGGGAAATTATGATGGGGCTGAGAATACTCCAACGGTACATGTTGCTCATAAGGGAAAGAGGTGGAGTCCAAAGGTGATTCTCCAACCGGTATAGAGCCTCCAACTCAATACCATGTTGCCTTAGACTGAACTAATGGATTTGGTCTTTAGCAAATCTAGTAACTGCAATAAGTTCCTTTAACCTCTCAAGCAGATAACTCTCGTATTGTTGTATTTCTTCATTTTTCTTGTGAAATTTCTCACTTCAGTTTTTGAACCATCATTTATACTTAACCTCTTGCCAGTGCCTGAGCAAAAGACACAGGAGGACCTTGTTCAAATGGTAATGATGGACTTGGAGCATTGAAGGGGCTTTCAAATTGACTAAGGTGATAGGAACTTGCGTATTTCCATTTACTATTTGTCTTTCTTCCCGACACATACCAAAGAAACTTTGTTCTCTATTTCAGGACAAAAATGGGTGACTAGGAAACTATGAGATTGATGGGAGTAACGCCTTATGAACCAGAAGGCCCTTCCCAAAACCAAGCTGTCTTCGCAATGCAACACCCTCCATTGCAATTTCAACCAAATAAAGGATGGCGGCAAGGGCCCTATCAAGCCTTCTGCGCTCCACAGTACCCATAAGTGCCTTTCTCCTAGTCCTGGTCCATCGCAAGACTGCCCTTCCTCCTAGCCGAATGCTATACCATTGGCGGAGATCGTCATGGTAGACTTCTAGCAAACTGTAAACCCGCTAAGGCAACCATACGGGGGTGAATGAGAGCCTTGAAGATTTTTCTTCGGACTAGAGCTCCTCGAACTCATCAACCCTCCAAAACACGAACAACTTGACAATTATGTGTACCCCTATCATGCATGGATGAGAGCCATGGAATATGTTGGGATTTTTTCAATCATAATCCTGGTTATCAAGTGTCCAAAAAGGAAAAAAAAATTAATTCAAACCTTTCTTCCATAAACAAGATCAAGCCAAATCACAAAAGTTATTTTCTAAAAAGCAAAAGCAGATTCTCCAAAATTTGTTGTCACTTGGAACAGACAAATGATGAGTTTCTGCTACTACAAAATTTTTGGAAATTTTTTCCCCTATGAAGCAATGAGTCGTGAAGTACTCTACCAAAACTCTCCTCAAAACTCCTTGCACAAAAAAAGAAAAGTCAAACACTACAACCTGTCACACATCTTGTGCAAAAAGTTTGGGGCTCGGTTTTCACCTCACTGCACCCAAACGGAGAATCTCCATTACTTTAAAATTATTGTGTTCATACATATGGAAGGCACGGAACTGAACTTCTCCAAGTGGAAGCACTAAAAATGATATTCTGTAGATTTTTCTAAAACTCAAACATGGACTACTGTGCAAAAAACAAATTCCGGATAGATTTCGAACTTGATGGAAAACTTCATCTCTAGTCAATCCTAGAGTCCAAGAGAGACGTAAAACCATATGAGCACACTCAAGACATCATGGATCAAAGGCATACAGAATGAGAGGAGGCAAATAAGCTAGTTCCAACAAAACCAACAAAGCAACAAGATCAAAACCTATGAACTAGCAAGAACAAGCCATGAACTTGAAGAATAGAGGTTTCATTGCATAGATAGCTAGAAGATTATAAGCCACTATGGCGACCACAAGCACTCGCAGGTGCCACCTTCTATTCTCTCCACACACCCTTCTCACAAAATCTGAAATTTTTAGCTCAAGGGGTGAGGAGAAGGTGCTCCCCTCCCCCTCTATTTATAGCCTCAGGGGTGAGACCCCCCAAACCCCACGGGCTGCCTCCATCCTTAATCTGTGGATCAATGGTGTACAACGCACACGCCACCTAACTCACTCCCGACAAGGAATATTCATGCCATATTTCTCCGAAAGCATCCTCGCTCCTACCACGTAGCATCCTGGTCGCCAGCTCACGCCTAGGCCCACCAGTCAATCCCGCTTTGCCGCTAAGTGACCGACGCCCAGCCTCCAGCTATCTCGGATCCTTGCTGCAGCAAAGCTTCTTTTCCATGTCATCAAAACTGCTTGCACAAAAATACAGAAAAGTCAAACACTACAACATATCACAAATCTCGTGCAGAAAGTTTGGGGCTCGTTTTTCACCTCACTAGACCCAAACGAAGAATATCCATTACTTTAAATTTTTTATGTTGATACATATGGAAGGCACGAAACTGAACTTCTTCGACTGGAAGCACTAAAAACATGATTTTTTTGGTATATTTTTCTAAAAAAACAAACACCGACTGCTACGTGTGGAACAAGTTCTGACCAGATTTGTAACTTGATGGAAAACTTGATCTTTAGTCAATCCTAGGGTGCAAGAGAGATGTAAAATCATATGAGCACCCTGAAGACAGCATGAATCAAAAGCATAAAGAAGGAGAGAAGACAAATAAACTAGATGCAACAAAAACCAATAAAGCAACAAGATCAAAACATATGAACTAGCAAGAACGAGCCATGAACATGAAGAACGGAGGTTCCATTGCATAGATAGCTGGAAGATTACAAGCCGCTCTTGCAACCAAAAGCACTCGCAGGTGCCACCCTTTCTCTCCCACACACCCTTCTCACAAATCTGAAATTTCTAGCTCAAGGGGTGAGGAGGAGGTGCTCCCCTCCCCCTCTATTTACAACCTCAGGGGTGAGACCCCCAAACCTTAGGGGTTGCCTCCACCCTTGATCTGAAGATCAACGGTGTACAACATACACTCACTTCCGACAAGGAATATCCGCACCATATTCATCCGAAAGCATCCTCACACCTTCCTCGCAGCATCCTGGTTGTCAGCCCAAGCCTGGGCCAACCAGTCAATCCCTCTTCGCCACCAAATGACCAACGCCCGGCCTCCAGTTGTCTCGGATCCTTGCCGCAGTGAAGCTTCATGTCCATGTCATCTATTGTGATAGCCAGGTACCAAATCCGATCGCCTACACACCCCCGTATGCCCGATCCTCTAGTTCGCCTCCGCGGAATGGCGTCAACCACGTACCCATCAGCACATGGATCACAGAGGTGAGTCCAAACAAACCACTTATCTTCTCCTGCAAGGTTAGCTTCCGAAAACATAACTTTATCAAAAATCAAGTGCAACAAGATCATTGGAAAGCAATCGGTCACAAGAACTGACCTGACATGAGTCCGTTGGACACGGTCCAGTGAACCCTTCCCAGTTTCAAATTTTACGCTCGTTTGACCAAATGCACGACCAAAATACTTCCAAATCTCATCAAAGTAATACATTGTCACAAAATTCATCACAACACCAGGAAACCTACACATGGATCTCAACACCAACATACATCTAATCTGAACTAATTCGTTGAAGAAGAGGCCGACAATGTGGAGGTCATCGAGGTGTGCATCAGTGATGTGGAGGTGAATGAAGTGAATGCCAATGAGGTAGAGCAGGATAGGATAATTGCTCTTAATATGTTTGTGTGTTTGTACCTATTGCAATAGTGCATTGATGGTATCATGTCTTTTGTAGGATAACGGTGCGATGGATATGTATAAGGAGACTGGTGAGGAGTTCAAACTACTGCATTGTTAGAAGCTTCTCTGTGATGAACCGAGTAGTTGTCACATGTTGGACTGCTTGTCTACTCGAAGAGGCAAACATTAGGGACTAGCTCCATTGCGATGCGTTTAGACCGATCACCTATGGAGGAGTGTGTCCCACCGCCATGTAGGCCAAGGACATCTAGTACGAAGCAGTCAAAGTCTGCTTCTATGTCAATGAGAACCCTCTCTAATGAATTTGTTGAGATTTGGGCAATAACTACAAATAGAGTGATGAATGTAGGAATGTATTCTTTTGTAGAATTGCAACTTTGAAGTAAAAGGATGTGATTCTGATGGAGAAGCAGATAGAGGAGGCCTCGTATTATAACCGGGCTTCATACGAGGAAAGGATAATGGGGAAGAGATTAGATGGGATGTCCAAGCTTAAGTGTGAGTGCTACAGGATGAAGCAGCAGGAGATCTTTAATGCAATGTGGATGAGGAATGCTAGACAGCAGTCGGACCCTTTTCTCAATGAATTCTCCTATCTATTAATGCACAAGTTTGGTTAGTGAACAACTTTTTATTTCATCATCATTGTGTGTGATTCATTTGTGTAGATTTATGTGCAAGGTTGCATCTTTGTTCGTTTCATGTCTTTTGTGTGAATTGAGAACTTAATTTCGTTGTATTATGGTTTACTATGCTTCGAGCTTCATACGAACTGCAATTGAAGTGAACTATGTTTGTGATTTGTAAAATTTGTTTGTTATTTGGGCTTGCAACCATAATTAGAACATCACAATAACAAGGTGGATTTTATTGATAGCACTTGGGCGGCGATGGGATTACATAAAGATACACCATACATAGAATGCATAAACCGAACTCACACAAGTAACAATAAAGAACAATGAAGTGCCTAGCCACGACTATTCATTTCCCAAATATGCTCCATGATGTCTTCCTTCAGCTGCCTGTGCATTGGACGGTCTCAAATTTGGAGGTGCATTGCCATGTAGTTCTCTAATAGTTGTGACCCTTCACGTTCAACCTAAATCAGGTTACCCATCCCCTTGAAATCAGGTTCCCCTGGTTTGAGGCCCCCTTCGTATTCTATTATCATGTTGTGCATGATGATACACGCACATAAAATAAGTCGAGGTCTCCTCATCCCACAACCTTGCAGGCTCTCTGATGATGTGGAATCGATCCTGTAGCTATCCAAAGGCTCTCTCAATGTCCTTCCTACAAGTAGAATGAACTTTCGAGTACAAAATAGTTTTATTTGTCAAAGGCACCGAGTAGGCCTTCACGATGGTAGCCCACTCAAGGTAGATACCATCAGCAAGATAGTAACGCATGAGTAGTTGTGATTGTTGATGGAGAATTTGACGGCCAGAACCGCTCCATTGTCAAATAGAGGGGCTCAATAAAGAACGTTAATGTCATTGTTCGAACTTGGTACTCCAAAGAAGGAGTGCCTGATCCAACCATCGTAGGACACCATGGCCTCAAGGATGAGGGTTGGGACGCTATCGTGGCTAGAATAGGACCCATGGAATGCGGTGGGCCAGTTCTTCTAGCACCAATACATGCAATCTAGGCTTTCCAGCCAAGGAAACCCCAACTCTCGCGTACCGCCAGAAGGCGAGCAATATTTGCTGCTGTCAGAGCACGTAGGTACTAAGGACCAAACGCATGGGTGATTGTCTTTACAAACTTCCTAGTTCTCTCCAACAATAGTTTGAGTGAAATCCAAGGTACTCATCAAGGCTATCAGCACATCGTCCATATGCAAGCATAAGGATGGCAACCATCATCTTGACAAGCGGATGGAGGCCAAGCCTCATGGTGTTGTTCCGCTTCTGCTCAAAGTAGTAGTCGTCGTCGAGGACACCATTAGTGATAGGAAGAAACAGGCGGCGACTCATACGGAACCTACAACATTTAAAAATGAAATGAGCAAGAAAACGTGAAACATTTCATTCAAGCCAATCATAACGAAGAGCTCCACGGTACTTGCCTCCTATGAAATAATCCCTCATGGTGGATAGGATTGGCACAAAAATAATCCCTCACGAGTTGAGCATATCCCTCTTGCAGCCTCCGATTGATAAATCGACGGCCAGAGACTGGGCCGTGGTAACAGCGGCAGGATGGCTCTTCATGATGGGGTTTGTGTGACGATGTGATATGTTGTGGAGGTGTCATCCGAAGAGTTTTCTTCTATGACCTCTAGCACCTCATCAAGCTCATCCTCGCCATCTGAATGGATAGGAAATGACATGATATACTCAAGTGTTGTGGAGTGGAAGATAGGTGGTGGTGTTTGCATGGCACCCATGTCATTCCATTCATAGGCCATCTGGCTTATGATGGAAGACACACCCAACCTTCCAAGGCAAGCCCATACACCCAAGCTTCCAAGGAAAGCTAGCTTCAAAGAATCTGCACTGCTAGCGGAGGCTTGCAATGGAAGGCATCCAATGACACACACTTCCTTTCACTAGAAGAATGCCAATATTTTTTAATAAAAATTTCATAGGGCAATTTATTTTTTATTCTCGAAAAAATTGTCCAAAAAACCGACATTGCACACGAACATGCACGACGTATCGTAGTATATACGAATTTATGGTAAATGAAGAGAGGTGGTTATAGAGGTGGTTGGTATATGAATATAATATATAGGAGTGAGCAAATAGAGGGGGAGATATAGAGGGGCTGTTGGGATGGAGTGTTGTAATTATAGGAGAGAGTAGACAGAGGGGACAGTTTGAATGGATATAGAGGGAGAAAAATAAAGGAGCAATTATGGATGCAATAAGACGTGTACCTGAAGCGTCACTTCACGGGAACAGGAAGGAGAGAGTAGGAGAGGGAGGCGCCACGCAGGAGGGACGTGGAGGGAAGAAGATCCTCGAATATCCGATTTTCTGATTTTGAGCCACTAACATGCAGATCTATACAATGCCATCGTCTGCATGTCAATGACCCAAAGTCAGTGAGAGCAAGTTAGAGGATACACATTCAGAGAGAGTTGCACAGGCGTGATGGAGCAAAGGAGCGGTGCTCCAACGCAAGCATGGAGAGAGAGATGAGAGCAGGGATAGTAGAGGAGGATGTGAGCGGGCTGGCTAGCTCGGTTCTCATTTGGGCTTGGAAGGAGTCAACGACCCAAGTGGGAAGTGCTGACGAAATGGGCCGAGGGTGAGGCCCATGTATAAGTTGACGAGGAGGAATGGCCCTTAAAATTTATTTGAATTTTCAAGAAAAATGTACAATAGGGAAATCATTTAATTTATAAATATATGACCCGAGCAATCTAGGAAAATACATGCAATAATAGGAAAAGGCTCACTTTAGTTTTACCAAAATCTTTTCGTTTCACTCTTTAGTATTATAGGTGTAAATATAATGCATGCATTTAACATGATTTTCAGAATCATGATTTTTCCAAAAAATAAACATGTCAAATTTATGCGTAAAAATTTGGAATGTTACAGTTTGTACAGTGTCATGCAGCGTAGCTTTTGTTTCCATGCATCGATTTGGTCCCTACAAAGATGCAACCATTCTTTCTTATGCCATCCTTCAACGCCCACACATGTTTCTAGGCAAGGTTTCTTACTAATACCCCTAATAACTCCTCATGGCTTTAAATATGGATCATGCATGGCAATAACTACTCTTTGGTAGCTGCGCTAGTTCTCCGTGCAGATTGGCACTTGCTCCCAGTTCTTTTCAGCTTAACAACTTAACGGCTTAACAGCTTAACGATTTATTTACGTTTTAAAAAGATAAGTTTTGAGTTTTTTAAAATCCATTTTTTCGTTGTTTTAAAGGTGGGTCCTAACGCTTTCAAAAGTAAGTCAAACGAAATTGATCCAAACCTCGATACTACCACGAGAAGCGCTTGAAATTCAGTCATTTCAATCGTTCACCTGTTCAGCTGTTAAGATCAGCTCACAAGAACAGGGCCGAACATCTCTATACATACTTTAGAAACTCAGTACATACTTTAGAAACTCAGTACTCAATCTAACTACTAGAGTGAGCGCAAGTCTAGAAAAATGAACCAACATAGTGTTGGAGCCGTAGAAAACTCCATGGGCGAAGACTCTATGATGGTTTACATTGACTACAAAACGGACCAAGCAGAGAATAAATGGGCGTAGATCAGTCAGCAAAATTTTTCATTGGCCTAGGTGCATGATGAAAACGCGCCCTATATATCAGAATGGAGGGAGTACTGAAAAGGAGAATAGCAATCCCACTAGTTAATTTGGTCATTGCTGCCTTCTTATTATGTTCAGTAGTGAGATCTTGTTCATTCAGATGGCATAAACTTCTAGTATATGTTTTGATAATGAAGGGTTTTGTGCGCAACATGGGGTCTCCACCTATCGAAAAGACACTATCCCTAATTCTATAAATATATGTTCCAGTAGAGGAAACGTTTTATAGGTCCCATTCCTTTTTACAAATGATGCAATCATCTGATGATCAGTTAGTTAATCAAGTTTCAACATGCCACCCATATGTGTTATCTAGATTGTCGGCCAAATATACTTCATCTATTTAAAATCAGGTATTCTACCTCATAAAACAAAAAAAACGATGCTAATAAACCTCTGAAAATGGTTTTGAGGATGGTTTCACCACCATGGCATGCCAAATTGAGAGTGTGCATGTAACATGGCATTAGGCCAACATGTAAATGTCTCATCCCATTTCTGTTCTCTCTTTTCTCTCCCTAGCGCTCCCATCCTCTCCCCACTCCTTCCTTCCATGTCGTTCGGGCCAGGCCGCTGCAGCCACCGCTTCGCTGGAGTCACTACCATCCACTCCTATCTCCCAGCCGGTGGCACTGAAGTAGAGAGGAATTAGGGGCAGGCGGTGACTAAGGAAGATGGGAAACCAAGGGGATGTGGCAACGATGCAGAGGATGGTGAAGCAAGGGGAGGGCGGCTTCTGCAGAGAGCATGGAAATCAATGGCGGCTTTGGCCAGGGGCGGACTACAGTGTTAGGGCCGGTGTCATGCGACATCGGTGCCTTTTGGACAATCTCTTTTTATCTATTGCTACCTTATTAGTATATATACATATAAACTTATAATTTAAAGTTAAAAACTAGTGATTTAAGGTTAAAATGACCCCGATGACCCCAATAACTTGTTTTCTTGATCCGCCCCTAGCTTTGGTAGAGGACAGGGAAGTAGGCGCGTCAAGGTATAGAGGTAGGAACGTTTGAGCTCTTAACCGTCCATGCCGACGCTAACGCCATTGAAGATGAACACATCGCTAGTCGAGAGCAACACCATGTAGGCCATGCCAAAGCTGTCGTTCCGCCGTCGCCACCACCACCTTTGAATTGGTCACCCGCAACCTTGCCACCACAATACCCGCGATTTCACTATGCGCTTGCCCAACGCCACCTGCCGCCACGACGTGCGCTGGCCCCACGTCACCCACAGCCTTGCCGTGTGCGCTGACCCCGAGCCGACCACCGCGTGCAGGCCCCACACCTACTACCACCTCGCACGTGCAAGTATTTCCCAAAGGGTCATATCTGATGAGATAGTTGAAAGGGTAAAAGGTGGGAGAGGTAGTAGTGAGAGGGAGAGCATGACTTGTGGGCCTGCTTAGCTGGATTTTTTGTTTTATTCAAGTTTACGCCACGTGATGATACAATGACCAATAAATCTAGATGGACAACTAAGTGGCAAAACCGCCCCCAAAGGAATAGTTGCACCTTTTTTCTGGTTTCGTGGGATAGAAATAGAATAGTCTCATAGTTCAAAGGTTAAGTAGATGAAACACCATAGATCAGGATGAAAGATAGACTTTTTTACTTTAGTTATTTGCACAGCATAACACGACTCATGCTTGGTGGCAGAATCAGCTTAATTACTAGCACTAATTCTTCAAGTGCTGCTGTTGCATTTGTTGCTCCTAAACGTTGTTTACAGATGAGGGCTGCGTGCATATCTTGTATCCTATTCGATGCAGTGGAAGAGGACTCGGTGTTGGATATAATATTATGCATTCTAGCTATTATAATATTCATGGGATCCTCTGGGTGATCGGCTAAAGAGGATCCAGACCTTCAAGCTCGATTCAGAAATTGCCCATACAAACCGTGATGATATTTCCTTCGGACATCCACCTCGAAAGAAGCAATAACGTAGATCCCATAAATTTATAGGGCAATCGAAATAGAAAAGAAAAGTGTAGAGAAGAATTTTGCAGCCATTGGTCTTTAATTAAGCATCTCCAGCTAGGAAAGCATCTTTAACTTTTTTACGTTGCAGTTTTAAGTTTATAAATATTTCAGACGAATGAATAAAAATATACAAGGAGAACACAACAAAAAAAGGCATAATCAGATTTAAAAACAGTTAAAACCTTGAG
Source organism: Raddia distichophylla (assembly GCA_005191435.1). Taxonomy (NCBI): domain Eukaryota; kingdom Viridiplantae; phylum Streptophyta; class Magnoliopsida; order Poales; family Poaceae; genus Raddia; species Raddia distichophylla. The sequence goes on from SPJY01024035.1 coordinate 38,305, forward strand.
AAAGCAGATGTTTCTCCATATTTCTAGTGT
>SPJY01024043.1:0-10416 GCA_005191435.1 Raddia distichophylla
AAGAAGTGTGCCTTCGGAGTGTCGGTCGGCAAGTTCTTGGGGTTTAGGGTGCACCAGAGAGGGATTGAAGTTCATCCTGATAGAGTAAAGGCGATCTTGAGTACCAAGCCTCCGGATTCAAAAGTTCGTCTACAAGAGCTAATCGGTAAGATTCATTATTTCAGGAGATTTATTTCAAATTTATCGAAAAGAATCATACCGTTTTCTCCATTGCTTAAGCTGAAAATTCCGATAAGTTTATTTGAGGACCGGAGCAGCAGAAAGAGTTTGATAATATTAAGGAATATCTGGTTAATCCACCTGTTTCGGTTGCTCCGAAGGAGAATTTGCCGTTTAAGTTGTATCTATCGGTATCGGATAAAATATCGGTATCGAAAAAACAATAGGGGCAGTTCTGGTCCAGGAGATTGATGGAAACGAGCATGCAATATTTTATTTAAGCAGAAAGTTGTTGGATCCAGAAACCCGATACACGGTAGTAGAGAAATATTGCCTTTGTTTATACTTTGCTTGCACTAAGTTGAGGCATTATTTGTTGGGTGCTGAATGCAAAGTAGTTTGCCAAACCGATGTGGTCAAGTACATGCTTAATGCTCCAATTATCAAAGGACGCCTTGGAAAATGGGCATATACTCTCAACGAGTTTGATTTAACGTATGAATCTCCTAAAGCCGTCAAGGGGCAGGTATTAGCCGATTTTATTACACACCATCAAGATATTAATATGTCGATTCTTTTGCCATGGGTAATGTTCTTTGATGGATCGGTTTGTAAAAAGGGATGTGGAATCGGTATTTTTATAGTTTCCCTTGGTGGTGTTTCTTACCAATTCAGTGTTACTGTGGATTTTGGATTAACCAACACAAGTGGAGTACGAAGCTTTGATTCAAGGATTGGAGTGGTTAATTCAAGCTGGAGCTATTGCTGTGAAAGTTTATGGAGATTCACAACTAATAGTTTTTCAGATGATCGGTAAATATGAATGTCATAGTGAACTGCTTCGGGAGTATTTCGAAAAGGATTCAGATTTGGCTAAACATTTCAGTGTATTTACAATTCAACATATTTCGAGATAACAGAATTGTCAAGCCAATGAATTAGCCCAAGAAGCGTCAGGATATAAATTGCCGATCATGAAATTGGAGATTGTTCCAGGTGAAAATTAGATACCACTGGGTTGGCAAGCAGAGATTATCGGTTATCTTAAGATCCCCAAGGAAAAGCTGCTAGGAAACTTAAAAGAAAAGCTCAGAGGTATGTATTGATCAGTGACAAGCTATATTAACGGAGTTTTGATGGGTTATTACTTAAGTGCCTAAATGAAGAAGATGCTACAGTCGCGATCGGAGAAATTCACGAAGGTCTTTGTGGGACACATCAATCAGCGCATAAGATGAGGTGGATGCTGAAGCGTGTTGGGTTTTTCTGGTCAACAATGGTGGAAGATTGTTTCAAGTATTATAAAGGCTACAAAGACTGTCAGAAATTTGGGAATGTCCAGCATGCGCCTGCATCTATTTTACATCCGATTGTGAAGCCATGGCCATTTAGAGGATGGGCAATTGATATGATCGGAGAAATATTTCCTTCCTCGTCCAAGGGGCATCGGTATATATTGGTGGCAACGGATTATTTCACTAAATGGGTTGAAGCTATACCATTGAAGAAAGTAACAACCATTGAAGCAATTGATTTTGTTAAAGAGCATATAATTTACCGATTTGGTATCCCTCAGACTATCACTACGGACCAGGGATCGATATTTATGTCAGAAGCATTTCAAGATTATGCTCGAAGCTTGGGAATCACAACGATCAACTCCTCGCCGTATTATGCTCAAGCCAACGGCCAAGCGGAATCTTCTAATAAAAGTGCTACAAAGCTGATTAAGAGGAAAATCGATGAGAGGCCGCGGGGTTGGCATAATACTTTGGCGGATGCGTTATGGGCGTATCGGATTGCTAAGCATGGGGCTACCAAAGTGTCACCTTTTGAATTGGTCTATGGTCAAGAGGCTGGTTTACCAGTTGAAGCTATCGTCGGATCTACGAGAGTTGAAGAACAAAATAACGTAAAAGCCGATGATTATAAAAATCTGATGGTGGATAAGATTGATGACATGGTGGCAATTCGATTGAAGGCTTTAGAGTATATTGAGCGCGACAAGCAAAGAGGGGCCAGACATTATAATAAGAAGGTTGTGCCAAAAACTTTTGAAGTGGGAGATCTTGTATGGAAAACGTTTTTACCGATTGGTTCTAGAGATCCTAAGTACGGGAAATGGTCTTCAAATTGGGAAGGGCCGTTTAAGATGAATCGGATTGTTCCTGGAAACACATATATTTTGGAGACGCTTGAGGGGCAAGTTTTCGGTAAAGCGATTAATGCTAAGTATCTGAAGAGATATTATCCAAGTGTTTGGGTTGGAGCTTGAGTAGAGAAGTTGATAAAAGCCGAATTTCAAATAAATCGCCTATAGTTTAAAAGTTGACGAACACTTGACCGAATTGATGTTGGTATTTCACTCAACACATTGCTGTTGAGAAAAAGCCAATTCTGATGAATCGCCTATAGGTGAAAACAATGGTAAAAGCAAAAGGACATTTGCGTAAAGGAAATAAAATTATTACAAAGGCACGATGGCCTTGAATGTTTTGCGCTCAATGGGCCAAGTGTTTATCAGCAAACATTGCCGATCTATCCATAGAACAATGTTTTTAACTGGCTTGTGGGCCATCTAATCGCAAAATTCAAAAATGGCTGCGGCGGCACTAGCTATTGTGTCACGAATCTAGTTAACAGTGTCGGTATCTTCCTCGACTGATCCGGGCATAATCGGTATTTTCTTCTTGGCGTCCAACACAGCCAAACCGCAAGCCTTCACTATACTATACTTCTCTTTGGCCGCCGATTTGGACTCCTCAAAACTTGAGCGGGCGGATGCCTCGGCTTTCCTTTCTTTTTCCAATTCTTGTACCAAGGATTTGACCCTTGAAACTGCCTTGGAGGCAGCGGTCTTTGCCGATTCGGCCTCTTGCTTCAGCTTGAGGAGTTTATCGTTTTGGGAGTTAGCGTCTTGACTGAGCACCTTGAGCTCTGCTTCAGCGTCTTTGAGAGCTTCCCTCTGATGGAGCCGATCCAGTGCAGCCTCAAAATCGGCTTTGTTCTCCCTAAGAGGCAGCAATTTTTGGATGGCTGAGACCACCTGCTCTGGGAGAATTTCCTTGATGGAGTCTGCTATCTCCCGTACAACAGATGGATTGGCCAGAAGAGCCGATTCGTTGCCGACCAGCTCCCACATCTGCTTCAACTTTGCGAGGGTGTCTGGGAGAAACCGATTGACCTGGCTGGCTCTGCGGCAGTTGGCTCGGTGATGACGACTGGAGGGGATGGAGTCTTGATCGGTGAAGATAGTATGTCCAGATCGTCATCATCAAGCCAATCCATGCTGGATGGATCGAAATTCAGCTCTTCGGTTTTTCCCCCATCATATGTGATAACCTGCGTGGATACTACTGTTACCCGAACTGGGCTTCGAGGTTGAAACATATAGTGGAAAAAGGAAATTTTTAAAGTTACAAGAGATCGGAATTTAAGAATTTCATAAGTTAAGGTAAGAAGTTTCCGATTACATCTTGGGGGTTGAAGGTTGGTGGTGTCTGTGATGCCGGCGGAGGAGCAGGAGTGGTGTTCTTCTTTTTCTGGACAGGAGGGGTGTCCTAAAAATTACGATTCCGATGAGATGACATAAAGGAAGTTGTGAAAATTTGTGGAAAATTAAGTGCTTACTGTGTCACATACAGACTCCGTGCTATCAGGTGTACGCACCTTTTGCGGCCTAGGTTTTTTACTTGCCAATTTCTTCTTTTGGCCGACGTCACCTTCGGGTCTCCCTATTGATCAAAGAGAGTAAGAAATCGAGTTTTTGTTTAAATTTTACAATAAGCCGATTGTACCTCTCTTCTTGGGTTGCTGAGAGGATCCTTGGGTAAAAGCCGACGCGGACTTGGCTGTTGAGTGGAGGCGTCCGGCTTCGTCCCCAACGAGCTTGGCTTTGGGGCGCTTGTCTCCGCTCTGAAAAAGGAAAATAACACAAGGTTAGTTATCGGAAAAAGAACAGTATGAGTTAGTGAACGCACGCAAGTTAGTAACCTCGCTGTCAGAAGACTATGCATGTTTTTGAGATTCTGTTCTTTCGTCATCTGAATCTGATGAAGAGGGGCCTGACTCGGAAGAATTTTCCTCTTCATCATTATCATCATCGGAATCATTAGAATCAGTATTTGCTTTGCTGCTTTGTTCCGATTCTGATGGAAGTTCTTGTATACCGGTGATCTTTGGCCAGTTGGGTCTGTATACTTCTTTCTTGCTAGTGAATTTTTCGATTAAGGTTGAGGCTCCACCTTCTGTGGCATAAATATTCTTGGCAATAGATTCCCACCAAGCTCTGAATTTTGGAGAAGTTGCAGACCACATTATAAACTCTGTCGGCATTTCAAAATCAATATGAGCAGCAGCTAAGATTCCATATGCCGATTGAGAGTTCAGATCTTCTCTAGCATTCAAGTGGCGGTATATGAACATATCGGGAATGTCTTGTCCTAGATTGAATTGCCGAGCAAATATGGCAGGATGATAGAACTCATAAGATGGTTTTCTGATGTGAGTTCTTGTGCTGAGAATAGCAAAGAAAATGCCCGGAGAGATAAACTCTTTGAATACTGATAGGACTTCGCCACTTATTACCTCATTGAATCGAAAAAAGGAGGGAACTGGGTATTTGTCCAATTCAGTATATGGATTGAAATGTTCTGTACTATATTTTGATTCAGACATGGTATAAAATGCAACTATGGAGTGGGAGAAGTCCTCTTGGTTCAGACGCCTTCTGTTACAATTAACCGAGGTCATTTCCCCATAAGATCTACAGGGGCGTTCAGAGCCATCGGTTTCCTCTTCACTCGGGAATTCCATATTAAAGTCAAGTTTCTCTGAAGAGTTGTATATGTGAAGTTTCAAGAATAGACAGATAAACCAAAATGGGCCATCCATATTTCCAACTGAATAATCGGATTTTCTAGAACAGAGACCTTCCCTGATCTCGTGCATCATCCGATATGTAGCTCCGAGCAAGTACTTTCTGATTGCTAGTTTTTGCCCGGTTGCTAGAGCTTCGGCTACTCCTTGGTAGACTTTACTGGGGCTGAGAGATTGGCCACATAAAAAGAATCTGTCCAGCCACATATTCAGAAAGGCGATGTGTTCCTCATCTTCTACATCGCCTATTTTCTGATGAGTTGTGATGTAGCGCTGCCATCCGAAGTTCTTCTCGGGAACTAACTTGAGAGTGGCAAACAGATCAAAAGCCGATAGCATTTCGCCATTGGGACTAAGACCAAGCAACATTGCTACGTCCAAAAGTGTAGGGCTTATAGGTCCTGTTGGGAAGAGAAAAGCATTGGTTGTGTCGCACCAAAAATATGCCGATGCTGCCATAAAAGGTTCGTCCGCTGGAGGAGGATGCAAGGAAAGAAGAATAGCATCGACAATTCCTAACTCGTTCCATTGTTCCTTTTTCTAGGCTATAGACCCGAATGAGCCAGTCCTTGTATCCCTTGATCGGGCTAGGCCAAGAACGGAATGCCGATTTCCAGCTGTTCATACTAAGCTCATCGGCAAATAACGGAAGTCCTGCTACTGAGTGATCTATGAAAGCTAATGGGTCTCTTTCCGCTATCGGGCCCAAAGAATACAAAGCCTCAGAATCGGAGCAACGGAATAGTACCTGAGACATATTGCCGATTGGGAGTTGTACAAAGAGGAAGCTGTGCGCTGAGAGATCTTCAGAGCTTCAGAAATCCGATGCAGGAGGCTTGTGCGCAGGAGAATGGGTGAAAGTGACAGCGAGTGCAGTCTATTTATACCTGCGGTAAAACTAGGGTTTTTACCGGGGGTTTCGGCGTTACTGTTTCGGCCTATGTCGTGTAGTGGGCTGACACGTGTTCTCAGAATGGGCCAGAAGCGAGGAGTGCAGGGGTAAAACTGTGAAATATTTCAAGATAATTTGATGAAAATCCGATTTTAAGTGAAAGATCGGCTAATGAGAAAACCCATTGCCAAACTTAGGGGCATATGTTGACACCCAAATTTGGCAGGAAAATCGGATATTGCGAAGTGGCTAATTTCATCAGAATTACTGGGCCGAAACAGAAAATGGGTGTTGGTGATTGGTAAGCAGCCCACCTAGAGACGGGCCTTGGGCTGATTCCATGTCGGCCCACCGTACACGCAGAAGGCCACCCTTGGCCGTACCGAAGGAAGCGCCTAACCCGTCGGGGCCTTCCCCGGGCTAAACCAGGTCAAAACCACGCCTTAGCAGGCGTTGCGCGCCTCCCGGGCTAGCCATAGCCCGGGAGATGGTCCCACGGACAGTCCGTCTGTCCGGGTCTCAAGGGCCACCCTTGGCCGTACCAGAGGAAACGTCTAGCCCTCCAGGTCTCCCCGGGCTTGACCAGGTCAAAACCGCGCCCCCAGCGGCAGCGTGCACCTTCCGGGCTATCCTTAGCCCGGGAAAGGGTCCCGCGGGCAGTCCGCCTGTCCGTGGACAGGTGGCGACAACTGTCATGTCCCACCACGCTTTCCCCGGCCTTGACCGGGACGAACTATGCCTCCCCGAGAACCCGCAGCCCGGGAAGAGGCACGCGGGCAGCCCGGTTTGTCGTTTGCCTCCTTTGGCAGGCGGCGACGGTTGTTACACTACGCGACGCCCCCAACGGGTGGCGTGAGGCTGGCTCAGTCTAGTCAATGCTATATTGGGGATAAAGAGAAAGCACTTTCTCCCTAAAGCACGATTCTTCCCCGTATCGGCATTATAAGACAAACACGTGTCCTGTACTAACCTGAACAGCTTCTCTCTGCAGGTTCCGGATCAGACCGAGCCCCGGAACGAGACAAGAGTACCGCCACTAAAGCAAAGACCAGCACGGGGCCCGCCGTATCGACTCCGGGCGACCCGAGCGACCCGCCGCGCCTATAAAAGGGGAGGCCCCGCATTCAGTCGGGGCCAGGCAGTTTCAGGCAATCACCCAAGCAACACACACATCCGAAGCTTCCTCAACAGTAGCCATAGTCCTTAGTCACCACCTTTGTAAGTTCGGGATCGGTGCCTTCAAGCCCGGTCTCGGCACCTCTGTACTGTTTTCCATCATATAATCAACAAGGTTGGAGTAGAGCAATTACCCGGCAGTGGGGGCTCGAACCAGGGTAAAATCGTTTGTGTCTTCACGTTTTGTGTTCCTCTCTTCCTTCTTCTTCCCCCTGTTCTCTTTCTCACCGTACGAAGGACCTGTACCTGGATTGCCAAGTCGCACCAGGCGCTGTCCGGGAAGATAGCGCGGCCTGAGCCCCCTTGAGCTTGGCCGCCGCCCCGGGCTGTTGAGAAGGGTGGTCATTGGGCCTCACACTAACTACAAATTCGTCTGCCGGTCCGTGGACCCGCTGCTCTTCAGGAGCGCTTTTCCCAGACACCGACTGCTGGCGCCCACCGTGGGGCCCTTGAGTTCCCGTCAGCAGTCTGCTCCCTTGGACATGCCTGAGATTCCGAACGGCGACGAGGTCTTTGATCTCGAGTTCAATGAGTGTGACGATCTGGACGACTTGGTCCCATCGTACGAGGGCTGGCGAGAGGAGTACATCTCCAAAGCCGGGGCTGACGAGATGGAGGTTGACACCTCTCTCGCCCCAGGGGTAGATTTTCGCACCGAGGAGTCGCTCCCTGAGCTTGACCCCTCTGTCACCCATGTCAGCGAGATCCCATGGAGTTCGAGCTGCTTGGTGACTCCGCCGCTTCCGCTGGCGACACCGGGACGTTTCCCTCGGTCTCGCGCATGTCTCGCTGTGTATTCGCAGCCGCGGCCGACGATGACGTCGGGGATAAGGAGGCCCAGGAGCAGCAGCGCCGCCGCACTGCAGCCCGGCACTTCTTCCACTATGCCGGCTGTCGAGTCCTGGACGGGATCTGGCAAGAGGACAGTCGCCAGCACACCCCACCGGGCCGCCGGCCGGTCAGTTCCCATGTCGGGACCTGCGTAGCCAGCAGAAGGCGCACGCCATCGCCACGGTCGTCCGCGACCTGGAGAAGGACCCCCATGGTTTCACCATGGTGGACCTGGGCCCAGTCATCGCCGAGGCCTTAGCGACATCACCTGCGGCATCGCCATGCACGAGGAGCAAAACGGCGGCGGTCGCCCGGACATCTGGCGCACGGACCGCTCCGGCCACAGCGGCACTCAAAACCGCTCCGGCCACGGCGCCACTCAGAACCGTTCCCGTCGCAGCCGCAGCCACTCTCGCCAAACCCAGACAGCCTCCTCCGCCGGCTGTTCGTCACGTGCCCCGGGCGGAGTGTTTTCTCGCCTGGGCCCGCTTCGGGACGCCTCTCCCCCGAAGGCCGCGCCAGGCTGCTCCTCCTTCTGCCGCGCTCTCCGTGAGGCGCCATGGCCGCCGAGGTTCAAGTCCGGGCCAATTGAGAAGTTCGACGGGAGCAAGAATCCCAAGGAGTTCCTGTCCATCTACACCACCGCCATCCAAGCCATGGGGGGGAGACGAGGCCGTCATGGTCAACTATTTCCCCACTGTGCTTGAGGGAATGGCCCGAACCTGGCTGTTCAACCAACGGCCTGGTTCCATCCGCAGTTGGGCCCAGCTTCAGGATGCCCTCCGCACGAGCTTCTAGGGATGTTACGCCCGCTCTGGGTGCCCCTAGGATCTCAAGCTCATGGTGCAGCGAGACGATGAGAGTCTCCACGATTTTGTTTACCGGTTCGTGAGAGCCCGCAACACGATCCCCTATATCTCGGACGAGGCCATCATTGAGGCCTTCAAGGGTGGCGTGAGGGACCGGCGCTACACCGAGGAGCTCGAGCTCTACCCGGTCAATATCGCGAGCGAGCTCTTCCGCACCGCGGCCCTCTACGTCAACGCCTCTGAGGCGGTTGAGCGCAAGAGGGGCCGCGCGACAAGAAGAAGAAGAAGCGGCCGAGCACAAGTGGGGCCGTGCGAAGAAGAAAGCAAAGACCGGCGATGGCCCGGGCAAGGCCGAGGCAGAGAAGAAGAAGAAGAAGCGGCCGGAGCAACCCGCCAAGTTCATCGCCGCGGTTGAGCCCGACCAGCCCGAGTGCCCACCACCGCAGCGTCCTCTGCCAGTACGCCTAGCGCCTCAGCGTCCGCCGCAGCAGCGCCCGCCGCGACCTACCCAGGTCGGAGGCAGGCCACGTGGCGGCCAAGGGCCTTCTCAGGGCCGTCCTCCTCGTCCACAGCGGCAACAGAACAGAGGTGAGGACCCGTTCCATGATCCCAGTCTCTTCTGTCGCCTTCACCAGCGCCCCGGCCACGACCTGCGTAACTGTCGCACGTGGGCCCGCCAGATCGAGGATTTCTACGCCGGTCGCAGCCCCATGCCTGAGCTACCTGAGGGCACGGCCGCAGCGCCTCTTCTACAGGACGGCCAGGACCAGGGTTTCCCTGAGGCCCATGGCCACGTTGCTGTCATCTTTGGCGGCACATCAGCCTACACTACTCGCTGCGAGCTAAAGGCCGCGTCTCGCGAGGTCCTCCACATCTCCAGCGGCAAGCCCGCGGCAGAATCCCTGCCTTGGTCCAGCCAAGCCATCACCTTTTTGGTGACAGACTGCCTGGCCGGACTCTCCAAACCACAGCGCCTCCCGCTGGTGCTCTGCCCCACAATCAGCAACACCCGAGTCGACCGCGTTCTCGTGGACAGCGGGAGCTCGCTGGATATCATTCCTAGTCTACCGCGTCCTCGTGGACAGCGGAAGCTCGCTGGACATCATCACCGCGCGCGTCCTGGGCCTCATGCAGGTCCCGCGCTCCAAGATCAGGGACATCACCATTCCCTTCCACAGGATCGTCCCAGGATCGTCGCTTCGCCCCGTCGGGCAAGTCGTGCTGCCCGTCACGTTCGGCTCCTCCGTCAACTTCCGGACGGAGTACATCACCTTCGAGGTGGTGGAAACCGACCTCCCCTACAACGCCATCTTGGGACGCCCCGCGCTCTCCAAGTTCATGGCGGTCTGCCACCGCGCCTACCATTGCCTGAAGATACCGGTGCCAAAGGGAGTCATCACCGTCTGGGGGAACCACAAGACGGCCTGCGACTGCGACGAGACCGTGCTGGCCATGGTAGGCCAGCTCCCTACCCGTGGTCCCAGCAGCAAGGAGCGCTCCACAGCGCTCCCGAAGGTGGCACTGCAGACGCAGGAGCCCACCAAAGCCATCGTCCTCACGGAGTTAGACCCCTCCAAGGTGGTCTACGTGGGGACAAACCTCGAGCCTCAATAGGAACGCGAGCTCATTATCTTCATCCGGGCTAACAAGGGTGCGTTTGCATGGGAACCG
>SPJY01024045.1:0-20622 GCA_005191435.1 Raddia distichophylla
TGCTTTTCATGTAAGACTTAATTTAAATTGGCATATAGATTAAAGAAATGACGAAATCAAGAGAATTTCAAGAGAAAATGACTATATTAGCCCTGTTATAAATGACTTGAAAATATAAGAGAGAACATCGCGTGAGAGTTGTTCATGCATGCATTAGAGAGAATTATGCAATAAAATAAGAAAAAAATCAATAAATTCGCATTCACAATGTATATTTTTAAAAAGATCGATAATTCAAACTATATGGCCTTGCATAAAAAACATAGGGATTAGATAGCTACATGATATTTCTAATTATAATTGTTATTTGGATTAGGACATATATGGGCGATCCAATATTTGGTAACATGGTTTTTCAAAGCCATGATTTTGCAATACCATGACCATATATGGCCATGATTAGGACATGTATGGGCGATCCAATATCGAAAATTATTTCACCATTAGTTCCATGGTTTTAACAAATCTCATTAAAATTGTGGTAATTTTCAAACTGCCAATGTTTTGGTTACACGGTTTCTTAGATTCATGGTCAAGGAACAAAAGCAAAACTTTATATCAAACTTAAGTTTTCGATAGTAAAAACCATGGTTTTGACAAAACCATCATATTTTCATGATATAAACTATCAAGATAACCAAACACCTCATGGTATGAATACCATGAAATTCTCATAAACCATGGTTTTGCATAAAAAAGGTGTAATATAAATTTATATTCTAAAAAAGCCTCCGCTATTAAAAAAACAGACAAGACGAGTCCCGCCGCCAAGAGAGGGTCTCACGGTCGGACCATCTCTCGACGGCTCTCCCCGCGGTCACCGATATCTGCGCTCCAAGCGGGGTTCCTTGCGGTGGCACACCCTTTCACTCGCCGCTGCGGACGTGACAAATATGGCATCTTCGCCTCCGCCATCCGCTAATGCTCATTGGGAATAGCATCGTCGTTACAACGGGTGTGGTTTGCCATCCCGATGCCTACCACTCCCACACATCGATCCGCTCAAAATCCACATTACTATATCTTATTCATGAATTACTAGCTAGCTAGATAATTTTTTTAAGAAGAAACAAAAACCATTAAGCACTAAACAGCATAAGCTACGATGGATATAGTGTATGTATCAATACCTTGTCTATAGAAATATTTCATATCATTTGCTCACCATCTGTATCCAGACAAGAGATGTTCATGTTGAGGTGCATAGGCTGTTTTTATAGCTGCTGGAACTAGAGAACTGTATCCAGCCTTTGGGCTCATGGCTGAATACAGACTTTGTGATCCTAGCTAGTCCGAGTGATGAATGATTAATGTCCACTGCCTACTATGCTCTGTACAATGTGCCAATGAATCAAAATTTCACACGTTATGTACCATTGAAGGTTTGAGAGTAATTACAAGGTTCTCCATTTTTTATATAATGTTATCTCTCATATTTCCAAGCTAACCAAGAGAAAGTGAAAAAAAATTACCATAATAACCCTATTATAAATGATGTGAAAATATAAGAGAGAACATCATGCAAGAGAATTGTTCATAAATACATGAGAGAGAATTCTTTAAGCCAATTCACCCCCCTCTAGGCTATATCTCGATCCTTCAATGTTGGCACATTACCTTTTACTTATTTGGGCATACCATTACTACAGCAATTCATGTCAATGATTGATTGATCGAGTCCAACAATCACTATAGGAATCTCCCTTAATCCCGAGAGCTGAAAACCCTCGCTATAAAGGCAGCAACCCTCGCGATTAGGTATTCTCGAGCGCCAGCCCTCGCGAAAAGGTGCTCGTAAGTTCTCCCCCGCAAATAACAAAGTAACCCGAGGGTGGGGCCCTCGCGAATAGCTAAATGCGAGGGCTGGTCGCGTGTACCTGGCATGGTGGCTTTATCACAAGGGTTGTGAAGCCCTCGCGCCAGTCTGTGGGGCCCGTATGGCACTGGCGTGGGGCGGGAACAGCTTCCCCTTACTCGCGAAGGCGTCGAGGCCCTCGCGTCTAATTCGCTCGTTGGTTTATCATGAGGAACACGTAGCCCTCACGAATAATTGGCCTTGGGTGCAGCTATTGCGAGGGCCTTTGCAGCCCTCGGGACATAGTTATTTCAGGAAAAAAAAACCATTTGAAATTTCAATTTCCACAATTTTACAAAACAGAAAACACACACACACACACTCACATTCAGATTCAGTTCCACATCGCACATTCACATAACACATCCAATATCTCACACGGCACATACATATCGCACAATCACATAGCACAAACACATCGTTCATATAACAAATCAACATCCCACAATTAGTTCACATACACATCCACATCCAAATTTACATTCATTCATCCATCCATCCGTCACGAGGCTCTATACGGGTCAGGGAAGATCGAAGGAGTAACGTCCGTTGGAGGGATGGTCAAAGGAGCGCTGTGGTGCAAGGAAGAGCGAAGGGGTTGTAGTTAGTAGGATTAAAAACCCGTCAGTCCCTGCTTCCGCCCACTCGTGCTTTTTGTAATGGTATTTTTGTGAAATTTATCTTTTTGTTTTCTGAATTAATGATCTGGCTTCATGAAATCTCGGTAACAGTCAAAGAATCTTACCTTGCCACCGTGTGTGAGCGTGAATGCCACGGTATGCATATCGAACAAGCGAGCTTGACCTGTGTGCTTCAGCCAGAGAACATGTCGTATGCAGGAAAGTCATGAATTGACCATAGATTTGCAGCTCTCATAAGAAAATTGGTGTATGTGACTTTGTCATAAGTCATAGCTACTGTTTCCCACAACTATTTCAACTCATCTACCAATGGCCTTAAAAAAGATACAAATTCCTCCCATGATATTTTGGACCGGGCACTATGAGTGAAAAAAACATAAATTCGTTCTTCATAAGTTGAGACGGTCTTACATTTAGAGGGATACTGAAGATTGGCCAACAAGAGTATAATCAAGTGGTCATAATGAAAAGACTGAACCCATCTATGGCAATTGCAAGACGCGCGTTTCATGTATCGCCTGCAAAATCAAGGTGCTTCCTATCAAAATGCTTCCAGGCTTCTTCATCAGATGGATGCACCAAGACATCAGGGTTCCGTTTGTGCAGCATATGCCACCTCATGCTATTTGATGTGTCCTCCGTCATGAAACACCGTTGGAGGCGATCTTTCAACGGGAAGTAAAACAACACTTTCTTTACCACACTAGTCTGAAACTTGTTGCCATTAGAGTCCGTGGTCTCAAAGTTCCGCGATTTTCCACAATGATCGCACCAGGCCTTTCCCTCCTCATCTTTGTAATACAACATGCAGAGGTTCTCACAGTAATCTATTAATACAACATGCAGAGGTTCTCACAGTAATCTATTTTCTTGTATGGCATTACTAAACCCGACAGGAGCCTTGTACACTCATACCAAGTCTTGGGCATCTTATGGCCTTCCGGGAGGGCATCACACCAAATAGCCAACATCTCATCAAAACATGCGATGGACATATCGAACTTGGACTTCACAGCCATCATACGTGTCACCTGAGACAGGACATTCACTGACGTTGCATCGTGCAAAGGCTTTTTGGCTGACTCTTGAAGTCTAAAGAAATCGGCCATGCCTAGCTGTGAGTCCTAGTCATCACCATCATAACCGTGGCCAATATCAGCAACCGTGTCCTCCATCCGATTTGTTTCATCAAAACCTTTGGGAAGTCCAGCTAGCGTAACCTCGGCACGAGTACTCTCCTCATGACATACCCACCGATGGTAACCGACCTTGAACCCATTCTTCACTATACGTGTCTCCATTTCGTCATGTGGTCTCTTTCGACAGTTACCACATTCAACACAAAGGCAATGGACAGCGCCTTCAGCCCCCTCAAACCATGCATCTTTGTTCGCGCGATCGACACCCAGCCATCATACATCCATTTTCTATCTTCACCCACACCTTCACGAACAAGTTGATACATAAGCTAACCATAATCTTCCCTTGTGTACAAGCAAACGGTAGCCCTCATGCATAATCTAACAATAGCCCTCGTAATTAACATTTCACTAAACTCACAACCCTCGTGATTAAACCTATATACGTGCATGCATAGCCCTCGTAACAAAGCATTCAAACATACAAAAGGCGCGAAGAAACCTTGTTGTTCGATGGTGTGCGGTGTCGCGGTACGGGGCTTCTCCTCACCTCAATCATGTTCCTGCTGCTCCTAAACGTGCTTCGGTGGCGGTGGTGGTGTACAACTCCTCCTCCTCCTCCCTTCCCTCTCTCTTAGCGGTGGCATGTGGTGAGCGGCGCGGCAGCGGTCGCGCGGGGCGCAGTGGTGTCGCGATGCACAGCGGGACGCAGCTGGAGCGTGGTGGCGAGGGCGCAGCGGCAGCGGCGGCGAGCGCATAGGCGACGGCGGCGGGGACGAGTGCTTGAACTTAGGCGAAATTTTGCCCAAGTCCAAGCGCTCCTAGATCTATGTCTGCCTTACTCACGAGGCCCACATAGCTCTCTTTACTAAGGCAGAGAGGCTGTAGGTGGTCCCCACAAGAACCAGTGAACCGTTGGGGCAAGTTATTCACGACGGCCATATAGCCCTCGCGAGTGACTGGCAGGTGTCCACAGTTATTCATGAGGGCTACTAAGCCCTCGTGAGTAATGAAGAGAGGCTGCAGGTGGTCCCCGCAAGTACGTGTGAACCGTTGGGGTAGGTTATTCACGAGGGCCATCAGGCCCTTACGAGTAACTGAAGCCAGACTGGCCGATAGGCCCTGCGAGGAGCATTCCTCGGGCAAGTGTCCATAGATATTCAGGACGGCTAGCTAGCCCTCGCAAATAATCAAACACCAGGGCTAGCGGTGCAACCCTCGTGTACATGACCAAATATACACCAGGGCCAACTTGGCCCTCGTGTATAGACCATATATCCGAGCATTTTAACCTAAACCCTCGCTAGTAATAAATTGTCTCCTACCATCCCAAGTTTCAAATATTTTTTAAAAATCACAAATATTAATTTAAAATTTATTTGAGTCACTAAGATTCATTGGCCATGCAAAAAAACTTTAAAAATAAATCGGAGATCTGCGATATTGTGACTTTCATAACTCGCTCCATCTGTTTATCGATACAGTGATTATACAAGAATACATTTTGAAATTTCCACATTTCATCATATCATACATTATTTATGCATTACATATTTAATTCACGATTCCACGTTACACACTAATAAACAGTACACACTAACCAGCACGATTTTAGAAAGGTTTCACGATAACTTGACGACGCCTCATCGTCAAAGTAGATGACGATAACGTCTGGTCTAGGCGGGCACTCTCGTAGCGCGGTTGCTGCAGTCTAGTCGGCAAGAAAATTGGCGCCACAGTTGTGGCAAAATGTGGCAAGAAACGACTCTATGACATGTGGGGTTGGAGGCTAAAAAAGTGTGGTGCAACTAAAGTTAGGTGTTGAACCAAATACGCTTCAGAAAGTGTGCAAGTAATGTTAGGCGTGGAAACCTTAGGTAGTGAACCAAATAAGCCCTAAGTTTTATAGTGGTCACACTCACGAGGGCTCAGTGTAGGCCCTCGCGAGCAGTTGCTCATCCAGTCTTACTCATGAGGGCCTCACAGTGAGCCCTCGCTAATAACCCCACGTGACCATAGGTTGTGGGGGACTAATCAATTATTGCGGCCATTAGTGGTGAGGGCTAAAAGTTGGCCCTTGCGAGTAGATGGCAGCGACCATTTGATGTGAGGGCATCCATTTAGCCATCGTTAGTGGATGTTTTAATACGAGGGCTTTTCGCTGCCCTCATGTGTTTCCATGTAACACGAGGGTTGTAGTTATACCCTCGCTTTTATTTTTTGGCCCTCGTGATTTTGGAAATTCCAGTAGTAACTCAACATTGTGCTTTCTAGTCTACCAACATTTTTCATGGGTACTTTGCAGTTATTGCAGTTGGTCATTAATTAGATTGATAAAGTGCAAATGCACTGTTTATGGAAAGGTAATAGAGATCTTCTAACCTGATGCATATCTCTTGTTGCATGGCACCTAATGTGTCGTCCAAAAGATAAAGGAGGTCTTGAAGTGATCAATCTCAGATCATTAGGCACTACTTTTCAAGCATCTCCATAAGTTCATAACAAGGCTAATGTCCCTTGGGTTAATCTTCTTTGGTCTACATACTATAATGGTCATGTTCCTCATGCTATTAACCCATGTGGATCGTTCCGGTGGAAATGCATCTTTCGCCTTAGTATGTTGTTTAGAGGTATTGCGCAGGCCTCTGGTGGTGATGGATCGATAGTTTTATTTTGGGAGGATATGTGAATGGGAAACACATGATCACTTATTTGCCCCATCTTGCAAGTTATGCTCGCAACATTATTGTTCGGTGGCATCCATGGTCAGTGATCTACCAATCGAATCATATTCATCTACCCTTTCCGTAGAAGCTTTCTAGGAATGGGAGTTATTGATTCAATTTGTTCAATCACAACTTGTTCCATCAGATCAACATAATAAGTGGCAATATATTTGGGGCACAAGGGATTTTAAGTCTAAGCCTTTTTACACCTATCATTTTCCACCCCTTCCACAAAGTCCTCTGCATATATAGAATTTGGAAATCGAAATGTGTCCCTGGCCAAATGCAAAGTGTTTGCGTAGCTGCTCTTCATGGATCATCTTAACACTCAAAATACTCTTAGCAGAAGCAGATGCAACTTCAAAGTTTTGAGTGTATGCTATGCTCTTTGCATATAGACGAATCAGTGCATCAACTTTTTGTTCGCTGTTCTTTTGCCATATATTACTCTAATCTCTTGGGGATACCAATCACTTAGTTCCAACTTAGTCATACTTTTGATATTCTAAATCTTTTCCACCTGATAATGCAATCAAAGCCTCTTTAGTTTTTCCCTAAAGTCTTCATTTTGACAACTTGGGATATTCGGAAGCAAATAAATAAAGTAATTTTTTTAGAATACACATGCATATTTTGTTTGCTAGAGAAGGATTTTTTTTGAGCATATGCAAAAATCTGATGGTCAGAATGAATCTTATGATGAAGGACTTGGTACTCTGCTGGGTTAGCACCATAGATTATCCTTAATATCTTGGGATGTACCTTTTTCACTTCTAGCCAATTGACTCTTGTACATACCAATTGTTCCTATCAAAAAATGAGAAAATCATCTCTACTTTCCACCCCCAATGTGATTCAACTTGCATGATTATATCGTTAGGATAACCGTGCTGAATATAGTGAGCCAAATGATATGATGCAAGTATCTGAGTCTCATAATGAGGTTCTCCGCAAGAACTTTCTCTCCTGAGAACCGAGTAAACCTGTTAGCAATAAAATAAATACGAACTACTACAAGGTGAAGAAGCCCAAAAAGAAGGGCGAGAAGAATAAGAATGGAAAGAGGATAGCACATGGGAAGTATGATAAACAAGGAAAGAGTAGGCAGCAGCATAAACCGTATGGCTAGCAAGACCAAACATGTTATCGTTGTAGCATGAGGGGCCATTGGTCAAAGATTTGCAGTGAATCCGTGGAAGTGGTCATGACTCATCAGGCAAAGAAGAAGAGCAATGGACATGTCGAAGCACATCTTGCAGAGCTTCGAAAGCCTGAAGACCCCTATGATGACCATAATTATGGAAGAGGAGAATATCATTAAACTGCCACCACCCCTGCTAGGCCCCATCCCCGCAGGTGCCACGAGGCTTGAGAGCTTCAATGACTTGGACATCCGGCAGGATGAGGATGTTATGTTCACTGAGTCTGTTTAGTGCATTGGCAGCACATATCCCGCATTTATATTAGAGTGGTTGCTAAGCAAACATTTTATAAAGCACTCCCTCCATTCTTTTTTATTTGTCGCTCTTAACTTTTGAGCATGTCCTTTGACCATTTGTCTTATTCAAAAATATAGTGCAAATATGCAAAAATATAAGTCATGCTTAAATTATATTTAATGATAAACAAAGTATAACAAAATAAATGACACTTAAATAGTTTTTTTAATAAAACGAATGGTCAAAGGGCATGTCTAAAAGTTAACTACGACAAGAAAAAGGAATGGAGGGAGTGTTTGGAAATATTTATGCATTGTAATTCTCATAATTGATCTCACAGAACCTTAATATTCGATGTGTTTAAATTTGAAGTACTATTTTGAATCCTTTGCATGAATGAATGTGCCATTATCTCATTGTATCCGAGAACTTGTGTAGTGTCCATAGGGAATATATGTATTGTTAATATAGAACAAGCATCATTTTAAGAGAGTCCATATACCTCCCTTCGGTCATGAAGGACACTTGTAGTATTGGAATAATTGCTATCGATCTGTGCATAGAAGGCTCATAAAGAGCCACAAGTATTTATTTCTGAGTATTACATCAGCACTTAAGTAGTATTGTTTACCCTTGAATCCACTTGAACTCTCTCAAATATAAAGACATCCATGCAAATGAGTTTCTTAAAGAAATCAATGAAGAAAATAGAAATGAATACTTACACATTATGAAGAATGTTGGATATAATAAAAGAATATTGGAGAAATTCCTCTGATATATATATGGGCTAAATACTACATTAGAATTAATGCACATGTAGTGCATACCGGCTTAGCTGATTGGTTTTAAAAGCTCTAAACTCTTATCTTTTCAGTCTTGTAGATTGATAAGGGATTGAATAACACCGAGATAATCACGAATGTTTTTTTTTTTTGAATCTTGAAGATTTTGTATGCCTGCATGTGCCACCGGAAATTAATGAAAGAATCATATATTATGGAGAAAAAGATGCAATGGGATATTTGCCACCCAACATAGCCCTTACCAAGAAGATTAGGTATTTTGGTGCTAATATCATTTCTCTTAAGTAGTCGAGTTTACTCTCAGAGAAGAAACAATATATTAGAAAATAATATCTCCAAGATCAGTTAAATTCATAAATATATTCTCGATTCATCACGTGCAGTCCACTGCAATGGACAACGCTAGTAAATTTGTTTTAAATGCATTCGATGATGGGAACTAAAGCAAAACACTTAACATGGCATGTTCACTCAAAGAATGCACTAGCATAAGAAGTAATTGAAAGAAGAATATTACCCAGGTTATCTTTGCAGAGTTGTAACTTATGAAATATGTGTTGGGACATGTAGTTCTACACAGAGCAACTCTTATCAAATATGTGCAAAAGGGCATGTAGTCCTGCAACATCCAACTAGTGCATATAAAGGGTCATAATGAAATTTCCCATGTTTGAAGTATGTGTATCCATACCACTATTGATGAGGATAATTATCCCGTCATTAGGAGAAAATATGT
The DNA here is from genome assembly GCA_005191435.1 of Raddia distichophylla. Taxonomy (NCBI): domain Eukaryota; kingdom Viridiplantae; phylum Streptophyta; class Magnoliopsida; order Poales; family Poaceae; genus Raddia; species Raddia distichophylla. The sequence continues at coordinate 9,343 of SPJY01024045.1, forward strand.
GCCTAACATAAAGAGTTCTCTTGCATGACCATTCCACTAGTGTAGTATTGCGAAGTCTAGAAGGCCATTGACACATATGTAAAATTAGAAATGAATCTGCCTAATCATTTTTATTATATGAGGGGAGTAATTAAGTTGCATTAATAGAAGTAATACGCCAGAGATGGTTGTAGTATCAAAGTGAATAAAAGGCACCCCTCAATGTTTTTCTAAGACCATAGAACATAACATGGAGTTTGGTTCCTCCGGCTTAAAGTACCGGGGGCGCCTTGGGAAGAAGGGAAAGATGGCTTATCACGACTAATCACGAAAATGACCTATGTAAATAAGGGGAGCTAGTTGATACCTGGTAACAGAAGAGCATATTCTTATCGAGGCACTCGTAGTTTTGAGTAGGAATTAATGCATGAAAGTATTGACCTGAATGCACGCACAAATTGGCTATAAGATCTAAAGGAATTTGCTTCCGTGGTACGAAATAGCGAAGTAGAGCAAGTAGAAGTGCATCAAGCACCCTATGAAGAAATGACCATGGAATATGTATTATTAGGAAAATCTATGAATAGTGTAAGAACCAATATCGACATATATCTTTAGAAGAGAAACAAGAATAATGAATTGACATGGTACATTTCACAGCTTATAGCTCAAGGTTTCTTAAAGAACGTATTCTCTGGTCATGGGATAAATTACCTTTAGACATCTCAATATGGCAGTACTCAATTTGAACTTGAGAATGAAATTGAATTGAAGTATATTGTTACCGAATATATGAAAAGAGACTTAGATTTAGATTTGTAAATGGAGAGACATGAAGTAAAATTATCTGGAACCAAGATAGAGTAAAATAGAAATATATAATGTGAAATTTTGAAAATCGCTATATGAAATAAAGTCATGATTAGAAGAAGCATGCTCATACTTGAAGTATGAATTTGAAACGAAACATTTGGGTAAACCAAATATTAACTTAGACTTGCAGTTCGAGCATCACTCATAGAGTATTAGTGAACCAATCATCCTATACTCAGAAAGTATTTTAAAGGTTCAGTTTTGAAAATTTTATTTCTCCAGAGCCCCAATGACCGGATGGGCTTTGAAGAATGATAATAACCCTTTCAGATCTAGAAAAGAGGGGGAGAAAATATTTAGACAAGAAGGCCCGTGTCCGAGTGCAATTGAAGCACTAATGAATAATGGTAATTGTACTTGGCGGAACATTGCATTTGTCATGAATGAACTAGCTCAATATAGAGTACATCCCATGAAGTGGCATTGGAAATGAATAAAGGTCATTTTTCGATACCTTTGTGGAAGCATAAATATTGGCTTGTTTGTTAACGAGATGTAAATATTGTTGGTTATGCCTATGTTTGGTACTTATCGGAACCACATGCATGTAAATTACAAACTGGTTATATATTCGTATGTTGCGGCACATCAATGTCTTTAAAGTTGTTAAAGAAGACACTTGTGTCTTCATTGACAAATCACTCAAAAATCAATGCATTCAAAAATCAATGCATTCAATGAAGTATCTCATGAATGTACTTGATAAGAATAGCAAGACATGTATTCTCTTGAATTTAATATTATGAATTGAATATTGATATCATAAAGATAATGCAACATGTTCAGCACAAATGTGAATCATGTGAATAGCAATGGTCCGAAGTATATCAACCCAAGTTATTTTATGCTCATGAAATGTATAAGTTAATTGAAATAAATATTTGATGAAATAAGTCTTGCTAATTTATTCATAAAGTCACCACCCGTATCCTCTTTCAAGAGATATGTTAGGAGGCATTGGAATGATAAAGCTTAAAGAAGTGCTCAACTCAGAGGGAGATACTTCACATACTCTAACTTAAAACTTAAGAAACCTGAGTACCAAAGTTGATCAAGAAGATCATACGTAAAGTTTTTAGTGAGGCAAATCGTGCATACATGCAAGCGTATGGTATGCACTCTTTAATCAAAAAATTCACTAGGTTCTTATGGACTTTTGATGAGGCTTATGCATTTCGTTGGTAAGGTTTAGACGAGTGTTACAGAACCTGAATTCCAGGCTGGTTCGACCGGTCCAAGCTGAACACAGCTAGAAGCCACGTTCTGATTAGTCATCCACGTGAGTACTTTCTGCATTGAACCAGGCGTAAAACCTAGCCAATCTAATAGTATAAATAGTGGTGAAGACTCATTGTATTATTGACAGGAAATAAAAAACAAAACCCCACTCCTACACCATGTATTCTCTTAACCACAACAGTAACTTTGTTTTTCAACAAGAACATCGTTGGAGGAGACCAAACCATTGGAACCCCATCCACTGCCAGGCCAAGGTTTGGTACAGGCGTGCGACACCAACGCGCGGGTGGCTCGGCCGTCTGGGGAGCGTGACGTCCATAGTCATTAATATGTGCCACCAGCTTTCATAGCTTGGCCTCTACGGGATGCGGTTCCGAAAGCATCTTTCCTCTTAATCACTGCGATTTGACCTCCTGATGCCTACCACGCCCACACATTGATCTTTTCAAAATGGACAGTACTTTCTTGTTCATCGATTAATTACTAGCTATGAAGGTAAATTCTTTTTGTGAAGAAGTTAAAAGCGTTAAGCATAAACAACATAAAAACCATGATAGATGTTGTACGTATCAATACCTTGTCTGTAGAAATATTTTCTATTGCCTTTTGCTCAACATTTGCCCCTAGATAAGAGAGGTTGAGATGCGTAGGTTATTTTTATAGCTCCATTCTTTGGGCTCTTAGCTGAATACAGACTTTGTAGTACAATTAACAAATATGTCTGTGCGTTGCAACGGGAGAAATAAAAACCCACACACGTCCCTAGAGCTATTTTTTAAATTGGAACCATGCTTATGGAATTCCCACACAAAAAATAGACGGAGAGCATCAATCGCCAAAATAAATAATCGAGTTCCAGAAACCTATACCTAATTGAATATAAAATAGTCACATTATAGCTTGATTCTTACAGCACAATTCGTACCAACAGTAGTAGTCTTTGGAATTTTAACCCAACTGAAAGGCTAAAACGGGATAGTGGGGGTTTTGGTGTTCTTCGTTCTCTGCCACACGCGCAAGGAGATAGAAGGGGGGGGGAGGGAGAGAGAGAGAGAGAGAGAGAGAGAGAGAGAGAGGAAGGGAAGCGCGGTGTAGCGTCAAGGGCAAGGCGGAGCGATGGCTCCTATCTAGGCACCGACGACGGCTCATCCTTGATGTTGGCGTACAACGTTGACTCCTCTGCGGCAGCAAGCTCCGGCGACGACTATGGCTCAAGTGACGACATTCTTTGATTAATGTTGATGCCTCTCGGCGATGACCTCTTCTCTGTGATGTTGATGGCTTGGGTTAATAGATCAATTTGAGCATTGGACAATTTGCAGATGAATGTCAAGGTTGGAATAGTAATGGAGGTCCTCTTTGCATGTTAATAGAGCAGAGGAGTTCGAGATTGATACAAATTGGATTAGAGTCCAATTCGGTTCAGCACCATGGAGTCCAACGTGATTTCTTGTTTGATTAGAGATAGCAATAGAAAGGCTGAAAAAAGATATAGTTGATTTGGCATGATTTGGTTTTTCTGTTGGATCCGGTTGGTCGATCCGATGGTGCTAGGGGCTGACGAACGAAGACGGATGAAGAAGGAAGAAGAAACCCACTTTGCTTCTTTACTACTACTGCTGCTGCTGCTGCTGCTGCTGCTGCTGCTGCGGCCACCACCACCACCACCACCACCACTACTACTACTACCACTCTACTACTACTACTACTACTACGACTACGACTACTACGACCACTACTACGACCACCACTACCACTACAACCACTACCACTACTACCACTACTACTACCACTACTTATGTTAGGTATAGAATAGGGATAAAACGGATTGGATATGGATCGGAAACCACTCATATTGTATTTGATCCATATAATTTTATCAGATATGGATTCGGACACAGATAGTACCGGATACAAATACGGATACGGATAATATCGATTACAGATACGGATCAGACACATATACTCTCCCTCGGATAATATGCAACAACATATAGTAGAGAAATAAGCATATAAAAACATATTTGGTTATCTTTTTGTGCATCAACTTCATGGCTCATGGCTCATGGTCATGGAATTGTTGGCATGTAAGTATTATGCATCAACTTTATGGCTTATAGTCATGGAAAAAAATAAAACCATATACATTTAGCCATTATAAGCGCTAGTCATTCATCCTATAGAAGTATAATGGAGATGATTTGTAGATGGACTTACTGTTTGGATCATATCCATCGGATAATATTATCCAAGAAAAGCTTAGATATTATCCATCGAATATTATTTGTATCCATACTTTATCGACCTAGCCGGATTCGAATATACGTAACATTATCCAAAGCACTATCTGAGTTAGGTTAGATGGTCGGACGGTCGGAAATTATTTGTCCCATTTTCATCCCATGTACAATCAAGCTTAGACTCGCCACAAATTCTTGGGCACGCCACAGTGAGGTTACACACGGATTTTTGCCACAGTTGTGGCACTAAAAATGAGCGCCACAAACCTATGCGCAACGAGGGCAGTAGGTTGAAAATGGTATGGATAATTTCTGATCGACCGATCGACTGAAGCCCCTCGGATAGCCATTCGAATAATTTTTCGGATATCTGAATTTTTTTTTTTGATACGGACAAAGTGTCTCGGATACTGATATGAATACATATAACTCAAATAATATCCATTGGGTAATTTTTGAGTAACTTTTGGATTATATCCGTCGGATAATATCTGAATTTCTAGACCTCGCTTAGCCCAGCCTAGCCCGTTTACCCTAACCAGTCCGACACTCCGTATCTCTATATTGACATGGCCCATAGTATGCTACTGGGAGCCCATATTTTATTAGCATGATTTACTGTTATAAATATTTTTGTTGGAGCACTAAAATGTACATCATCGATTAAGTCGCTTAATGCACTATAATTAATTCTGGAGTAGTATTCATTAGGGATACCAAGTTGTTTAATTTGGGTCCCGATGGTACCCCTTTGTTTGAGTGTCACAGAATATAATTGGGGAATGTTTTAAAGTAGATTTTCGTCCTATTTCAGTTCAGCAAGCTTTTGTTTGGATTGAGCAAATTTGGCCTAATGGAGGAATATGCTTAGTGTTGCCTTCTTGGTTGTTATATGGTCAATCTGGAAAATTAGGAACGGTCGTTGTTTTTGAGAGGAAAAAATCTGCATTCTCCTTTCGATTTTTTTATCAGACTTGTGCTTTTATGCAATATTGGGCGGGTTTGCAGGTTGGAGAAGGTAAGGATTCCGCTGCCTGAAGTCAAGACCCAAGTAGTTTGTCAGAACTGCAACTTGGCAGTGGGACTCTCCTGGAAGCTGGAAAAAGCATTGCTCCAGATGAGGAGGGGGTTGCTCTTCTTGACTTTAGGAAAGGTCTTTTGTGTCTGGCATATTGTATCCCCTGAACTTTATATGTAATATACTAATATGTCATGTTATAAACTGTGTTAGGCTAAATGCCTTGTGATAGTATTGCTGGTTCAATTCCATTCTCAGAAAGCCTCGGCTAATAGAAAAAGCCGACGAGTAGGAAGAATCGTCGTTGACGATGAAGGATTTCACGGTCGGACTGTCTCGTCGGACGGTCTGCCTGACCTTGTTTGATCTGAATGGGGTTCCTTGCGGTGGCGCACCCATTCGCTCGCAATTGCTGATGCGACAGAAGCAGCATCTCTGTCCGGCTCTGCAATCCGCTAATACTCTTTGGGGATGGCACCGTCCTTCCAATGGCTGTGGTTTGCCATCCCGATGCCTACCAGTCCCACACACCGATCCGCTCAAAATCCACGTTACTAGCTAAAATTCTTTCTAAGAAGAAACCAAAACCATCAAGCACTAAACAGCATAAGCTAGGATAGAGATTGTACGTATCATCAATACCATGTCTATAGAAATATTTCTTGTCTTTTGCCCACCATATGTTCCCAGACAAGAGATGTTCATTTCGAGATGCATAGGCTATTTTTATAGCTACTGGAACTAGATACAGCTGTATACGGCCTGTGGGCTCGTGGCTGAATACAGACTTCGTACAATCAAGATCCTACCTAGCCCGAGTGATGGAAGGATTAATGTCCACTATGCTCACAATGTGCCAATGAATCAAAATTTCACATGTTATGCACCATTGAAGGCTTGAGACTAACGACAAGCTACTCAATCTCTTTGCTTTTCATGTAAGGCTTATTTTAAATTGATTTATAGATTAAAGAAATTGTTAGATTAAGAGATAGTCAGGAGAAAATAACTAGAGTAAATTGCACCACAGGTCCACGAAGTTGTCTTGAAGTTTCACTTAGGTCCATAACTTTGAAAATCAGATATTTGGGTACACGAAGTTGGGTTTCCATTTCAGTTAGGTCCAAAGTGGTATTAATATGGTGATTTTGATGACATGATTGTTTAGTAAACATAATATATGACCATAAATAATCTTTTTCATTCTAAATCAATAAATCATCAAATTTAAATTCATAAAACAATTTAAAAATCACTTAAACCGTGAAGTCATTTTTTTTTACAAAAAACCTAAAATATAATATATGTGCAATTATAGAAATAATATATAACCTATAAAAAAAAAATCAAAAACACATTAAATCATTAAAAAAATATAAAGAAATATTTCAAAAAATAATTTTGTGAAAAACTAAAATCTCGTCCATTGTTCTTATCCACTTATCTTGATCAAGATATGGAGAACGGATCAAGTGGAGAAAAAGAGCAATGCAGGAGATTTTAGAATTTTTTACAAAAATTTAAATTTTTTAAAATGTTTTCATTTTATATGATTTTAAAATGTGTTTTTAATTTTTATAGTTTATATATTAACTTTATAATTGTACATATTATATTTTAATTGTTGCGTTAAAATAGGTTTTTATGGATTAATGATATTTTAAATAGTTTTACGAATTTGAATTCAATGATTTATTAATTTATAACGACAAACGGTTATTTATAGCCACATATTATGTTGACTAAACAGTCATGTCATCAAAACCACCATATTAATAGCACTTTGGACCTAACTGAAACGAAAACGCAACTTCGTGTACCCAAATATCTTGTTTTCAAAGTTTTGGACCTAAGCGAAACTTTGGGACAACTTCATGGACCTGTGATGCAATTTACTCAAATAACTATATTACCTCTGTTATAAATGACTTGAAAATATAAGAGAGAACATCATGTGTGTGAGGGAGCTGTTTCATGAATGCATTAGAGAGATATATGCAATAAATAAGAAAAAATATTGATAAATTCGCATTCACGACTTATATTTCTAAACAAGATCATTCAAACTATATGTCTTACATAAAAAACACTGCGAGTAGCTAGCTACATGATATTTCTAATTATTAAAATTGCCTTTTAGATTAGGACATATTTGGGCGATCCAATACTATCAGAAACCATGGCTTTGTTCTTTTCAGCGTATCGTACCGTTGCGTATTATTGTAGCAAACTTTGTTATTTTTATATAGCCTATATGTTGTGATAATTTGTAACGATTTTTTCGTGGTTTTTAGTTGTCCTTCCAAAGATTCTAAAACTATTTTTTAATTATTTTTTATAATTTTTAGAGCTCTTTTTGAATGCTCTCAAATTTGCTACAGTAACACACCAACGCAACGATAAACCGAAAAAAAGAGGCCCATAACTCCTAAGGCCTTGTTTGGTAACATGGTTTTTCAAAACAATGATTTTGCAATACCATGACCAACCAATTATTTTACCATTAGTTATATGGTCTTAACGAATCTCATTAAAATTGTGATATTTTTCAAACTACCAATGTTTTGGTTACATATAGTTTCATAGATACCATGATCAAGAACAAAAGCAAAACTTTGTAGAAAACTGAAGTTTTCAATACTAAAAATCCATTGTATTGACAAAACCATCATATTTGCATAATATAAACTAACAAGGTAACCAAACACCTCATGATATAAAATATCATACAATTCTCATAAACTATGGTTTTGCCTTAAAAATGTAATGTAAATTTCTATTCTCAGAAAGCCTCCCTTGTTAAAAAACAGGCGAGTAGGACAAGTCGCCGCCGCCAAAATAGGGTCTCACAGATATAGTGTCTCTCTCCGCTTCCGCAATCCGCTAATCCTCATTGGGAATAGCACCGCGTCCTTCTAGTGGTTGTGGTTTGCCATCCCGATGCCTACCACTCCCACACATTGACCCGCTCAAAATCCACATTACTTATATCTTGTTCATGGATTACTAGCTAGCTAGGTATATTCTTTTTAACTAATTTCATATCGGTTAGCTTATTCATTCAGCTCAGATACTCCGAACATACAGTTAATGTCCACTGCCTACTATGCTTTGTACAATGTGCTAATGAATCAAGATTTCACACGTTATGCACCATTGAAGGCTGGAGAGTAATTACAATATACTTGCTCCGTTTTTTAAAGCATGTACAACGGTTGAGACAATAGTTATCTCTAACTATTACCATGTCATCTAAAAACAACACTACAGATAACATATACTCCCTCCTTTCCAGTATGTAAGGCATAATTTGATTTTCGTGAATACCAAGGAGATCGTGTATATCACTTGTGATTCCTGATTTGCCCCTAATTAATTGCCCCTAATTAATGAGATGATTTTTTATCAGCGCTCATGCAGGGGAAGGAAATATCAGCGCAAGGAAATAATGCGATTCTAAATTAATTAGTTTCCTACACAGCGAAGGGTATTTCTGGAACTTCTGAACGGTCATTACAGTTGCGCCTTATATATTGGAAAAAAAGTGAAAACAAATTATGCCTTACATACTGGAAAGGAGGGAATACAATGGTAGAGATGGTTGCACGTTTTTAGAGGTAATTTTCTCTCACATAAAGTTTCTTAATCCTCGTGTAGAGTCGACTCTTGCTTAAGAGCATGTACAATGGTTGAGACGACAATTGTCTCTAACTATTGCTATGTCACCTAGAGATAACACTAGAATGCTTAGAGACAACATATACAATGGTAGAGATGGCTGCACGTTTTTATAGGTAATTTGCTCACACAAAGTTTTTTAATTATCATGTAGAGTCGACTGTTACATAAGAGACGTATCAAATATCTATGCACACACTCCTCCATATCATCAATTAGCTGGCATTACACTGCTTAGAGATGTCTTAGAGACTGCTGAGGTGGACTATTGTACATGCTCTAAGAGACGGCTCAAATATCTATGCACACTCTCTCCTCCACATCAATAATTAGCTAATATGTTACCGATTAGAGATTGCTTAGATACTGCTGAGGTGCACTTTTGTACATGCTATGATGTTCTCTCTCATATTTCCAACCAATTTATAACAGGGTTAATATAGTAATTTTCTTTTCACTTTCGCTTGATTTCACAAAAAAAATGACAATACTAACTCTGTTGTAAATGGCTTGGAAATATAAGAGATAACATCATGTGAGAGAATTGTTCATAAATACAAGACAAAGAATTTGTTAAGCCTATTCACCCCCTCTAGACTACATCTCGATCCTTCAATGTTGGCACATTACCCTTTACTTATTTTGGCTTACCATTGGGCACTACTAGGACAATATTGCAGCAATTCATGCCAATGATTGATCGAGTTCAACAACGACCAAGTAGTAGCTCAACTTCTCTTTCAATGGGAGGAAGACACAATGATCAACACTGTATTTTCTAGTCTACCAACATTTTTCATGTGTACTTTGCAATTGTTGCAGTTGGTCATTAAAATTAGGTTGATAAGGTGCGAAGGCACTATTTAAGGAAAGGTAATAGAGATCTTCTAGCCCGTTGCAAATCTCTTGCTGCATATATGGCACCTAGTAATAAAGGAGGTCTTGGCGTGATTAATCTCAGATTAAAAAATTAGGCACCGCTTTTCAAGCATCTCCATAAGTTCTATAACAAGGATAATATCCCTTGGGTTAATCTTCTTTGGTCAACATACTATAATGGTCATGTTCCTCATGCTAGTAACCCATGTGGATTGTAATGGTGGAAATGCATCTTTGGCAATAGTATGTTGTTTAGAAGTATTGCACATGCCTTTGTTGGTGATGGATCGACGGTTTTATTTCGGAAAGAAATGCGAAATGGGAAACACATGATCACTTATTTGCCCATCTTACAAGTTATGCTCGCAGCATTGATTGTCCGATGGCATCCATGGTCAATGATCTACAAATCCAGAATCATTTTCATCTACCATTTCCATAGAAGCTTTCAAGGAATAGGAGTTATTGACTCAATTTGTTCAATCACAACTTGTTCCATCGGATAAACATGATAAGTGGCATCATATTTGGGGCACATTGGATTTTATGTCTAATGCTTTTTACATCTATCATTTTCACCCTGTCGGTGTATTCTACACCGTGGTGTGCCCCCGGTTCGCTGCTAGGTGGGACCAGCGCCAAGGTTGGAGGGGTGCTATACAAGGGAATTCCGAGCCTAAACAAAGCAAAGTCTTGTTTCAGGCAAAGGGGAGTTCAAACAGTGTGACTGAGGCACGTGGCGCCCGGCACGTAGGCAGGCGAGCAGGCCCCAGGCGCCGAGCGACCAGGAAGCGTGGCGTCCGACGCGCTGGCGGACGAGTAGGCCCCAGGCGCGGGGCGACCAGGACGCGTGGCGTCCGGCGCACAAGCGGACGAGCAGGACCAGGACGCGTAGCATCCGGCCCGCAAGCGCCAGGCGACCAGGACGCGTGGCGTTCGGCGAGCAGGCGCCGGGCGACAGTGCTAGGGCAGCAGGGGCATGAGGGCCCACTGTTAGAGACACAGGACGAAGGTGCAGGGAAGCTTCCTTGCTAAGGGTTTTGTCGGGATACATCGAATCCAGAGCATTTAACGTGACGGAACTGCTCTGGACGGAGTGGGTGGGGCTCTGACAATATGATTGCCCCGCCCCGCTAAATGATGTCAACTACACGGTGGCCATCACCACACCCGTCCCATTTGTGCCAGCTACGGGGTGACAAGAAAGGTGCAAGTGGTAGGCAGGCTGCTCTGTCTCATCTAAATTGTCCTGTTGTCAGAAGCAGGGACAGGAGCGACGACAGCGAGGACTAGCGCCGAAAGAATGATGGCTACAGGAGTAGGACCATTAAGTGTGTACTGTGTAGCATGACATCAGCCCGGGTATATAAGGGC
>SPJY01024060.1:0-24875 GCA_005191435.1 Raddia distichophylla
ACCAGCTTCGTAAGTTCTCTCTGCAGGTCTTTTGTTCAGCTTCCCGTTTTTTGTCAAACTTCGCGCCTTAGTTCGTCCAAGTCTCTCGGGCTGCCATGTAAAGTTCAATCCAATAAAATTGAATGTTTGCAGCCCCCTGCGGCCCTTTTGACTCCTCGTCTTTTCAGACTACTCTTTCTCTCTGGTAACACTTGATGGCTGCCCGGTCTTGCGAACTCTTGGTTCCGCGTTCTTCAGGGTTTCCCTGCCCGTATCCAGTTTCAACGAGTTCCTAAACTCAGAGTTGCTAACACGGCTTCCAGCCTTGCGGCTAAGTCTGCTCTCGTAAGCCCTCCACGGCACAGGCACTTACCGCTCATGGCACAACCACTTGGCGAAACCTACTCTCATAAGCCCCCCGCGGCAGAGTCACTTTCCTTGTTCGGTTGTCTTCGGCAGAGACACTTTCCTTGTTCGTTAATGAGCAGTTCCTGGAACGAGTCGACCAGGATACGGGTGTCGCTCTAACTCTCTACGCTCGTGCTCGAATTCGCAATCTTAGGTTTTCGAGCATCGTCTGTACCGGAGGCTAGGGTGTTGCTCTTTTCCTTGTGCACCTGTTCGAGTTCGTAAACTCAGGTTTTCGAGCAGCTGTACAACGGGGGCTGGGAGTTAGGCTGGCGTTCTATCGTTTTTATTAAAACTCTCTAGCGTTGTTCGCCTTGCTCTTAGTTTTCTGCTCGTTCTTGTCTTTTTACTGCTCTTTTTTGCAGGGAAAAGGTAAGTCTTTATTGCATTAACAAAAATTTACAGGTACAAGGCCCTCTTTGGGTACAATCCTACAGATACTTAGAAGCAAGCTGCTCCTTTAGCCCCTCAATTTCTTTCTTGAGGCGCAGGACTTTCCTTTGGACTTTGAACCCTTCTCTAGCTTCAGCTCGGAGACGTTCGGCTTCCTCCTTGCTACGTTTGACCTGCTCCTTGACCTCTGCGCAAAGGGCTTTGACCTCTTCGGCCGCTCGTTGGCTTCTGCGCGAGCAGCTTCGGCCTCTTCGGTTATGGCCCGCAGATCTGCAGTCAGAGAATCTCTCTGACTTAGGAGCTTCTCAGCGGCCTTGAGCTGCTCGGACAGCTATTTGGCCCTTTCTTCCGCAGCTTGCGCCCTCGCGGCCAGCTCGCGAGGCCCCTCGGTTTCCCCCGGATAGAAACGCGGCGATGGATCCCTCTCCCCGGTTAGCTGGGTCTTGAGCTGCCTCACCTCCGCCGCGAATCGGTTCCGGCTTTGGGCCGTCAGCACGAGCTCCTCCTCGAGCAGCCTCGCGCGGCGCTGACTCCGGAAGGTTTCGACGATGGCGCTGCGCTCGATGACAACACCCTCTTAGAGATCATCCATGGTGCCCCGCATGACCTGGGTGAGAGAAGAACAAGTCTGTTATTTTTGGACTGCTGGTAACTTAAACGAACAGGTTTCGGTTTGAGTCTTACCTCTCGGAGCCTTCGCTTCAAGTTCAGACGTAGGCGCCTCCCTAGTCCGCGGGTTGCGAAGCCGGGGATGCTCGGCGCGGCCTTGGCGCGCTATTCCCTCCGCTTCTTCCGCTGCCTCTTCTCTTTGTGGGAGCGCGCCCTCTTGGGAGCAGGGGCGACCTCCCCTTCTTCCAGCTCTTCTGCCTGCCTGGGAACAGGGGCGACCTCCCCTTCTTCCAGCTCCTTCGCCCATTCGCCTTCGGGTAAGATCGGCATCGCTCTGCTCGGCGACGCGGTACGTCCATGGGCAGAGCGGCTTGTTCGCCCTGCTCTTGGCCTTCTACCTCCTCCCTGGCCGCAGGCACTTCACCCTGCTCGCCGGTGATCTCCGCCGCCACAGGGACGGGTTGCCCCTGCGGCGAAGTGCCCGGCAGGACCGCCTGCTCGGTCTCGCCTTGGGCAGCTGGTGGGGCCAAGACCTTGACCCCGCTTCACGTGGCCTTGCGCCCCGCTTCTTCGGCTTCGAGCCGTTCCACGGCCGCCTTCAGCGCGTCCATATGGTCGGTGGAGCCTGGCGGAAGCGCTGACCACGCCGCCAGCTTGTCCTTGAGGTGGGCCAGCTTCGCTGCCCGTGACGCACCATGTAGGTGCTCGGGCAGCAATGACTGCTCGAACGCAGCGCCTATGTCGTCTGTCGTGATTTCCTCCTGGGTGGCTGATGAAGTAGAGGTATGTTAAGTCCTGTGCAGTTATGTGGGTTGTGTGGGCGAAAGGCTCGTCATTGCTTAACAGCCGTGGAAGGCTTGATCTTCTTCTTTTTCGCCACAAGGCGAAGTTTCCGCCTCTTGCTTGCGGGCTCCTCGGCTTCTTGTTCTCCTTGGCCTCCAGACGCTTGTGGCGATAGGCTCAGCTCCTTGCTGAGCTGAGCACTTTTCCTGCGCAACGCAAGAAGAGCTTCCTTGCGCGCTACCTCCTCCTCGAGCCTCCTCTGCTCGGCGACCTGTTGCAGCCGTCCCAAATGGCTCGGGTGAGCTTGCGTATAGCGCCTCAGCCAAAGGGTCAGGTTCTGTACCTCCTCTTCGCTTTGCTCGGTGAGGAGGGATGGGCTTGGGCATTCCCCTCTTGGCTGGCCGCGCTCGCGCTTGCATTGTCCAGTGCGCTTCTTCGCCGTAGGGAGTTTTTGGGGTGGTTCGCGGTCGCTGCGGCGCGGCGAGCTCCGCGTCGGCTCGGCGGCCATCCTGGGCTTCACGGCCAACTTGGCCTTGCCCTTCCTCGCTTTCTCTTTGTCGGATCCTGATAGCTCTTCTACGATCCCACCGATGATGAGCTGGTCCTCCTGCACATTGTGAAGCGAATGTTAGCATGCTCTGGTCGTGTGAGTCTTGCAAACCGACAGGGGTTTTGAGTAAATTACCTCTGTTGTGCGGACGAGCATGTTCCGCGGACATGTGTAGGCCACTTCGCCGGTGACCTCGCTGTCCTTCTTGGCGGCCTTCAGCATGGATCCGACCTGCTCGGTCACCCAGGCGTCGGTCGGTTGCACTGCCCGAACAGAAGTAATTTTCAGTTCCTGTTCGGATGAAATCACCAAGTAAAGGTTGAGTCTTAAAGGTACTTACCCGTGCTCTCCCTGATGATGTCTTTCCATCCTTCTATCTTGTAGAAGGGGTAGGATCTTCTCCGCAGCGGACAGATCCTGTTCGCTGTAAAGTCTCGGATGATCTCCCTGTCTGTGAGCCCGAGGCCCACGAGGGAGGCGATCTTCCGCGTCAGGTACCAATCCTCGTCGGACAGCTCCGGCCGAGGCATTGGCGTTCCCTTCGCCGGAGCTTGTCCGGTGAAGTTGAGTTTGCTATCGCCGCTCCGCTTGGTGTAGAACCACCTCATCCACCACACGCCCATCGAGTTGAGCAGTGGTGGACGAGGGTACGGCGCGTCGTCGGCGGTGGCCCGGAGTTTGAGGTAGTAGCACCCAAGCGCCGGAGCAGCGGAGCTGCTCCTCGTCACTGTATAGTAGTGCAGGAACAGCCCCACCGACGGATCTACTCCTAGGTAGCCCTCGCACAGGTGTGCGAAGACAACCATCTGAAGGATCGAGTTGGGGTTCAGGTTTGCGATCTCCAACCCGCTGATGTTAAAGAAGGCCTCCACGAAGTCACTTTCGGGAGACCTCAACCCGAACAGTGCGAACTGCTCGAAGTTGACGAACTCTCCCTCGAGCGGCTCCGCTGTCTCCTCCTCCCCGGGCAGCCTCCAACTACCGGTGTCGATGTGGCCTTCCTCCTCCCAGATCTTTAAGTCTTCCTCGGTCAAGCTAGTGCCAGAGAATTTGACCATGACAATCCCCAGGGCTGGACGAACAGATTTGGGAGTGGAGTTTGACTGTTTAATGCTGAGCGCGGTTGGACTTAGTGCTAGAGAAGGAAAGGTGCGTGAGAGCAGAAGTGGCGAGCCGTGGGCGGTTTGAGTGCTTTTTATAACCCCAGACGAGCAGCTCTGCAACGGTTTTTTGCCATCAAACGGCTAGTTTTTACTGTAACGGCTAGGTAAAAACGGTCGCCTGTTTTCACTGCGCAACGAAGTTACCGTTGGAATCTGCTAACGACTATTTTTTCCAGTGTCTGCACTGAGGGCTGGGAGCTCTGCTCGGACAGATGTTGTTTCCTGTTCGACGCAACAGAGTTGCTCGTTACTGATCGGGTTTTGTTCGATTCCGGACAAGTCCTGTTCGGGAGAAACTTAACTTGTTCGGTCGTTCGTTGTACGCTTTGTAGCGGTGAAATTTCCCTCTTCGTGACATAGAGTCTCAAGAAAAAGACCCCACTCTAGTGAGTCCTTCCACTTGAGTCTCGGGGGCTAGCTGTCGGGGATAAAATCATGGCCCATTGCCATGGCCTACTCCCTGACGGCCCATTCGAACAGCCTACCAGGGCCCAGCTCCCTGGAATGTTCTTTCAGGCCATATGCACCCTGCCGAACAGCCTCCTGGCTGGCATGGTGCGTAACGGCCTAGGCCTCGTGTTCGAGTCCAACTCGAACAGAGATTTGCATGGCTGCGTGAAGACCTGGACGTGGTTCCTGGATTGGAATAGGAGTCGTGATCCCCAAGACTTGGAGTTTACCTTATCTACCTCGGGATATATTTGGCATGTATGAGTTCGTTACGATCTCGTAGTTAGCCCGGCCCGATTATCCCTCGGTAGGTCGGTTCGTCAACACTATATAAACCAAGCCCCTACGGCGTTTAGGGGGCATCGAATATTGGCCAAGCACCATTGTATTGATGCACATTGCTCACCGAGACCTGTTAATCTCGTCGAGTTCCACCTTGTAATCCTCTTTGATATAAAGAAAGGCTGGACGTAGGGCTGTTATCTCTCCTGAAAGGCCTGAACCAGGATAAAAACCCGTGTCTCCCTGTTGCTCGTTGGTTGCTGTTCGCTCTGTTCGGCGTGTCTCCTATCTCCCTCTCTCAAGAACCTTTTGAGATCGATATCTCAACTGTCGACAAGAACATCCTGCATGATCTTCACAAGAACAAGAGCCCAGCTCTTTTCCTCAAGCTGGATTTTACGAAGGCCTTCGAATCCGTCCACTGGGGGTACCTCTTAGAGCTCTTGGACAAGTTGGGTTTGGTCAGAATTGGCAGAATTGGATCTCGATGCTGTTGGGTTCAGCGTCATCCTCAATTCTCCTCAATGGAAATTTAGGCCCTAAAGTTTGGCATGGTAGGGGTGTTCGTCAGGGGGACCCCCTCTCCCCCATGCTCTTCATCATTGCCATGAACCCCGTACAGAGGCTTTTCCAGCATGCAATGGGCAATGGACTTTTCTCCCAGATCAACTCCACCCCTCTCACTCTGCGTACCCCCCTCTATGCCGATGATGCTGCCGTCTTCATCAGTCCGGACAAAGATGAAATTGAAGCTGCCACGGCCATCCTTAAGTTATTTGGAGATGTATCAGGACTGCACACCAACCTAAGCAAATGTACAGTCTACCTGATCAACTGTGCCGAAGTCAACCTCCCCATGATCCTCGCCTCCTTCCCTGGCCGCCGGGACAATCTGCCTTGCTGCTACTTGGGCCTTCCCCTTCATGTTCGCAAACTCCGGCGTGCTCACTACCTTTCTCTTGTGGACAAGCTAAAAGCTAGGCTTCCCGCGTGGAAAGGAAAACTACTCTCCAAAGCACGTCGCCTGACTCTGGTCAACTCCGTCCTCTCAGCTCTGCCAACCTACTTCATGACAAATTTCCAACTGTCTAAATGGGTGATCAAGAAGATCGACAAGATTCGACGTTCCTTCCTCTGGAAAGGATCAGATAATGCCCGTGGAGGGCACTCCCTTGTCAATTGGGAAACTGTTTGCCGTCCCAAACGACTTGGAGGTCTAGGGGTATCAAACTTGTAGAAGTTTGGGAGGGCTCTGCGTCTTCGCTGGCTTTGGCACGAATGGAAGGAAACTGACAAACCTTGGGTGGGGTACACCCATCCCTTGCGACGATACGGACAGGGTCCTTTTCCGTGCTTCCACAACCATCCTCATCGGCAATGGCAAGAAGATAGACTTCTGGCATGATAGATGGCTCCAAGGCACGTCACCGTGCGTCATTGCCCCCAACTTGTATCACATCGCTCGCAACAGGCGTCTCAACGTGCATGAACAACTATCTAACAACAGGTGGATCAGGACGATTCGACACCTCACCACGGTTACCCAACTTCAAGAGTACCTTCTTCTGTGGCGTCTTGTTCGACAAGTTAAGCTAAACCCGGATGTAGATGATGACATTGTCTAGAACGCCACTTCCTCAGGGGAATATACGACCGAATCAGCTTACATCAGCCAATTCATTGGGAGCACTGCAAGTGGGTGTGCGCCTCTTCCGTTTGGAGGGCACAAACAGAAAGCAAATGCAAATTCTTCGCCTGGTCACCGCAACATGGTCGCATCCACACGGCTGATGTCTTAGCGCGCAAAGGCTGGCCTCATCCACAGAGTTGTCTACTCTGTGGTGCTAGCCCTGAAACGATTGATCACCTTTACGCTCACTATCCAGTTTTAACTGCCATCTGGAGCGACATTGTAACACCCCAAAATTGGCCCAATTTGATATCCATCCAAACTAGGATTTAAATTCAAATTCAAAATTATCGAAAATCGCTGGAATTCAAAAATTTTAATGGAAATAGGTGAAAATCACTAAATCTCTCGGATTGGGCTCCATTTGGGCCGAGTCTCGGCCCATCTCTCTGTTTCACTCTCTCTCTCTCCCACCGCTTAACTCTCTCTCTCTCTGCCGATGCCGCCCGCCGTTCACCGCTTTACTTCCTGCCTCGCTGGCCTTCGCATGAAACCGAGCAGCTCTGGAGCAATTGTTAGACGACACGTAGCCAGTGCACCGCCCCCGGTCGTCGTGCTGGCACCGCCGGCCCCGTTTCCACCGCTTTTGCGGCATAAAATCGCTGCCGTCGCCATCTCTATCTTCCTTTCCCATTCTCGTCAACCTCGGGCGCCGCTGCTTGCTCCGTTCCGCGGCTAGCTCGACTAGGAGCACCACCAAGCGCCACGGGAGTCGCCGGAGCCGCCGTATTGCCGGAATTTCTCGCCGACCCAAAACCCTTGGCGAACGTCTCCCCGTCGATTTCTTCCTATTCGGTAAGCCTAGGTCCGATTCCTTGCGCTGAAAGTATCTCCACCACCTCACGAGCATTTTCCCTCACTTGATTTGACATGTTCGTCGTCGGAGCTCGCCGTCGCCATTGCTCAGCTCCGCGCCATCTCGGGGTCGCTCGTCGCCATGTCGGCTCGATCCCGTGCTATCCTCGTGAACCTGACGGTAAGCACCCACTTCCCACCCTGATGCTCTCCAGCCCTATCGTAGCGCCGCCGCCATGCATCCGAAGGAACGCCGCCGCTGTAGCTCGCCGAGCCGCCGCGTCCAGCCGTCGCCGGCCGTGTAAATGGAACCATTATAAGCGAGCCGTCGAGACGAATCCGTAGAGCCCAAGAACGTCCAAAACGGAGGACCGTAGCTCCAGCAATCGTCGTTTCTCTCAACGGGCTGCGCGCTGTCTGGAGCTTGAAGACGGCTGACGTCATGCGATGTCAGCTCTTAATTGCAGATAATTACAGATTTTTTATTTATGCTTTCTATTTATTAAAAATAGAAAGAGACCGCCAAAATTATGAAAACTTTATGTAAAATACTAGATGCTGTTTAGAGCCCATTAAAAATATAACTTTGCAAATTTCACTAATAAGTGTTTATATAAACTTAATAGCATAATTACTTTAGTATTTAATAATTAAAATAATAAATCATCTCCAAAATTCATAAAATTATTACATAAAATACTAGATTTTGTCTACATCGTAGGAAAAATATAATTTTGCCACTAACTTATAGGAATGTCTATAAACAAATTAAAGTTGGTATTTTAAGGTCTTATTTATTAATCTAAAATGTAAATAAAGGCATTTTAGAAAATATAAAATATAGCCTTTTAAAATACTAGGTAGAACATCCTCACTGTAGTTGTCTTGACCGAAGCCATACGCTAGCAAAGTCGTCGTTTGATGCCGAGCACGGTTGTTGTTCAATGCCGAGCCGTTTTGCCGTCGTCGTGTCTGATTGCCTTTGGTCATACCATTGGCACCACTAGACGCACGCGATCTCCCTAAGTATCTAGCTATCACCTGCACCCAATGACCTAGCCTCTAGCGCCGGTGAGCCTCGGTTCTCTTTTCGGGTTCGTGCACCGGCGAGAGGTTAAAGGTGATGACATCATCATGACGTCATCAGCCCCAGCGCTGTGTAGATAAGGATCACTGACCGCTGTGAGCCACTTGCCAACCTATCTCCCTCTCTGTTTAGTTTGTCTTCGTTTGGTACTGAGTCGCTATCCAGTAGGCCCTTGGTCCCACACATCGGGTTAAGTGAAGGCGCACTTCTCTTAGGCGTCTTCGATGTGATCACTAAAGCGATCGCGCTGCGGCTGGGCTGCTTGGCCAAATTGGCCGTTTCGACCTGCTGCGCTGCGCTAACCGCTCGGTCTCCTCGTGCCTCGCACAATGATGGGCTTGGCCCGTTGCTGCTCTAGCTATTTTTCAGAAAATCCTAGTTACACTCGACACCCTGGGAAGATTATGAAATTAGGTGTTGGACTATAGAAGAGACTCCCAATATATTAAACAAGACTCGAACGCAGATAATTTCACCTCTTCCCAAATAGAGTTGTACTTAGGGGTATTTTGGTAACTTCACCCTTAGCCATCCCAGACCTCGAGCTTAGTATTTTCGTCGACGATCAACGCTCAGCCCTGCTTTTGCATTCGCAGTTCATTAAGGATATTTTATAATTCGGGATCTCTGCTCTTATAGAAGACCCGGTTTCAGAAGATAATTATCCCGAAGCTAGCCAAGTGCACTCATCCGAACCTCAAGGCGAGTTAACACTATAGCTCATACTTTTACCCATTTTCACAAAGATATATTGTTTTAATTATATAAAGTGCATGCTTGCTATGATTTGATAATGCATGTTCGTTAATCATGATAATATCATGTCCTGTCCTTGATAAATATATGTTTGATTACATGATTCCTTGGTATCATGTTTGATTGGCTGTCCACATAAAATATAAAACATTTAGACTTCCTAGTCTTGGGTAAATTAAATTTGCTTAGACATGCTTAGGTCATATTGATTTAATTGGGTATCCAATCCCACACTGGTGAGCCAAAACTCACTGGTGGACATGATACATTATACACCTTGATCATGATGGGCTTTGTGTTGCATGATTGAATTGCTGTTGTGGGGTTTATTGTTTGAGGGTATGTGGAAACGGGAAATGGGGATGGGAATGAAGAAAGAGAAGGGTGTTGGGCAGGGTGGACCCAGAGATATTATCTGTGTGATAAATGCCTATGTAAGAGGCAATGATAATGAGAAGGTGGAATCCAGATGGAGTATGGGCTCGTCTGGGAGGGTGTCCATGTGTTGGGCACAGCGGTGTTCCGCCGACCATTCCCTTTGTGTAAGCTTATGGTCTCTCACACCACAACGCGTGGCCATCACGCGGGGCGGGGGATTGGTGGATTGTGTATCCAAATATAGGTTTGTGTAACCTGAAAGGCTTGTGTAGCCTGGGCTTGTGTAGCCCATATCCAATCCTGAGGTGAAGATGTTTCATGCCGTTTCTTGTGTAGAGATCTGATCCTGTCTACCGGGGTGAACTGGGGGGAACCAATGCCATCCGTTGAACGGCAATCAGCGAGGTGGGTTGAGTTCTCGGTTCGCTTGGAACTCGGGAAAAATAGTGGTCCGCAACGCGGATTGCCGACCCGGAATGATGTTGGTAGAAAGAAGATGGGATGCGGGGTGAAACATGCCTATGTGGCATATGGGGAAAGCCTGTGTGGCAAGGGGTGATGTCTGTGTGGCATGGGTTCTGATTTAACCAACTTTGATATACTCTTTCCTCGACATCTTTGGAGATGTCCTTTCGAAAATGGCTAGGTATAGGATTTTATATATGTTATTTCTAAAACTGGCATTTCTGCAAATAAAATAACCAAACCTCCACCATATAGCCTTTACCACTATTTTGAATTAAGGACGGTGTTAACTTACAAGTGTGGTTTGATTGTGCACTTACCCTCGCACCCACTCACTCTTTTAGATTATGGAGACCCTGAAGATGGAGAACATGCATGCCACGAAGATGGAGATCCGGTGTTTGACGATCCCGGCCAGATATAGGCTCTCCTGCAGTCCGGAGGTCACATACATAGACTAGGATCTTCACTTAAAATCATAGCATAGCTTCCGTCTGAATAACATCCTTGTTGTAATACAACTGTCCACCAGACATATCGATGTATTTAGTACCAGTACTTGGTTACCATGTTAATTTTGTAATATATATCTCATTCAATATTGTATGTGATGATCCAGCTATGTGATGTGTGGCACTAGTGTACTGATCCAGGGACTAGTACTGTTCCACAGGACGGGTTTCAAAGGTAAGCAAATTTGGGCCCCATTAGACATTGTCGACGGGTGACTAACTGGGGGGTCTCCGCCGGCAATGAATTTGTACGAGGGGACGCTAATCAAGATCTAGAACAGATGGGTAACACAAGACAGGGTTATACAGGTTCAGGCCCTCAACGGAGGAGGTAATACCCTACTTCCTGTGCTCTGGGATTATTTGTTGGATCGGGATGCAAGGTGATGCTCCTATCGATGATTCGATGGCCCCTGTGCCGATGGCTTTTACCCCCTCCCTTTATATAGTACCGGGGGGGATATTGTTTACAGAAAGTCGCAATGTATATGGCAGCTATTTCCGTTATGATGTTACATGGAATGTATGCATTGATCTGCTAATTACATGGGGATATCCCTTAAACTCGAACCCTTTCTTGCGGCTCAAGCTCGCGCGTAATCCGAGTGGTTTCCATCTTTGGCCAACCGTCCTGGATCGCCCCCTATCTGCTCCTTTATGGGCCTTCTAGAGGATACCCGGGGCCCATGCAGTCCACAGACATCCTGCCACAAACTTCATCCCACTGCATTGCCTCCATGCGGTTTTGCGACTGGTGGAGCCACTCAGCACATACCCAACCAAAGGCATCCAGAAAAGAATTTAACAGGAGGGTTACCTACACGTTGTGGAACATCTGGAAGGAGAAGAATCGTCATCTCTTCCAGCAGCGTAGTCTGAGCCACGCTCAACTAATGGCCAGAATTAAGGAGGATGTTCTCGTTTGGGGGCGCGTTGCCCAGAGACATAGCGAGTAGCCGTTTTATTTAGCCTGGGCTTCTCTCCCTTCCCCTCCCTTTCTGTTCTTTTCCCTCCCCTATCTCTCTTGTATATGTACAGTACTCTTCTTTTTTAATGAATCGGCAGTGCTCCTGCCTTTGGTTCAAAAAAAAAAATTGTACGACACAGAAATGGATGCTGGAATGGGAGCCATCAATGCAAAATGTAGTACACAAAAATTAGCTGTAGAACCGAAAATTACCAACAGTCAGATTGGGTTCAGACGAGAAAGATATGCATTGGTTCATTCTTCGATGTTCAATTGATCCTAATTTTTTCCTTAAAAAATGGTCCTAATCTTTGATCAAACTTTAATACCTCGCCATTGCTTTGTCGCGTGATATTCTTCTCAACATTATAAAAAGTATATATATTGCCAGGTTGGAAGACCTCCATCGATCGCTCCACGATCATAAGAGTAATTTTACTGACAGACCCCAACTCTTTGTGTCAGTGTGGACATGCACTGTGGTTTTTTTCTACATGTAGCTAGCATGTGTATGCAGGGGCGGATCTAGGATTTTGAGTTGGGGGTGCACACTTATTGACTTACTGACCAGGTCAGAGGAGGCGGCCGACCGCTGGCGGTGGAGGCGCCGAGGCGGAGCAGGCCGGGGTGGCCCGTGGCCGGCTGGGGGGGGGGGGGGGGCGCGTGCCGGTGCTGCCGCGTGCTGGAGCCTGGGGTGGAGGCGGCGGCGGCGGACGACGGGAGGCGGCGGGCCAGGCGGCGACGACCGGCGAACAGGTGGGAGGTGGCGCCGGCTGGGTGAGGTGAGGCCGTGAGCGTGAGGGAGAGCTAGGGTTGGGGAAATGGGGAATTTAAATTTGGCTGCGATGGGCCGAATGGGCCCGGGGGTGGGGTGGGTGGCTAGTTGGAAATACTATTGGGTCATTTTAGTGGGTTGCTTAAGGTGAAATAGCCAAAATATCTTATGAAATAGAATTTTTTTTTAGGGGCAATTGTGTTCTTACCCTTGTTTTGAGAGCTAATTGTGATTTTGCCCTCATTTTTTTCGGATTGTGATTTTGCCCTTACTTTTTCAAAGTGAAGACCACCTTTACCCCTATTCCGTTAAGTGTACTTGATAAGGACACGCCTACGAAGCCCCCAAATTATATGTACCAATCTTTCACGGTACAATTGCAACAAGCAATCCAATCCAATCCCCACAATATATATGATTGAAAGATAGCAGATCAAAACAGCAAGACTGAATATGATTCTTTCACCAACCAGCAGCACAACAATCGATCCAATAGATAGGTAAATTAGGGAATTCAGAATTACAAGATGCAAACCAAACCCATAGATAAGTTCTTCCACCCGCAGCGCCAAGTGGACACCACGATCAGAAGAGGAGATCCAAACGAGAATCAAGACACGCACCCAAGCAGCAGCTTGATCACGGTCTCAACACAATCTTCAAGATCGGCAGGATAGATCGAAGAGGGATGCCCTCTTCTTGTTCTTGGGGAAGAAACCCTAGAAAAACATGTAATAACTCAATCTCCCAATACATGGGCGCCGGCCCTAGGCTATATGGCACGTAGGCCAGCCAAAACTCAACTCCGACTCGACCTCGACTTGGAACAGACTCGGACTAACATTGTTTCGACGACTACGACTCGTACATAATGAATCTGATTATGGGCCTGGATGCGTTGGAAAGATCTCTAAATTATCTTTCCAACGAGTGGTAGTACACCCAAAACGGAGTCCGTATGCAACCTGGGCGCCCGTTTTAATACAGACTGCTTCTGGATTCCGAACTGGACTCGAACTGGGTCCGGAATTGGACTTGTGGGCTGACTCTCCAACTCGAATTTCACAACTTGGACGTCCTTGCGGCCCTCTCCACGTCCTTCCTAGTCCTCTCCATGATTCCTTTAGCACATGGCCCAACTTGGCTGCTGCCTCATGGCTTCGGTTGGCTTGTGGCTCATGGTTCAGCTTGCCCCATGGCTCAAAGCATGTCTTGCCCCCTGGTTCATCGCTAGGCTTGATGTGGAACTTCACGGCGCTCTGCCTCGTCTCATAAGTGGCACCTTTGAGCATTAGCTTTTGCACATAACCAGTAGTAAGACTATCCTCTCTCTCCTTTAATTCTTGCTGCACAACATTTGAGAAAGAGCCAAACTTCAAGCAACAACTTTTGAGAGAATTACCATATTCAAACGTTGAGCCATTGCCAGACTTTTCGACATTTGTAGTTGAAATAATTTGATGAGCCATGGGCTCATCAGTACTTAACGGCGTCAATGACACATGTATTTTCATATTAGTACGTTATGATAAGTGTACTTAACGGCGTCAATGACACATGTATTTTCATATTAGTACGTTATGATTTTTCCTTATTTTGAGTACATATTATTCAAAATATTTCGCCCCGCCCGCCTGCCGCATCGCACGCCTGCCTGCGTCGCCCGCCCGCGCCGCCGACGAGCACGGCCTACCGCGCTCGTCTGCCTGCGTCGCGCCCGCCTGCCCCGCCGGCGAGCACGACCAGCCACGTCACCCGCCTGCCTGCCTGCGTCGCCCGCCCGCTGCGTCGTTTTGTTTCCCGCTGCGTGTTTAGGTGCCCTAGCTTAACGGAGTTAATAATAAGGGTAAATGGGTGGTTCAATTAGGAAAAACAAGAGCAAAATCATAATCCAGAAAAAATGAGGGTAAAATCACAATTAGCTTTGAAAAGCAGGGTAAAATTGTAATTTTCCCTTTTTTTAATGTAAGACCTAATAGGCATATATGGGGTTAAAATTTTCTAAAAAATTGAGGGGGTGCCCGTGCATACCGGGCACCCCCCCTGGATCTGCCCCTGTGTGTATGCAGTTCTTTTCTTCACCACCACGCATCTCAATAGAGATGAGCACTTATATACAATGCATTATGCATTAGGAAGATGCATACATGTAGCTAGCATGTGCATGCACTTAGGCCTTGTACAATTCAGTTTATCGTAGCATAGCGTACCATTTCAGTAAAATTTGAAAGTTTTTAAAGAGAGATTTAAATATTATTAAAAAATAATTAAAAATTAGTTTTAAAATCTTTAAGAGGAGTACTAAAAACCTGAAAAAAAAATCATTACATCAAATAGACTATATAAAAAAGAAAAATTTTGTTGAAACACTACGCTATAGTACGTTAAGCCGAAATGTACAAGGCTTATATATGCACTAGGAAGATGCATACAATCTACATGATGCTGCGTTGTAGAGTGGAAGTCAACTTTGGCAGTTGGCAACTTTGGATCGGGCGCCCGCGGAACGCTCCGGGTCGGCGCGCTGGCGCGCACGCGGGCAAGGGGGAGGGCAATTCTGGGTGTCACCTCCTCGTCGCACCGATCTCCCCTCGTTGACTCGATGCTATCCCGTCTCATGACCCACCTTTCCCTCGATCGCGCGGCCTGAGCAGCCAGCGTGGTCAGGTCACGTGGACGTTAGGATTCCTTCCCCCGCTCCCACCATCGGCCGGGAGTACGTGGCGGCGGTCGCGCTGGAGTACTCCGGCCGGCGGTGTACGTTTAGTTCTCTAACTGAGACTTGAGAGGGGTGCTTTGATTAGCCGTGTCGCCGTGTCGGCTCTGTGTGTAGCGCCTGCCGGCCTGTACCTGATCAGGTTCTTTATTTTCAACGGGATGCTCGGCCAGGCACGTGCCCGTTCTGGCATGGCACGGCCGGAACGAGCCTAGACACGGCAGAGGGTATGGACCATGTTGTGCTAGCCCACGGGCTAACCTATCAGACCAGGCACGGCACGACAGAGGCTTAATCGTGTTGTGTTGGCCCGTCTAGCCCATGAGCCCGACAAGCCTGTAGTCCAGAGGACAATGACCACTCAAAAGATCAAGTATTCAAAATACAGTTCTGAAGTCAAGTATTTAAAATACAGTTCACAATTCACAAGTCTCAACACATTGACACAACACAAATGACATAGTTCAAAATTCAAACATTATTTGGAGATGTTCATCTTCTCGTTGGTGCTTGCGGTCGTTTGCGGACTTGTGGAGTCCGTACCACCCGCGGTCGGAGCGTTGACATCGACGGTGCTGCTTCTGAACAATTCGTCCCGACCCAAGTCCCCTTCTCTAGTGTCCCCTTGCAGCATGAGATCGTGGTCGATGGAGGTCGGATCGAGCTCCATCAATCGTCCCCGACTCCCCGCACAGCGGCTCCGCGCCCTCAACGATGTGTGGCGGCAACGACCATCCGGCACGTCATCACAAACACAAAGACACACAAAAAAGGGTGAGAGATAAAATCTAGGGGCACCAGGAAGATCAAAGGATTGGGGTTTGAGTAGAAAAACTTACCTGCGCATGGCCGGAGCCCGGAGACGCCGATGGCGATAGTCCGATCTGCAAGACTACAAGACGGGAAAAGGAGATCTAGGATTCTAAGGTTCAACCGCGGGAAGCAAGACGGAGAGGGAGACCGGAGACGTCGGAGAGGAACAGCCGAACAGACAGCGCAGAGAGGGAGAGAGAGGCTAGGTAGGGACTCAAAAGGAGGCGGCATAGCCGCTGCGTCAATGAGAGGCTAGGAGGGGCCGAGAGAGCCAGAGGAGCCGAGCCGCGAGCGAAATCGAAATAGGGGTATTGGGGCTAGGGCGCTAGGGTTTCTTTCCCCCTACAAGGGCTACGAGGGCGCTTATATTTGGGGTGTGGGCCCCATCGCCCCGTGTCGGGCAGCCTGGCGTGCCCCCTCTCTGGCCCAAGCACAGCACGCTGGATCATGTCGTACCTTGCTTGGGTCAGGCCAAAATACAGGGCCTCATGCCGGCCCATTTAACCCAGTCCATTTGGCCATCTATACAGCGCCTTCCAGTCAGACATGGGATTTGTAATGCCTTCTTTTTTACCTCTCGCCAACCGATGCGCACGAGCAAATCCTTCATATCCAGCCCAAGGCCCATAATCAATCCCGTCCGTCGGTCCGTATTAAAAAATGGAGAGCTCTTTAACGGACTGGTCATCCATTCTAAGGCTTCCTTTAAAAAAATCTCTCCCTATATTTCTCTCATCTCCAACAATGTTTTCTATATGAAGAATTGCATAGGGGAAGGAAAAAAAACCCTACACATAAGAGAATTGAGAGAAAATGTCTATTTTAGGGAAAGGAACTAATACTACCGAGAGCCGACTGCCATGTCGTCCAACCTCCAAAGAAACCTGACGGTATGCCATGTGTCCATCCCTAAACTCCAGTAGCTAGCCAAGGCAGCCTTCCTTTGATGATCGATCATTGCTGTTCGTTGCTGAACTCGCGGGCAGAGCAACATTAATAAATTCTTGAAAGCACGATGCATGGAAATTTGACCCAGGCCATTTGACCATCTATACAGCGTCTTCCCGTCAGGCACGAGATTTGTAATGCCTTCTTTTTTACCTCTCGCCAATCGACACGCACGAGCAAATCCTTCATATCCAGCCCAAGGATTTGCTAAAATAGAGATTTTCTCTCAATGGGAAAATGCTGCTAGAGCACATAGGGGAAGAATCCGTTCCCTATTTTTAAGGTAGTGGACGCTTTAGAAGAGCCTGTTGGAGATAGCCTAATACTGCCGAGAGCCAACTGCCAAGTCGTCCAACCTCCAAAGAAACCTGACGGTATGCCATGTGTCCATCCCTAAACTCCAGTAGCTAGCCAAGGCAGCCTTCCTTTGATGATCGATCATTGCTGTTCGTTGCTGAACTCGCGAGCAGGGCAACATTAATAAATTCTTGCAAGCACGATGCATGGAAATTTGATGGAATTTAGTGCACCATATGGCTTTTGGCAAATGGAAAATTCTACGTAGAAACGGAGGAGGATCGGTAGTCTACATAGAAACGGAAAAATCATCTGGGAAGGATTAATGGCCTTGCAGCCAGTAGTACGTATACGCAGTCATGAATGGTGGCGTGGAATTACAACGGAATACAGTTGCAAATTAAGGGCTTCAGAGTTCAGATCTTCACAAGTCTCTCTCAGTCTCAGCTTGCAGCACGCGCGCTTCCATGTAGCCGCGGAAAGCGCGGCGCCGACGGTATGGTACATACTACATGTGGATGTATGAATTCCATGTATAATGCAAGTTTCGTAGGCAGTGTATACAGCAGTGCAGCTGCATTATCTTGGTTTGTCTACTCTCACACGTGGAGAAGATGGACGAAGTCCGTCACTCCGTCCTCTCGATCCCTACCTAGTTCCCTATATAATTAAGCAGGGGCGCTCCATCTCACTCACCTCATACCATAAGCTGCACTACTGAAGAAACTCAGGTAGCAAAGCAGCTGAGATCTGATCGAATCAACGAGATGGCCTACTCACCGAGGCCAATGATCCTCACATGCTTGGCACTTGGCCTGGCGGTGCTCCTCTCCGCCACCGGTCCGGTGGCCGCGTCCGTGGAGGGCATCGTCACCGAGGCGTTCTTCAACGGGATCAAGTCCAAGGCCGGCAACCAGTGCGCCGGCAAGAGCTTCTACACGCGCCGGGCCTTCCTGACCGGCTGTCGCTCCTACCCCAACTTCGGGAGAAGCCGCTCCGACGCCGACAATAAGAGGGAGATCGCCGCCTACTTCGCCCATGTCACGCACGAGACCGGACGTAAGTAGTTATAGAGCCGCGACCAAACGCTTGCACGGATGGTTTTCATGCATGATTAGCCGGATATCGATCGATGGCCGTAGCACACCAAACACGCTTACTTATTCATATGATTGCAGATATGTGCTACATCGAGGAGATCAATCAGAACGACCCCTACTGCGACGCGGGCAACAGGCAGTGGCCGTGCCAGCCGGGGAAGAAGTACTTCGGCCGTGGCCCACTGCAGATCACATGGAACTACAACTATGGGCCAGCGGGGCAGAGCATCAGGTTCGACGGGCTGAGGAACCCGGAGAAGGTGGCGCAGGACCCTGTGGTGTCGTTCAAGACGTCGCTCTGGTTCTGGATGAAAAACGTGCACCAGGTCATGCCCCAGGGGTTCGGCGCCACGATCAGGGCCATCAACGGCCTCGAGTGCAACGGCAAGAGCCCCGCCACTGTGAACGCGCGGGTGGGCTACTACAAGGACTACTGCCGCCAGTTCGGCGTCGACCCTGGCAGCAACCTCTCCTGCTAGGTGTTGCACTCAGCTGGCACGGTTTATGCATGAAGAATAAAGTTTGGTGTAATATCACCAAAATGTAATAAATGGGCATACCGAAACTTATTTTGATTTGAATATGGGATCATAGCAGCTATCAACCTATACCATTGGAACAATGTACTCCTCCGCAGCCTTACGACCATTAACCGGTACGACAATATAAACGCATCATGCAGCAGCTTTGCAAGCATTTAATAAGCATCAGAAGTAGAGTCCATGACATAGGGCGTGTTTGGATTGCGGCCGGCGCTCGCCGTGCGGCGCGCCCTCGTTTTTTGGCGAGCGTTTGGATGGCGGCCGGCGGAAGGCGCGGGCGCGTGGGCGAGGGCCCGCCGACACACAGTCAACGTGTTTGCGTGAGTTGGCGCGGGCGGCCGAATCGTTCGCCAATCCTCGCGTTGGCGAGCCATGGGCGTCGGCACGCCCTGGATCGGCACGGCGAGGGGTGGCCGCCATCTAAACACGCCCATAGAGCCGCAGGATACCTGGCCAGCGCGTCATGTCGAATGGAGCGGTGAGCCAAGTAAGCAACCATGACCAAGAGCATGACCGTGACATGCATGGCAGCCCATCAACCATGAAGGGCTTCTGATTTAGGGTGGGTGCCCCTACCTCGAGTGATAAGACTTCGTGCTGAAGACATCCTAGACGCCCGCGCCACGTGTCCAGTAAACCACTTTGGGTTGAAGCCTCGTACGTAATCCATCTCAGAACGCCACATTCCCCAAAGACCACTTCGAAACCGAAGCCTCGCAAGGGCACTTTCCGGAGCGACATGCGTCTCGGAGATCACTCTAAGAAGAAACCTCGCGTGGGGTCCTTTCCAAATAGCTATGAGTCCCGAAGAATGCTTCGGCAAAAGCCTCCCGTAGGGTCTTTCCTAGAGCACCACGGGTCCCGGAGATCACTCCAGACGAAAACCTTATGGAGGGTCCTTTCTGTAGCGCCACACGTCCGATCACCACTTTGGATTGAAACCTTGCGCGAGGTCCTTCCCAGAGTGCCACTCGTGTCGGAGACCAACCAGGGCCAAAGCCCTGTTGGGTCTCTCCCGGAACTCCAAAAAACCAAAGTGCCGCCGCAAAGACGTTACTGGACAACTTGTGTAGCAATCATGGACCTTGGGCGCGAAGTTCGGGATTCGTGCCAACGATAAACATTCAGAAAAGAATCTTCCTATCAACTCATGGGACCTAACTACCCCGAGGGTCGTACCGTGGAGATTTGTAGAGTGGGGTGAGCAGACCGCCTAGACCTTACGGGATTCCGAACCCTAAGCGACGACTAGAGGAGGAGGAGGCGGAGAGAGAGTGGCAAGGGAACTGAGGCCAGAGACACCGAAGGTTTAGATTGGTTTGGACCTCTCATGGAGATAACGACCCTACTCTAGTTCTATTTACTTTCTGCTTATGAGTAGGAACTCGTCCAGGACTTCACGCCGGCGGCGATTCAGCCAGGACGGTTTGGTTTTGCTTCCAATCTAAGAAAATAATGGTGTCGTTCCACTACCTAGTGCTGCCAGATAAAGGAAACTACGTACGTGTACGTGTGGTTCCATATCTGTCCTTTTTTTTTTGACATGGGTTTCATATGTCTTATCAAAATCAGTTCACAATTGCCAACCTGAATACGCAGAGCCAAATGAGGATTGCGTAGGAGAATACGAAGGGAAGCAAATCATTAATCATATGCCTTTGGTGTAAAGGCATACCGAAAGAAGCAGATGGCGGTGCATAGCACATGTTAAGCCAAGTCCTCTCTCTTTTTGGGGGGACGAGACTAAACCGTCGGACGTTCAGTATTTGTTTAAAAATGGGACTTGTAAACCGTAAGACCAAAACAAGTGTGTTATATGAAAATGAAATATGCACATTGAAAGTGTGTGTGGGAAGGTGGGTCGGGTAGGATGCCCGATTCATAGCAATTTCTTTTTTCGCATGGTAATCTAAAAACTGATCATGCATAGTCACAGACATCCAAACTTGATCAAATGATAGAGATAACATCTAAATAAAGGGTAGAGGTAGGTAAAGGCATTATTCCTTATAATTGATGCCCTATTTGGCAACAATGGGGTTGAGAAAAAAAAAATTGAAGAAGGGTGAGTGTGATGCTTGTTTGGATGAATAGTGAAATCCTCGTGGAAACCTCGGGAGGGGATTTTTAGCCGTTTGACTTATTTCTCTTTATTGTTATAATCCCCATTCCCCATGGCGAGCTCTATCTCACGCCTCATTCCACTGCTTCCCACCCTAGGTGGTCAATGGTCATGCCTCCTTTCTTTGTCTTCTGTTGTGCCACTATGCTGACATCCAGTCCTACATGAGAGCATTTGAGTGTTCCCTCTCTTTTTTTTCGAGCCTCGGGCACTCTAGATAATGCCACCGATGTTGCGCTGGTGGCCATGATAGACGCAATGATCGAGGACATAAACAAAGAAGCAATAATCGATCCAATAAACAGGCGAGCAGCTCAGCACACACATAAATATGGATTGAAGTCGGTGGTTCTCAATTGCACCCTTCCTTCTTTCCTTTGGGGTGACACGGTTTGTCATGCCATTGGAGTAGGAGCATCAAGATAATTATGTATGGCAGAGTTGATCGAATACTTCAGGGTGTGAAGCATGTATCAGGACTAAAAATGATCTAATTTCATTTTAGATTTTAACATGATGGGATGGTATTCCAAGATGATACAGATAGAAAGGCCATGGGATCTTCAAAGGAAACAAGGTTGTGATGACCAGGAAGAGGACAACTCACGTTTGTTGGGAGAATTCCGGGTGCAGGGGGTACTGTTACAGGTGGAGACGCGGTGAAGTATCTAAGGCCATGTTCGACTCGTCGAGTGGCTTGAAGTAAACTGCGAAGTATCAACTCAAGTCTGAGTACACCTAGTATGTGAAGTATTTCAAGCTTCTGGTGGTGAAGTCGTATTCGTCAAGGTGGAGTTTGTAAGAGTTTTGGTCTAATACATGTATAAGCCGTTACAAAGACTTTGACTTGCAATAGACAGGGGAGGGACATGTCAAGTTCGTGTCAAGTTCGGACTCATATCTTGATCTTTGCTATAAATAGGGAGGCACCCCTAGTGAACTCGGTCATGACGATCAAGCTGTAGCGTAAGACGCGCAGGTGTCAACGGTTGGCTTGTGGCCATGAAATAGGTGGTTCGGTGTGCTTGGCTTGATTGAAGAGGAGCACCCATAGACAAAGCCTCATAGATGTAGGAAATCATACCAATATGTGTTACCAAATATCGTGTCTCCGGTGTCATCTAATATTGCGTGACAGTTAAAATCCTAACCAAAAAGTTCAAAGCGAGGACGAGCAAACGAGTGGAAACTAATCTAGAGTTTTATGCAGCACAGGACATATCGAATGCTAGCCCTAAAACCTACCACTGGCTTAAATTTTACCACTCATCTATCTAAATTATTCACTATTCACAATCCTGAAATAGGGCTGCATGAGTATCTGAGGCTATGAAAGTCCCAATTGCAACATTGATCAATAGACAGCGGATGCGGAGCAAAGCGGGCGACTCACGGGCGGCTAGGGTTTCCTAGCCGCCGTCGCTGGTTGCGGGCGCCTCCCCTCGAGCTCCCCCTCCCAACCCCACTCGACGCCCTAGCCGCCGCCACCCCTCGA
Organism: Raddia distichophylla; assembly: GCA_005191435.1. Classification (NCBI taxonomy): domain Eukaryota; kingdom Viridiplantae; phylum Streptophyta; class Magnoliopsida; order Poales; family Poaceae; genus Raddia; species Raddia distichophylla. The sequence goes on from SPJY01024060.1 coordinate 22,076, forward strand.
GCTCCCCCTCCCCACCCCACTCGACGCCCGCGACGCCGCCGTCATCCCGCCGTCCTCCGCGGCTCCCTCGCCCCTCGCCGGCGCCGCCTCCACGCCGGCCCGTCCCTGCCTCGGCGCCCCTCCCCTCCCCGCCACCGTCTCCGCCGACGACGCCGCCACTCCGCCCGCCCCACGTCGCGGTGTCTCCTTCCGTGGCTCCCTCGCCCCTCGCCGGCGCCGCCTCCACGTGGGCTGTCCCTGCCTCGGCGCTGCAATTCAGTCCACGATGACAACCTATGGCAGCAGTGCAGCGCCTTTGCCCCGACGCCTCCACGCCGCCACCCCTCGTCCTCACACTCGCCGCTGCCCCATGTGAGAGCTCGCCGGCGTCTTCCTCTTAGAGCTCCTGATCTGGTCGGCACTGGCCATCACAAGATCGTCGACACCGTACTCCACGAGCTTCTCAGCGCCGCCCTTCGCTCTAATCATGCCGTCCTGCTCCCGTGCTCTTTCTCCACCGCCGCGGTTGCCGCCGCCGCCTCCCCCCTTCGTGGCTCCACTTCGGTCTTGTCTCAAGAAGCCGACCCGAGTCTCAACGCCAGCTGCCATTACACACAGCGTGGCTGTCTCTCGGGCCCCTCAACACCAAGTCTATTTCGCCTAACCTTCTGAAGGCCCTTCCGAGGCGGAGTGGACTCTGGTCCGCTCAAAGCGGCGTCGTCGTGAGGACAATCGAGCAGTGCCTTCTGCTCTCACTGCTTCGGCCAACTTGCCGCGCAGGACCTATGCGCAGGCTCTTTTGACTCCAGCTCGCGGTGATCAGTGTCTTCGACGCTCTAGATTCTACGACAGCTCCGAGCACAGCTCGCCCCGTCTCCGCCACTCTCGCTGCTTCCGCTGCCTAGAGTTGGGTCACTTGGCGGTGAGCTGCAGGGATCCAATTCGATGCCGATGCTGCAAGCGCAACGGGCATATATCCCGCAACTGTCGCTTTCCAGCGCCCTCTACTCTGAAGCACCAATCGCCTGCTCCATTGCCCTACCCCGCCTTGGCTGTTCTGGGTGACACCACGCTACCACCATCACCATCCCGACTCTGTCATCGACACCCGTGGGTACAAGTTTCGCAACCAGGGGGACTACCGCTCTTGCTTTGTTACCCACAAGATAGCTCGAAACACCTCAGCTTTCAAGACAAGGCAATCCAGTAGCCGACATGAAGAGGCTAAGTTGAGCCTCCGAAAAAAAGGGCACAACAAGCGTAATCACTGGGTCCATAACACTTCCCCCTCGAAAGCTGTTTGGGAGTGGCGACAGGTGACTTCTACCACTTCTGGCATTGGCTTCAGGACCCCAGGGACCGTGGAGGTCGAGGTTCTAACAATTGATGATTGTGGTCCCAACCTGGAGCATGGAGCCCCTCTCGACCTAGAGATAGCACCACCTCAACTACTAGTCACCCCTAATGGGGCTGATATGGTCTTTGCGACAACATCCCACATCGGTGAAGGGGACCTTTCGGACAACGCAGGCTCCACCGGCTTTGTGTTAGAGGATGCTCAACCGACCTCCCAAGGTGGCTAAGAGACCCAAAACCTGATGTCGGTCTCCCCACCCTCGGCAATGTCTTGTGTCGGCGAAGGGGCCTTTCGACCAACGCAGACTCCATAGGCTTAGTGGCGGAGAATGCTCCACCGACCTTTCAAGGTGACTTGGAGGCTCCAAATCAGATGCCGGCCCCCTACCCTCGCCGCCTCGCTCTGGCGTCTCAAGATTTTTCATCCCCGTGAAGCCCCCTATCCTCCAAGTATTTACCAGAAGAGCATCGCGCCAGTCCATGAACGTTGTTCCGACGCCAGTCGCTACTTTACGGCGAAGCTCTCGTCTTGCGGCTAAACCCATGTCAGAGCTACCAGTAGAGGAGAAGGCCAAGAAGCTCATTGCCAAGCGCCTTGAGCCATGGTTTGGTTCCCGTGCCAAGCTTGATGGCACCCTAGACCTTCTCTCCGCCCTCCTGGAAAAGCCTCTACCCGTCGATGGGGCAGCCGCATTGGCCAGCCTCTCCGGCCTCCCTCTTGCTGATCCCTCACAGACGACGAGGGCAAATCAATCGACAACCTTGGGTGCCACTTCTTCGAGCAACCCACGATCGGGGTCCGATGCTTATTTGTCTTCCCAATGACATCACACATACTCAATTGAAATGTGAGAGGCCTCAATTCAGGTGCAAGGCGAAGTGTTCTTCGAAATCTCATCTCCTCATCTCGAGCATCGTTGGTTTGCATCCAGGAAACGAAGCTGGACGTTGTGGATGCTCAGGTTGTGGTGGATTGCGCTGGTCGTTCCTTCGGCTCTCTTTTTGCCTGCCTCCCGGCTGTTGGAACAAGAGGAGGGATCCTTCTACTTGCGCATGAAGATTACTTTCAGATGGACGGCATTGTTAGCACACCAAGGTGTCTCTCGGCAACCATCAAGTCAAAGTTGACAAGCATCTCCTGGTGCATAACGGTTGTCTGTGGCCCACAGTCCACATAAAAAAAAACTTCTCTTTCTTCGAGAGATTGCCACTCATGCATCGACTACTCTTCCCTGGCTCATCTTGGGAGACTTCAACCTTATCTACCAAGCCGCGGACAAAAGCAGCTCTAACCTTAACCCGTCGCTTATGTATGCCTTTCGCTCAATGATCAGCAACCTTGAGCTAAAAGAAATTCACCTCTCAGGTCGTCGCTTCGCTTGGAGCAACGAGCGGGTCAATCCTACCCACACGACGATAGATCGTGCCTTTTGCGCTGCAACCTAGGAGCTCCTCTTCCCAGAGA
>SPJY01024084.1:0-37658 GCA_005191435.1 Raddia distichophylla
CTTGCGAGTACAATTTGTACTCGCCCTCGTTTTTATCCTCTCCCTTTTCAAAATTTCAACAACGGGTCCGTCCGAGTATGGCCCGCCGTCCGAGGAGGAGGACCCTGATTACGACGAGGAGGCGTTCTCCGAGGAAGACTATGAAGAGTAGGGTTGCGTGTTCCTACAGCCCTCGTGCCTGTGGGATAAATAAATTTCTAGATGTTGTATTAGGCTTGTTTTGCTGTGTACACTGAATTGCGGCCTGCGAGCCGTTGCTTGTGCTTGTATTGGACTAAGTTTCCCCTTTGTAATAATTTCAGAACGTTGGCATTGTACCGTTTCTGTATAACTGTGTGTACTAGATATGATCCTTGGGACTAGTACGTGTTTACGCAGGTGGAATCCGATCTTGTAAATCGGGCGCCGACAAGAGCCCACTCCAGACAAGGGTCCGGCTCAGCACGTAGCGCCTCAACCCACCGGTCCGCCCTCCCTTGCTACCCACTAGTCCTCGTCGGCTAAGGGAAAATCTCAGCCCTGGCTCTAGAGAGCTCGGAGCCAGAAATCGAGGAGATTCCTCGTCCTGCCACCGATGGCAACCCTCTTCCACTCCGTGTGAAGTGGAGGAAGGAAATAGAAGGCTGAGGTTGATGACGAACTGGAGGCTGACGCGTGGGAGACGCTGCAGAATGTAGCGAAGTTCAGTGTCAATATGCTTGAGGTAAACTCTCTCCATGTTCTGAATTCCTATCTCAATCAGACAATGTGCCTGATCTTTCCTCCCGTCCCCACACAGCATATGAGCAGGAGGGCCGCACAAAAGACCCAGTGCCTCCAGATGGCCGTCAGCCAGCTAAAGTCCAGAGAAGAGTTCGACAACGAGCTGTACGCGTTAAAGTCGCAATTCCATGGCGAAATCGAGGAGCTCCGAAAGGAAAATACCGAACTTCGGCTCCGCCACGTAGAAGAAGCTAACACCATCCAAGGTAAAGATCCTCCGAGTGATGGTAAGATCAATACTGTTATAGAACGCTTTCTTATGATCAATCCCTTCTGCATATCTCTGTATAAAGCATTAAAGGAGAACCAACAAGTGATGGAGGAGACTGTTGGCGATTCTTATACCTTTTGAAATTAATCCGCAAGCGCACGGATATCACTATAGCTTTCACCCGGGAGTATTCCAAGGTATCGATTTCCACAAGGAACGAGAAGTGTTCTAGTCTAGAATCTAATTTGATCGGATGGAAAATGGTGGTAATGATGGGAGTGGGATAAGATATTTCGGGTTGAGAAGCTCTACGGTTTTTTATTTAGCTAAAGATACAAAATCACTGACACACAATTGCTACTCTGTATCGGAGCTCGGACATTCACTATCACCCGCTATCCTGAATTGGAATCCCGAATGGTTATGATCGTTCCGATAGGGCTCAACTGGCCTGCAACTAACGGGGCGGATTTCACAAAGTCTAAGCCGGATAATAGGGCTGTCACCACCTATTACCTACGACACGTCCGTTGAAGCTGGTGCCTACCGGCTACTAACTAGTCTAAACACCATGTTTGTACCTAGTAGAAATACGTACCAAGAACGTTACTTCAATACGCACCCCTACTACCTTTATACTAATCTCTAGGTGGAAAATTAAGTACAAAGATCTTAGCACTCAAGAATAGTACGGGCCTAATACCAACAGAGTAACCATGTATATGAAAAAACTTTGCTTTATTCAACCAAGAATTGGGCTAAGAATAACCGAACATTAGAGCGAAGCTGAACTCGCACCCGAGTTGGCTCCGGAGCACAAGGTGGAAGAAGGTCGACACCTCCGGCGTCTTCCCAACACTCAACTCTCCTCTCTCCCTACTACATTTCTAAATGGACAGCCTAGAGCTGATTTCTTCTCTTCTCCACTTCTCCATGATCACAAATGAAGGTGAACACCTCCTTTTATAGTGTGCCGGGGCGAGTGAGAGAGTGCCACGTGTTGGGACAAGTGTCACACAACCCCCCTCCAAAGGAGAATCCAAGGCGGGCTCGGCGGTAGGTCGGCCGGCCTAGGTGGGGTCGGTCGGCCCGGCTTCGGTTGATCTCGGCCCTCCAAATCGCCTGGGATGCTCCTTGTGCGGTGTAGATCGTCTCCCTAGGTCGGTTTGACAGTTGGAGACCGGTAGCATTGGGTTCCTTTAGAATCCTATGCATGACTTGTGAAGCACTCCATGTTTCTGGATCAAACCGACTTGCATGGATGGTTGGGATGGCCTCTAGGTGTGTTTCTTGGCATGTCGGAAAGACACCGAGGCAAATTGGCCAAAAGAAGGGGCCAGCCGACCTGGCTTGGGTCGGCTGGTCCCAGGTTTGGGTCGGCCGGCCTGCTGGTCTGGTCCGGTCTGGTCTGTCATCTTTCGAAACTCCTTTCTTTCTCATCCGAGCTCTAAATATAACAAATAATATATGCGTTTCGATCGTCTCGACGAGCTCTTCACCATGGTGCAGTCCTGTCGGCACTCGATTTACAAGATTGGATTCCACCTGCGTAAACACGTACAAGTCCCAAGGATCATGGCTAGTACACACAGTTATACAGAAACGGTACATTGCCAACATTATGAAATTATTACAAAGGAGAACGTAGTCCAATACAAGCACAAGCAACGGCTCGCAGGCCGCAATTCAGAGTACACAGCGAAATAGGCCCAATACAACATTTAGAAATTTATTTATCCCACAGACACAAGGGATGTAGGAACACGCAACCCTAATCTTCATAGTTTTCATCGGAGAACGCCTCCTCGTCGAAATCAGGGTCCTCCTCGGACGGCGGGCCATACTCGGACAGACCCGCTGTTGAAATTTTGAAAAGAGAGAGGAGAAAAAATGAGGGTGAGTGCAAATTGTACTCCCAAGTCGGGAATTATGCAAATGTGGTTAAGTACAAGGAGAGCTTAGGATATTTTGCGGAAATGCATTTATTGGCCTAGTTTTGTCAAAGCGATTTAGAAACAATAAATCTTAACATTTTCTTTGGGCTCTTCTCAAACGGTTCTTGCCACTTGGCCTCAGTGCCATAGCAAGAACAAAATCCTTTCTCATTTCTTTTCTTGAAACGGTTAGGTCCATTCCGCGCGACACTTTTCGACAGGCCGACCCCCAATCCGGAATGTAGCCGGTGGCACCTAACTCAAACAAAAACTTTCTCAAATCCCTTACTCTGCTCAAATCCTTCGTTTAAAACCCCTTTTCTTAATCTGGTTTTGAAAATGAAGAACTACCATATGAACAGTCGCTTCGCACGCTCATAACCGCGAGCACGGCTATCATGATAGTTTTAACTCTGCAGAGTGGGCACGCTTTACCCTCGAGAGGCTACGCACCGAAGGTGTTTTGCCACAAGACCGGTAACCACGAGGGCCAACGACCGGGCCCGTCCCATACCGGGGCTCGAGGTCGTACTGTTATGGCTCAGTTCGTAGGATCATAGGACAAACAATCCTTAGACTAGGGAAGAGTTGATATTTTAGCCTAGTTTTCAGTACGGTGCCACACTGCACCAACCGACAAAATTATCTCTCCCTAGTCGGAAGGTTTTTCGGGTAAGAGGAAAATCATTTCCTACTAAGCGTCACCCTTGATGTACTATCTTTAAATCACCCTTTTCCCAAACATTTCTCAACAATATTGTCATTTCACACAAATTATTATATCACTTCGCATAAAGGTTTTTAAGCATTTATTCTACCACAACGGAGTATCTAAATATTAGCAATTTATATTTTAGCCTTAGGTTTAGTCCTACCATATTTCTTACCTTTCTAATTGGCATGATACCTAAGTCTAGAAAATACGGCATTTATCATTTTAAACTAGCAAGCACCTTTTCAAGTCTAGTAAACATTTTCTAAATAACCGAAAATGGCTTCACGATATGGTCGAAGGGGACTTGCCTTGATCGGTTCCGGGGAAAACGAAGGGGAGGTCGTCGATCGGGTCTTCGGGGCCTTGACCTCCTAAACGCACACACGCACATGCAAAGTTATACAACACACATATGCAAAATATTTCACATATATAATTTTCTTAGGTCTAGAAACTTTCAGGGTATCTTTATATATTTTTACATAATTTTTATATGACAACAGCTATTTTTAACTAAAGATTTTAGGATACCACAAAATGATTTAATCAGAAACTGTAAAGAGAAATAAAAGGAAAAGGGCTAATCGGCATCGAGCTGTCTCAGCCAGGCGGCCCAATACGGAGACGCGGCTCGGCACTGCGCGAGTGAGGGCGAGGTGGCTGCGTGGGCTGACTGGTGGGTCCTGCCTAGTCCCACATGGCAGCGTCTCCCGCAACGGTAAAGAGGGGAAAACAGGGGAGCTCTGGCGGGTGGCGGCGGCGAGCGATGCGGCGGCGACGGTGCATCCAACCACGGCTAATGGTTGGCCCAAAATGCGGAGGGATGTGAGGCAAGCACGATGATGGTCCCGGCAGCGCCGGAAATGCACGAAGACGGCGGCACGACTGGACACGGCGGCGGAATCTCCCGGTGTCCGCCGCGCCGGCGAAAGACGGGATCACAACTCGATTCCTTCGGCCGCAAGCAACAAAGAAGTGGGGCAAATCGTTTGGTGAGCTCACTGGGACAAAAAGGGTGGCCAGGCTGCGGGACCACGGCCGCGGCGACTGCGCGAGCTCCGGGACACGCGCGCGGACCACGCGGCTTCAATCCACCAGGCGCGAGCTCCACTGGGGCGACTTGCGTGTCAATCCCGGGGTGAGGATGAGCCGAAATGAACGAGGTGAGGTCGGAGAGGGGTAAGGAGGATGACGAAGGAGTGAAACAGCGGCGCACCGGCTCGGAAGTTCAACAAGGCGGTGGCGCGAAGCAGCGGCAATGGGGTAGCTATACCCCTCTCATAGGCATGCTTCGCCCGGAAGGTCTTTGATGCGACGCGTGAGGTTTGGCCATGCCGGCGCTAATTCCGGCCGGTGGCGTGTTGGGCGCGACGGCAGTGTCACGGGGTTGGCCAGCGACAAGACAAGGAAGGCGTAGAGAGAAGGGGGGTCCGGGGAAAGAAGGTAGGGCGAACGATCGCATGGGGAGACGAGCCATCGAGGCCCCGAGAGGGAGGAGAGAGAGAGCACAGCGGCGGCGAAGCGAACAGGGGTGAGCAGGGGAGAAGAAGACAGAGGAGGAGGGAACTGACGGAGGGGCCCCACCTGTCGGCGGCACTAGGCTCGCGAGGCAGTGGAAGCTGGCTGTGGCGAGGTGGGCCGGCGCAGCAGCTGCGGCCCAACAGAGGAAGAGAGGAGAGGCGGTGGAAAAGAAAAGGAAAGGGGAAGTGGGCCGAGACTTGGGCCGAGGGGGAAATAAAACCCATTTGGATTTTCTGGTTCCAAAGGACTTTCATTTTCAAATAATCTTTTTAAATACATTACCACTTACGAAAAATTAATTTTGTTTGTCAAAATTTATTAACACATTTTCAAATAGTTCCACATGGGATTGGCTTTAAGAAAATATAATGAATACATTAACCAAATGCCATATTTTTCCACCAAGGGTGCAAGCTTGGAAAGTTTAAAACATTTTTCTAATTTAAATGCAATGCATGCACTGATGATGCCATGGCTCAATATATTTTAATGTTTTTAAATTATGCGGTTTAAGAAATTTATTAACGTGCGAAATTGATTTTAAAATTTGGGATGTTACAAACCTCCCCCCTTAAGGTGAATCTCGTCCTCGAGATTCCGATTCTTTGGGGAACAAATCTGGAAACTCAGCCTGAAGGTCTGACTCATGCTCCCAAGTGGCCTCAGCCTCAGAATGATTACTCCATTGAACCCGTCAAAAAAGGCGTAGCTTTACTACGGGTTTTGCGAACTGCCACATCCAAGATTTTGACTGGCTATTCTTTAAAAGACAGATCAGGCTGCAAATCCTGCACTTTAGGAACCAACTGCTCTTTAGGAACTCGAAGGCATTTCTTCAACTGAGAAACATAAAACACATTATGCACACCTGCCAGATACTCAGGAAGCTCCAACTGATAGGCCACTTCAACTCGACGGGCAAGAATTTTAAAAGGTCCAATAAACCTCAGGGCTACCTTGCCACTTACACGGAATCTATGCATGCCTTTAAGAGGAGACACATGCAAATACACAAAATATCCAATCGTGAATTTCAAATCCCGTCGACGATTATCGGCATAACTCTTTTGCCGGGACTGAGCTATCCTTAACCTCTGCTGGATCATTTTGACTTGCTCTTCGGCCTCTTGCAAAATATCCAACCCAAATATTTTTGCCTCACCGGTTTCTTGCCAATATAAAGGGGTCCTGCACTTCCTTCCATACAAAGCTTCAAAAGGAGCCATCTGGATGCTGGACTGATAACTGTTGTTATATGCAAACTCGGCACAGGGCAACTACTTATCCCAACTGGCAGGCGCAGCCAAAGCACAGGCTCTCAACATATCTTCTAAGATCTGGTTCACTCTTTCAGTCTGCCCATCAGCCTGAGGGTGAAAAGCTGTACTGAAATTCAATCAAGTCCTAAGCGACACATGGAGCTTGTCCCAAAATTTTGAAGTGAACTGAGTACCCCGATCAGACACGATCTTTTTAGGCACACCATGCAAACACACAATTCTGCTCATATACAACTCGGCTAACTTCCCCTAGTATAAGTGGTGCGAACTAGAATAAAATGGGCCACTTTGGTAAGCCTGTCAACGATGACCCAAATAGAGTCGTGGCCCGCTTAGGTCCTTGGGAGCCCAATAATGAAATCCATTCCGACTTCTTCCCACTTCCACTCTGGAATTTTCAAAGGATGCAACAGACCCGCAGGACGCTGGTGCTCTGCCTTTACCCTTTGGCAGATATCACAACGGGCCACAAATTCTGCAACCTCTCTTTTCAAGCCCGTCCACCAATACGAACTTTTCAGATCCAAATACATTTTGGTGCTACCAGGGTGTATGGAGATAGGACTATCATGAGCTTCTTTAAGGATGAGCTCCTTCAGTGCACTGACATTAGGCACAAAAATCCTCTTTTTAAACCAAAGCACACCCTCGACATCAACGGAAAAATTCGGTGCTTTATCCTTCAACATTCTTTCCTTGATCCCTTGAACCTCTTCATCACCCTTCTGAGCTTCTTTTATTTGATTCAACAAAGTGGGCTGCAACTCCATCAAGTTCAAGTGACCTACTTTCACCACTCCAAGATTCAGCTTAAGAAGGTCTTGACATAAATCCGGAGAAATCTCCTCACTCCGGAGGTGATTACAGGCGGGACGGCGGCTTAGAGCATCAGCCACCACATTGGCCTTGCCAGGTGATAGTGAATTCCCACATCATAATTCTTGATTAATTCCAACCAACGCCTCTGCCTTAGATTCAGGTCGGGCTGGGTGAATATGTACTTAAGACTCTTATGATCAGATCTCAGTACGATTCCCCATGAGGTAATGCCTCCATATCTTTAAGACGTGCACAACTGCGGCTAACTCCAAATCATGGGTAGGATAATTTTGCTCATGTGGCTTAAGCTGACGAGATGCATAAGCCACCACTCTTCCCTCTTGCATCAGAACACACCCCAGACCTTGACGAGATCCATCACAATAAATCTCAAAGTCTTTTCGGATATTAGGCAGGATTAACACAGGGGCTGAAGTCAAGCGCCTTTTCAACTCTTGAAAACTATCTTCACAGCTGGCGGTCCATTCAAACCTCTTTTCTTTCTTTAACAAATTGGTCATCGGACAGGCTATTTTGGAGAACCCTTCGATGAACCGGCGGTAATATCCCGCCAAACCCAGAAAACTCCTTACTTGGGTTACAGATTTTGTTTGCTTCTAGTCAACCACAGATGCTACCTTCTCAGGGTCTACAGCAACACCTTTAGCAGAAATGAAATGACCAAAGAAAGATACTTCTTTCATCTAAAACTCACACTTACTCAGCTTGGCAAACAGCTGATGCTCCCTTAACCTCTCTAGAACCATCCTCAAATGGATCTCATGCTCTTCTTCAGACTTGGAATAAATCAGAATATCATCGATGAACACAACCACGAATTTATCCAGAAAGTCCATGAACACTTTGTTCATCAAGTTCATGAAATAGGCAGGAGCATTGGTGAGGCCAAAAGACATGACGGTGAACTCATACAGACCATACCGGGTTGTAAAAGCTGACTTGGAAATATCAGACTCCTTGATTTTGATTTGGTGATACCCAGATCTTAGGTCAATTTTTAAGAAAATACAGGCTCCTTTTAATTGATCAAATAAATCATTGATGTGAGGCAAAGGGTATTTGTTTTTAATGGTCACCTTATTAAGTGACCTATAATCCACACACATCCTTAAGGATCCATCCTTCTTTTTCACAAAAATAACTATGGCACCCCAAGGTGACGCACTAGGGCGTATAAATCCCTTCTCTTGTAACTCTTCGATTTGTTTCTTTAACTCAGCCATTAGATTTGCAGAAAGACGGTACGACCTTTGGGAGATAGGCGTAGTACCAGGGGCTAAGTCAATGACAAACTCAACATCCCTATCAGGAGGCATGCCCGGCAACTCATCGGGAAACACATCAGGAAATTCCCGCAAAATAGGCATATCCTTCAGATCGGACCCTTCCAACTTATTGAGGGCAATCAGATTCTCAGGACAGGAGTTAGCAACAAACTGAATTTCGTTGCCATCATCACTAGTCAATTTGACTATTTTAGAGGCACAGTCAATGTGACCTTTATACTTGGCAAACCAATCCGTGCCTAATATCACCTCTATCCCCTTGGAATCAATAACCACCAGGTCTGTTAAAAATTCCACACCCTCTATTTTTATGCAAACATCAGGGCACAACAAGGTGGTATGAATGACTTTCCTAGGAGATTTAATCAACATTGGTTTCTTTAATGCACTTGTTTCAAGCCCATGATTTTTAGCAAAGGATGCAGCAATGAATGAATGCGTTGCACCAGAATAAAAAAAGCAGTAGTGGGTATGGAGTTGATGCAAAACTAACCCATCACTGCATTGGGATCAGCGTGGGCGTCTTCAGCACTGACATGGTTCACCCGTCCACGTCCAACAGAGACAGCAGTCCTGGCATGAGGAAAATTCCCACGAGCTGGCCCAGAATTCATGGGCCTCGGCAGGACAGCTTTGGCTTGACCCAAAGCAGACACGGCACCTTTATTGGGATAGGAACTGGCATAGTATCCCATCTTCTGGCATACAAAACACTTGGTACTTGACAGGTCCTTCTTGGGAAGAGCAGACATCTGAGTGCGAACTGGCAGAGCTGGCTGAGGCACAGGGCGAGACATCACCCACTGAGAACGTGGGCGTGGAGGAACAGCTGGTCCACGGCCACGGGTGCGCTGTCCCTTGGAACGAGAGCCAGAATGAACATCCTTCTATGCCCTCTTCCTCTTCCTTGCAGCAAGGCACTGACGACAATTCTCCTCTTGCTTGACAGGACTAGCAAACAATTGCTTGAAAGTGGTGAACTCAGTGGAGTCGATTAGAGCACGAATCTCAGGGTCCATGCCCTTCTTAAAGAAGTAGATTTTGTCAGCATCACTTCTCACATCACGGGGCACGTAACGAGCCAGCAAAGTGAACTGAGTGAGATACTCGTGCATAGTCATGCTCCCTTGAACCAAGGCATGAAACTCACGCCTCTTAGCTTCCTTCGAACTGTCAGGGACATAGTTTTCCTCAAAAGCTTCAACAAACTCAGCCCAAGTGATCGTCTCAGGGGCTTCATGAGCCTCACAAAAAGTATCCCACCAAGCTGACGTGACCCCAGTAAGCTGCTATGCCGCGAGCTGTACACTCTCCAAATCTCCACACTGGAACATAATCAGACACTTTTCTATTGCTTTCAACCAGTCTGCTGCCTCCATGGCATCAGCAGATCCACCAAACTTGGGAGGATTGGCTCTAAGAAAATCATTGACACGGGAGTGGACAGGAGGTGGAGCTGGTGGATGGGTTGGCACGGGTGGAGGAGTGGGGCATTGTTTCTCTCCCTCACTAGGTCTTGGATCATTTGGAACTGCATTTCCATGAACTCTCTCAGGGTGGGATCTCCACGAGGTGGTGGTGGAAGGTGGGTAGAGGACCCAGCATGATTTTCTTGTGGGTTTTGGGAAGATCTTATTCGTGGTGCTGGAGTGGGAAAAAGTAGGAGTTCACGGGGAGGCCCTCCAACGGAAGCTTGGTCTACAGAACGAGCTGGGTTTGGAACTGACTGAACTCGCCTCCCAAGGTGGTGGGATCCACTAGCTCTGCTTGCAGCACCACCACGGACTCGACCCCGGGTGACTTCCCCACGCCCAGCCTGGCGCGAAATCACCATCTACTGACAAGAGGACGAGAGAAAATAAGGGGGAAGAGCTATACCCAGATTTTCCGAAACATGAGTTTAAACATGCAAATTTGGCACAATGCACACTCACATAACATAGCATAGCATAACATAATAGTTTTTGGGGATAAAATCACGGCTCGTTGCCATGGCCCACTCCCTGACGGCCCAATCGAACAGCCTCCTAGGGCCTAGCTCCCTAGAAGGTTCTATTAGGCCCATATGCATCTTGCCGAACAGCCTCTGGGTTGGCGTGGTGCGTAACGGCCAAGACTTCGTGTTTGAGTCCGACTCAAGCAAGAGTTCTGCGCGGCTACGTGAAGACCCGGACGTGGTTTCCCGGATTGGAGCAGACGTCGTGATCCCCAAGACTTGGAGTATACCTTATCTTCCGCGGGATGTATTTGGCATGGATACGAGTTCGTTACATCTTCGTAGTTTGCCCGACCCGATTATCCCTCGGTAGGTTGGTTGTTCAGCACTATATAAACGAGGCCCCTACGGCGTGTAGAGGGGCCAAGAGACATCGCATTGTCACATACTACTTCCTGTACACCATAATCTCGTCGAGACTTGTTCGTCTCGCCGAGTTCCTCATTGTAATCCTCTTTCATATAAAAGAAGCGCTGGACGTAGAGCTATTATCTCCTCGAGAGGCCTGAACCGGGATAAAAACCCTGTGTCTCCCTGTAGCTCGTTGATTGCTGTTCGCCTTGCTCGGCAGGTCTTCTATCTCCCTTTCTCAAGAACCTTTGTTGACTTGGGACCGATATCCCAACCGTCGACAGTTGGCGCCGTCCATGGGGAGAAGTAGATCAAGTCTGTTCGAGCATGTCGAACTCCTTCAGCGACCAGGAAACTCTTCCTGAAGGCTATGACTCAGAAGGGCAGGATGTCTGATCCCCTGTCAGATCGGATCGATCCGTTCGGTCTCGATCGCCTTCCATATCTGGTACGGAAGGCTCTGGATATGCTCCGGAGTTGGTTTCATATCGCACTCCCGTCATCGACGATGATTACGAAACTGACGATATTTACAATGGTTTAGATCTCTCGGATTCCAAGGCTATGTCGGTCGATTCTTCCTGTGGTGACACAGTGATGACACCGTCTAGTGTGCCACCGCACGGCCGTCGCAGCGTCAACATGGCCGGCGCAGGAACCTCAGGGGATCATGCGCGGGCCGCGGCGGCCGAAGAGATCAAGCATGTTAGCTCTGCTCGGCAACAAGATGGGGGTGTGCCAGCTGCTCACGAGCAAGAAGTTGTTCGCTGTAGCCTAGACGCCTCAATCAATCAAATCTTGGCGCAGATTCGCGATCAGCGCAAGCGTCAGCGAAGCGATCCGCCTCGCGCACCTATGCCAAGTCCCCCAGCAGAAGTACCACCTACTCGAGTTGAATCCCCGCGCAACCAGACTCCGGTCGGGCAAAACTCGGATGCCTCAGGGATCCCAGGACCCCTTGAGTAGAGTCGGGAATGACTTTAGGCCCTGGCGACGGTGATCAGATCCGCCAACCAGGACAACCTCGCCCTCATGGGCGATGCTGTTGCTTCTCACCTTGAGCGGCTAGCTGAAGGCCTTAAGTCCATAGGAGTAATTAACACCTCCTCCGGGCAACACAGTTAACCTGTCCGAAAGGACTCGGACAGCGAGCGCTCCGATCGATCGCGTGACCCTCGTCACCGGCGAAGGACGACTTGCTACAAGCAAAATACACTTGGTCGAGAACACTCACCAAGTCTCGGTGGTCGCCGCGACCATAGGGGAAAGCGAGCGCGCAGCGATCATGGACGATCCCCTCGGAAGGAGCGCATCGTCGCGACCACGAGGAAGGAGCGTGGAGGACTATCTCGGAGGGAATTCCTCTAGGTTGAATCTTCCCGTTCAACTAGAGTTCCTCCGGGCAACAGGACCAACGTCTTCTCAAGACTAGGTTTTGCAGGAGAAGGTGGTCGGGCATATGCCTTGGGCTGCAAGGCCTTCTCTGACGAGCTCCGCGCTGTCAGGTGGCCCTCCAAGTTCAAACCTGGTCACATGGAGAGGTACAATGGGACTCAAAACCCAGAGGAGTTCCTTTCAATCTACGCTACCACCATCATGGCAGCCGAAGGTGACGAGCTAGTCATGGCTAATTACCTTCCGACTGTCCTTGAGGGCGCTGCTCGGACGTGGCTGTTCAACCAGCAGGAAGGTTCGATCCACTCTTGGGACCAACTTTGTGACGCTCTGATCGCCAATTTCCAGAGTTGTTAGGGCTAACAGGTGGGCCTTCCCTTGGTCCCTCCTGTCGGCATCACCAGCCGAGGCAAAAGGGGAAAAATAACAGGGGAGGCTCCGGCGGATGGCAGCGATGCCCACGGCGGCGACTACGCCAGTCACCAGAGGTCAATTAGGTGCGCGGGGAGCGAGGTGCAAGCGAGGCGACTGCAATGGCGGTTTAAACACCCCGAAAGGTGGACGGGGTAGGCGGCGCAACTGAACACGGCGGCGGAAGCTCACGGGAAACGCGACGGCGACGAAATGCACGGCCGGGTCCCAATTACTCCGGGAGTGAGAATGAGGAGAGGTGGAGGGAGCTACCTTTGAGCTCGCCGAGTCGAAGGGAGCGGCAAGGCGGTGGAACCACGGCGACAGCGACGACGTGGGCTCCGGGACAGGCGGACCACACGGCTTCACTCCCTTGGGCGCGAACTCCACTGGGGTGACCTACGTGTTAATCCCGGGTGAGTTCGAGCCGAAAGGAACGAGGCGAGGTAGAAGAGGGGTGAGGAGGATGACAAATAAGTGAAACAGCGGCGCACCGGCTTGGAAATCCAACAAAGTGGTGGTTCAAAGCAAGGAGCAAAGGGGCAGCAGTGCCCTTCTTATAGGCATACCTTGCCCGAGGCGGTCTTGACGCGACGCAAGAGTTTGGCGAATGCCTGCGACAATCCCGGCCGATGGCGTGTTGGGGGCGACGGCGGCGTCACGGGGTTGGCCGGCGACCAGACCGGGAATGGCGGAGAGGGAAGGGGGGTCCGGGGAAAAAGTCGGGACGCATGACCGCCTGGGAGAGCGTGCCATCGAGCTCACGGGAGAGAGAGAGAGAGAGAGAGAGAGAGAGAGAGATAGAACGAGCGCAGCGGCGGTGACCAGCGAACAGAGGCGATGCAGGGGGAAGAAAACAGGGGAGGAGGAGGAGCTGACGAGGCGGGCCCACTCGGCAGTGGCGCAACGCCCGCGGCACAAGGGAGGAGGCCGCGGCGGTCTGGGTCGGCGCTGCACTGGCGGCCCATCCAGAGGGGGAAGAAGGGAGGTGGGGAAAAAAAGAAAGGAAAAGAGGTAGTGGGCCGGCTGCGGCTTCGGCCCAGCCAGAGAGGGAAACGGGAAAGGGGTAAAGAAAAGGAGAGAAGGGTTGGGCCGGCTCGGGCCGAGTAGGGGATAAAGTATTTTCTGATTTTCCTCTGAAAACTATTTTTGAATAAATTATACATACTTACAAGTATTTTCTGATTTTCCTCTGAAAACTATTTTTGAATAAATTATAAATACATTATCACTTTAAGGAATATAGTTTTGTTTTCTCAAAATTTTTCAACACACTTCCAAATAATTCCACAAGGGATAGGTCTTAGGAAAATATAACATACATATTAAACAATTTATTAAATTTTTCTAGCAAGGGGGCACGCTTGAGGAGTTTAAATCATTTATACAATTTAACTATGATGCATGCAATGATTATGAAGATGACATGATGCAGTATAATAAATGATTTTAATATTTTTAAATCATGCATTTAAAGAAATTATTAACTTGCCAAATTGGGTTTAAAAATTTGGGATGTTACAAACCTGCCCCCTTAAGGTGAACCTCGTCCTCGAGATTCCGACTCTTCTGGAAACAATTCTGGAAACTCAGCCTGGAGATCTGACTCACGCTCCCAAGTGGCCTCAGCCTCAGAATGGTTACTCCACTGAACCCAGCAAAAACACGTAGCTTTACTACGGGTTTTGCGAACTGCCACATCCAAAATCCTGACCGGGTATTCCTTAAAAGACAGATCGGGCTGCAAATCCAATACTTCAAGAACCAACTGCTCTTCAGGAACTCGAAGGCAATTCTTTAACTGAGAAACATGAAACACACTGCGCACACCTGCCAGATACTCAGGAAGTTTCAACTGATGGGCCACTTCACCCCTTCGGGCAAGAATTTTGAAAGGACCAGTAGACCTTGGAGCCAGCTTGCCACTTACATGAAATCTACGCATGCCTTTGAGAGGAGACACGCGCAAATACACAAAATCTCCAATGGCAAATTTCAAATCGCGTCGACGGTTATTAGCATAACTCTTCTGTCGGGACTGAGCTGTTTTCAACCTCTGTTGGATCATCTTGACTTGCTCTTCAGCCTCTTGCAAAATATCCAACCCAAACACCTTTGCCTCACCGATTTCTTGCCAATACAGAGGGGTCCTGCACTTCCTTCCATACAAAGCTTCAAACGGAGCCATTTGGACGCTGGACTGATAACTGTTGTTATATGCAAACTCGGTGTAGGGCAACTGCTTATCCCAACTGGTAGGCGCAGCCAAAGCACAGGCTCTCAACATATCTTCCAAGATTTGGTTCACTCTTTCAGTTTGCCCATCAGTCTGAGGGTGAAATGCTGTGCTAAAATTCAGTTGAGTCCCAAGTGATTCATGGAGCTTGTCCCAAAATTTTTAAGTGAACTGAGTACCCCGATCAGACACGATCTTTTTAGGCACACCATGCAAACACACAATTCTGCTCATGTACAATTCAGCCAACTTGCCTCCGGTGTAGGTGGTGCGAACTGGAACAAAATGGGCCACTTTGGTAAGCCTGTCAACAATGACCCAAATAGAGTCGTGGCCTGCTTGGGTCCTAGGGAGCCCAATAATGAAGTCCATTCTGATTTCTTCCCACTTCCACTCTGGAATTTTCAAAGGCTGCAACAGACCCGCAGGACGCTGGTGCTCTGCCTTCACTCTTTGGCAAATATCACAATGAGCCACAAATTCTGCAACCTCTCTATTCATGCCCGTCCACCAATATGAACTTTTCAGATCCAAATACATCTTGGTGCTACCAAGGTGTATGGATATAGGACTTTCATGAGCTTCCTTAAGGATAAGCTCCCTCAGTGTACTGACATTAGGCACAAAAATCCTTTTCTTAAACCAAAGCACACCCTCGTCATCAACGGAAAAATTTGGTGCTTTATCCTTCAACATTCTGCCTTTAATCACTTGAACTTCTTCATCACCCTTTTGGGCTTCCTTTATTTGGTTGAGCAAAGTGGGTTGCAATTCCATTGAGTTCAAATGACCTACTTTCACCACTCTAAGATTTAACTTAAGAAGGTCTTCACACAAATCCGGTGAAATCTCCTCACTCCGGAGGTGATTACAAGCGGGGCGGCGGCTTAGAGCATCAGCCACCACATTGACATTGCCAGGGTGATAGTGAATTCCCACATCATAATCCTTGATTAACTCCAACCAACGCCTTTGCCTTAGATTCAGGTCAGGCTGGGTGAAAATGTACTTAAGACTCTTATGGTCAGTGAATATCTCAGTGCGATTCCCCATGAGATAATGCCTCCAAATTTTTAAGGCATGCACAACGGCAGCTAACTCCAAATCATGGGTAGGATAATTTTGCTCGTGTGGCTTAAGCTGATGAGATGCATAAGCCACCACTCTTCCCTCTTGCATCAGAACACACACCATACCTTGGCGAGATGCATCACAATAAATCTCAAAGTCCTTGCGAATATCAGGCAAAATCAGCACAGGGGCTGAAGTTAGACGCTTTTTCAATTCTTGGAAACTGTCTTCACAGCTGGTGGCCCATTCAAACTTATTTTCCTTCTTCAACAGGTTGGTCATCGGACGGGCTATTTTGGAGAACCCTTCGATGAACCGACAGTAATATCCCTCCAAACCCAGAAAACTCCTCACTTGAGTCACAGATTTCGGTTGCTTCCAGTCAACCACAGATGCTACCTTCTTAGGATCTACAGCAACACCTTTAGCAGAAATGAAATGACCCAGGAAAGATACTTCTTTCATCCAAAATTCACACTTACTCAGCTTGGCAAACAACTGGTGCTCCCTTAACCTCTCTAGAACCATCCTCAAGTGGGTCTCATGCTCTTCTTCAGACTTGGAATAGATCAGAATGTCATCAATGAACACAACCACGAATTTATCAAGGAAATCCATGAACACTTTGTTCATCAAGTTCATGAAATAGGCATAAGCATTGGTGAGGCCAAAAGACATGACAGTGAACTCATACAGATCATACCGAGTTGTAAAAGCTGACTTGGGGATATCAGACTCCTTTATTCTGATTTGGTGATACCCTGACCTTAAGTCAATTTTTAAGAAAATGGAGGCCCCTTTTAACTGATCAAAAAGATCATCAATGCGAGGCAGAGGATATTTGTTTTTAATGGTCACCTCATTAAGTGACCTATAATCCACACACATTCTTAGGGATCCATCCTTCTTTTTCACAAAAATAACTGGAGCACCCCAAGGTGACGCACTAGGGCGTATAAATCCCTTATCTTGCAACTCTTCGATTTGTTTCTTTAACTCAGCCATTAGATTAGCAGAGAGACGGTACGGCCTTTGGGAGATAGGCGCAGTACCAGGGGCTAAGTCAATAACAAACTCAACATCCCTTTCAGGCGGCATGCCTGGCAACTCATCGGGAAACACATCAGGAAATTCCCGCAAAACAGGCATATCCTTTGTATCAGACCCTTCCAACTTATTTAGGGCAATCAGGTTTTCAGAACAAGAGTTAGCAACAAACTGAATTTCCTTGCCATCATCACTAGTCAACTTGACTGTTTTAGAGGCACAGTCAATATGGCCTTTATATTTGGCTAACCAATCCATGCCTAATATCACCTCGATTCCCTTGGAATCAATGACCACCAGGTATACTAAAAATCCCACACCCTCTATTTTTATGCAAACATCAGGGCACATCAATGTGGTATGAATAACTTTTCCAGGGGGATTTAATCAGCATTGGTTTCTTTAATGCACTTGTTTCAAGCCCATGATTTTTAGCAAATGATGCAGCAATAAATGAATGAGTTGCACCAGAATCAAATAAAGCAGTAGCGGGTATGGAGTTGATGTGAAACTTACCCATCACTGCATTGGGATCAGCATGGGCGTCTTCAGCACTGACGTGGTTCACCCGACCACGTCCAATAGATGCAGCAGTCCTGACATGAGGAAAATTGCCACTAGCTGGCCCAAAATTCACGGGCCTCGGTAGGACAGGTTTGGCTTGAGCTAGAGCAGACATGGCACCTTTATTGGGACAAGAACTGGCGTAGTGTCCCATCTAATGGCATGCAAAACACTTGATACGTGACAGGTCCTTCTTAGGGAGAGCAGACAACTGAGTGCGAACTGGCGGAGCTGACTGCTGCACAGGGCGAGACATCACCCACTGAGAACGTGGGCGCGGAGGGACAGCTGGTGCACAACCACGGGTGCGCTGACCCTTGGAACGAGAGCTAGAATGGATATCCTTCTGGGCTCTCTACCTCTTCCTAGCAGCAAGGCACTGACGACGATTCTCCTTCTGCTTGACAGCACTAGCAAACAATTGCTTGAAGGTGGTGAACTCAGTGGAATCGATCAGAGCACGAATCTCCGGGTCCATGCCCTTCTTGAAAAGTTAAATCTTGTCAGCATCACTTCTCACGTCACGAGGCACGTAGTGAACATGCAAAGTAAACTGAGTGAGGTACTCGTGCATGGTCATGCTCCCTTGAACCAAGGCATGGAACTCACGCCTCTTAGCTTCCTTTGAACTGTTGGAAACATAGTTCTCAAAATCCTCAACAAACTCATCCCAAGTGATCGTCTCAGGAGCCTCATGAGACTCACAAAACGTGCCCCACCAAGCTGATGCAACCCCAGTGAGCTGGTATGCTGCGAGCTGGACACTCTCCAAGTCTCCACACTGGAACATAATCAGACACTTTTCAATTGCTTTCAACCAGTCTGCTGCCTCCATGGCATCAGTAGATCCACCAAACTTGGGAGGGTTGGCTCTTAGGAAATCATTGACACGGGAACGGACAGGAGGTGGAGCTGGTGGATGGTTTGGCACGGGTGGAGGAATGGGAGCATTGTTTCTCTCTCTCATTAGGCTCTGGAACATCTGGAACTGCATTTCCATGAACTCTCTCAAAGTGGGATCCTCACGAGGGGGTGGTGGAAGGTGGGTAGAAGACTCGGCTTGATTTTCTTATGGATTTTGGGAAGATCTTCTTTGTGGCGCTGGAGAGGGAAAAAGGCGGAGCTCACAGGGAGGCCCTCCAACGAAAGCTTGGTCTACAGAACGAGCTGGGTGAGGAAATGACTGAACTCGCCTCCCAAGTCAGCGGGATCCACTAGCTCTACTAGCAGCACCACCACGGACTCGACCCCGGGTGATATCCCCACGCCCAGCCCGGCGCGAAATCACCATCTGCTTGACAAAAGGACGAGAGACAATAAAGGGAAAGAGCTATACCCAGATTTTCCAAAACATGAGTAAAAACATGCAAACTTGGCACGATGCACAATCACACAACATAACATAATAGTTTTTAGAGTACAGACAGGGGGCGATACCACAACAACCGGTACGTCAGCCCAAAACGCGAGCTAACTACCTACGGATTACACGAACAGACGCCGGGACGACTAGAAGGTCTGGATCCACGACCAACAGAGAAGCACAAAATAGACCAGGAGGGTCACACCATAGATCCAGAGCGGGAAGCGCCTCATCTCCTCGAGGAAGAGCTGGAACTCGCTCGGCTCGGGCCAAGGGCGAGGACTCGGGGAACGACGAGGACTTGGGGAGCGGCGATGGCTCACGGAACGGCGAGGACTTGCGGAGCGGATCTCCGACCTCCTCCTCATCGTGGCTGGAGAAGTGGCGTGGCACGGCAGGGAGACGGGGCGGCAACACAGGCGGGGCGGCCCTCTTAAAGAGGCGGCCCGATTATTTGGACGCAGTGGCAAAGCGGCAGACAAGAAAGAAAGCAAAAGGAAAAGGAAAATAAAAGAGTGACAGCGACCCATGCAAAGGATACAGGGAGCTACGAGCTAGTCCTGCTCTTACTCGGACTTGGAGACCAACTCCACGGGGACTTCCCCGTCATCATCATCATCATCATCAACATCCACAGCGGGCTGCCAACCATGCGGTGGCGATCGGACCATCAGAGGTATGCCTTGAAGCTCGACAAGGGTGGCAGGCGGAGCTCTCACTCCGGAAGGACCCAGATCCAACTTAAGATCCTTGGGGGTGAGCTCGAAGGTGCACAAGGGAAGATCAGCAGGATCCTTGGGCTGGGATGCGGGGCTGGTGCCGACCTCCTTCTTCTTCGGGTGCGAGGACGAAGCAGCAGGAGTAGGAGTCCAGGAGGAAGAAGCGGCATTCCCTCGGAGACGCTGGTTCTCGCGAACCAACTGACGGATCCTCTTGCGAAGGTGGACGTTCTCCACCAAGTGGTGAGAGTCGCGCTTTTTAAGGTCGCGGCTCTCCTTCTTGATCAGGTCCAGCTGGCGGTTGGCGTCATAGACGGAATTCAACTCCCGCAGGGCGATGGTGTACGCGTCGTCCAAGGATTAGACGAGCTCGGCAAGGTGGTACACCGTCGGGTCGCTCTCACCCTCGGCCGTACGAGCGTGACCGAACAGCTTGTTAGGCAGACGAGAGGGAAAGTAGCGAAGCGAGGAGACATGCAGCTCACAAGTGAACAGACTGCGGAGTCGGTGTAGAGCAAGTCTGGCCACGTCTTGGATGGCGTCGGAGCAGTTGACACGGGTGGCGGAGTAGCGGAACGGTCCACGGGTAGGCAGTGGACCCGCAACAAAGATAGTGACGCACACCACCCAACATGTGCGTCCCTTGCGCGGAGCAGTGGCACCATGGTACATGGGGTCACCGAAGACGAGCGTGCCGAGCATCAGCAGCAGCTGGCGCACGAAACCTCCGTAGCCAACTCCAACGGAGGACGCAAACGATGGCATCTACAAATTTCCAAAAGATCATCAGTTAAAATGGATTGCGGAGAATAAGAATTTATTTGACAACTATTTCTTTTTAAAAATTATATGGTCTCTAATTTCTAGGGCTACGTCCTAGGGCCAATAACCTGGCTCTGATACCAATTCTGTCGTCACCCGATTTATAAGATTGGATTCCACCTGCGTAATCACGTACTAGTCCCAAGGATCATGGCTAGTACACACAGATATACAGAAATGGAACATTGCCAACGATTTGATTTAATACAAACGTGAACATATCTGTCCATATCTCCAGACTCCAAAATCGGTACAAGCACTGTATGCATAGTTCTATGCTTTAAAGACTTAATAATTTCCAAGAGCAAGGTACATACTAATTTTGCAATTTTCGCTTTGTTTATTCTGTTTTGTGAATTTGGTATTTGCAGTTTTTGTTACTTTTCTTGTGCTCACTTTCCAACAGCAAGGAAAGTTGCATCATGCAAACAGATGCGACTGGGGATTGCATATTTTTTTATGGTTGGCGTAGATATGATGAATACTCATTAGATTTGGGATATGAGAAAACAACTGAATACAAATTATTGATATAAGGCTTTTTACACATTAAAATATTTATTTGGCCCACAGGTTAATGAGACAATGAGGAAAATCATACAATGGATTATGCAACTTTAGAGAGGCAAGTTCTACATTTCCCTTTCTAAATAGGCAGATCATTTATTAGGAAATAATATCTGTATAAATTCTTATCCCATTCTTATTCAATCCAAACAATGACAGAACAAATTCTCTGTTAAATAAAAAACAAAACATAAAACAAATGGAATATTCAGGGGAGTTTTTACTAACAATATGAATAAACAAAGTTCAAATGAAACAACGACAGCATCATAACCTACTTGAAATATGTATTTATAACCACACATCACGAGTAAATAACAACATACCATCATCAGTCTCCTTGAGTGGAGAGCAAAAGTAATACTTGACTCCATACATCATCTTGGCTTCAGCAAAATAATGCCTAGAGGTCCAACACTCCTCATCATTTTTCTTAAACTTCATGGTGAAGTTATAGTGACAATAAACCTTCCTATGTCCCTCAAAACTAAAGCAGTGATGCAATACTTCACCGAATTTGTACTCAAAATCCTAAAAAACATTGGAATAAGAAAATAGTAATGGTAATGAAATGAACAAAAGGGATAAGAAAGGAGTTATGCAAACCTCAAAAAGATCCTTTTCTGCAATATAGTTTCTGAATGCCAAAAACGCTTCCTCTTCCATATATTCAAATCCATTTGCAATTATTTTCTTACGAGAGCGTTCCTTCACCGTACTAAAATAAAGCATTGCATTCTTGACTAGCATGTGAATGAACTCATCAGACATGCAATCGGGGATTTCTGAACCGTGTTCCCTAAAAAAAAAGTTAATATGAAAATGATAGACATTATCAAAATCATATAGTTTACAATGCTACAAGTATCAACTAACCCAAAAAAAAAATTATAACACTGATTACTGAAAATAAACATTCACATTCCATGGCTTGGAATTAAAAACAATAGTAGGAAATAATTTTAACTTTTAATAGAAGATAATGACGACAACAAGAGTTGAACAATTTAACCTACTGCCTACATACTTAAAA
Organism: Raddia distichophylla; assembly: GCA_005191435.1. NCBI lineage: Eukaryota > Viridiplantae > Streptophyta > Magnoliopsida > Poales > Poaceae > Raddia > Raddia distichophylla. Next base: position 22,125 of record SPJY01024084.1, read on the forward strand.
CTACAAATAGGAAAAAAAAACAAGTGGCCTACTTATTGTTTTTTTTAAATGCAGTTATTATACATAAAAATTTCTAAATTATAGCAAGAGACAAGGAGCATACCCTCATAGCTTATGGTTACATAGTATATCAGTATATATTTCTTGGGAGCCACTCACGTCAACAATTACCAGAACAATCATCGACAACTCCTGGAGGATGGAGAATGTCTTTTTATGATAGTTCATGCGATCTAAACTATGCTAACACCATTTTTACATGCCCCTTGATACATAGAATCTAGATCATTGCTAACATATCATAAACATAAATAGGAACACAAATATTTTTTCCCCAAGAGATGTATAGAAAAGAAAACCTATATTACCGATCATAAATCAATTATGGGAAATTACCAAGAAAGATCTTCCGGCGATTTTGTCGGTTCTTGCTGCGATGGTAATTCTGACAAGTGTATGCCTTCCTCGGCCTTCTCAGCAAGAACCTTCTCATCCTCCTTATCCACCGCATCCAACTTCCTACGCTCGAAACAATGCACAACGTAGTTAGAAACTTTAGAAAACAATCATAGAGCAATTGTGGATGGTGTCAACGTATGTCTGCAAAGATAGTGTCAACCATAGTTTGTGTTTTCGAAAGGTAAAGTGAATCATGGCTTTATTGTCACACCTCAATTTTTACTTACCTTGAGGGTCGACGATCCCGTGCGCTATCCCCTGGGTCAGTACGCTAGCGCGGAAGACCACGTAGCCGATACAAGCATACATCGATAAAATAAAATCCCTGAATATTACATCATAGGGTTGCGCCATAGGCGACTTTAGTAAGGCGGCCCATACACGCCTAAACATAAAAGAATAGTTCAGAGTATAGCGGACTCTCAAAATATCTACCCAAAAGAATCCCTACCGACTACGGTCCACCAGCGACTGGAGAGGCCCCTAAGACTCCTCGGGTCCACCATGATCCTGTCCGTCGTCTTCGAGACACGCGTAAGGGTCTTCTTCGATGCCATCGTCTAAAAAAGATAAGTAGGCGAGGTCAGCGTCATCCAAACGCTGGCTAGTTAACACTTCCCTTAATGCATTTAGTGTACAAGGCTTTATTTGGAGGAGAGGGTTAATTTTATTTGCGTAAAGCCATGTTTGTAAGACTTTTGGGAATAATCTAACTAGCATTACCTAATACTTGTCTTGTATGTATAAATCAGAAGTTTCCATCTTAATCATGCATCCCGAAGCCAACTATCAGCCATATACGACAATCAACACACCAACCGACCAACCCTCAACTTAAACCCAACCAGCTTATATAATCACCTCAATCCATACCAGCTTATACACAATCAACACACAAATTGACCAACCATTGATCGTAAACCCAACCAGCTTACACCATCACCATACCAGCTTATCAGTTCCCCGGGAACTTTCTCCTGGTTGCTCCCAACCAATCCATACCACTTCTTACACCGGGCAGTTTCAGCACTCTGCCAAACGCTTCCTTAATACTCCTGGTAGTTTCAGCACTCTACCAAACGAATACCTAGGGCAGTTTCGGCACTCTGCCAAACGAATACCTGGGCAGTTTCGGCACTCTGCCAAACGAATACCTGGGCAGTTTCGGAACTCTGCCAAACGAATACTTAGGGCAGTTTCGGCACTCTGCCAAACGCTACTTCCTACGGCAGTTTCGGCACTCTGCCAAACGCTAAAACCATTCCTAAGGCAGTTTCGGCACTCTGCCAAACGCTAAACGAATTCCTAGGGCAGTTTCGGCACTCTGCCAAACGCTCCCCGGGCTAAACCCGGCACTAGGCATCTCGTGCCTTAATCATCCCTCAGGATGTCCAAATCCAACTAGGGGCAACCCACCATTCTTTCTCTACTTCCACGATCATCGACCACACCACACCACACACTTGGACTTTCCCAAACGACCAACCCAAACCGACCAATTATCCCCATAACCAAACCCACAAACACAAGCAGCCCAACATACATCTACCAGTCCTAACTGTCATATGTCATGTCATATTAAATGAGAATAATGAATGTCCGGTGAATATCGGTTCACCGTTCCGTGGCGATTAGCCAGAAGATCCGTTAAGCCTAAGCCGGTCTAAGCAAGTTTTACCCATTAGGTAGGGTTAAAGTGGTTACCAGACTAATCATAGGCTATCAAGAGCAATGACAATCAAGGCAGTCATCAAGGCTAAACATTTCAAGGCGGGCATGTAATAGTATAACATGATTAACAATTAGGCATTCTAATAAGCATGCATCTTTAATAAGTAAACAACATAGTTTAAGAAAACTGGGTAATGAACATGATATTAGCGATGTTAATCCGCACTAAGGAGAGTCGCCGTCTCTCCCTAATACAAATCACATCTAAAGAGTAAGTGTTAACTCGCCTTGCTCCGGTAGGTTGTCCTCTTCGGCGTCCCCAAATCATCCCTCGGGATCGCCTACGCCTATACATACCAATAACCAATACTCCCTCCGTATCAAAATGTTTGTCACTTTTGACTTTTGAACAAACGTTTGACCATTCATCTTATTCAAAAAATTAGCATAAATATGTAAAAAAATAAGTCATACTTAAAATATATTTAGTAATAAAACTAGTCACAATAAAATAAATAACATTTACATAATTTTTTAATAAGACGAATGGTCAAACGTTTATTTAAAAGTCAAAAGTGACAAACATTTTGATACGGAGGGAGTACTTACTACTAATAATGCAATGGAAAGCATGATGCATGCACGATCTAGGTCGGACTATTGGTATAAATACTTAAGGTCGATTAGCGAACCTATTTTGCATATGATATGTTATGCATGCCGTAGTGCATTAATAAATAATATTGGTTATATATACTAGTCTCCAAACCCAAAAATATGATTTGGTACGGCAAGTTCGCAAGATGGTGATTAGGGTTTCTTGTCAACATAAAATGACGTATGTATATATATGTACATTGGAAAATTCACCTACGCTTGGGTTAAGGTTTAACAGGGTTAACAAGGTAGTAAAGTTCCTAGATAAAGAGTTAATTCTAGGTTTTTAAACATTATTCAAATATATTTCTAGGTCAGCACCTTAACAGATTATTTTAAGGAAAATGCAGGTAAATTGTTGGTGTCTAGAAATAAAATATCCCTATGAACATTTACACACATCCATATATACATCTAAATAAGCTGAATGCTATTTTAAATAGTTTCTGGATTTATCGAAACACCCCTCAGCTAATATATTGTCTAAGGAATATGTGGGGACCTAAGTCTTAATTAATAATTAAACAATTACCCTAGAATTTACTTAATCATTTCTATATAAGAATTTTCTCGTCTTCCACTAACAGTAGCCATTTCCTTTACCCAGTGGCCAAGCTTATTTTTATAAAATCACATTTGACTTCTAATATTTATCTAAATTTTTCTAGCATTTTTGGAAGTCATTTGTTAATTTATATAAATCTAAAACGATTTCTGGAGCTAATAGAGGATTAAACTCGCTGGAAAATAAATAATAGCCTACGGGCCAAACCAACAGACGGACGGCCCGCTATCCAGAAACGGCCCATGGCCCATTTCGTGCGCAGCATGCCCGCACGGCCAAGGCGCTACGCCGAAGGCGGGTTTTCGAGGGGCACGATCGCGCGAGGGTGACGCTCGGCTCAAATGGCGCCTCCACTTGAACCGACAAATGGGACCGGGGCCCCACGTACTAGCGACCCAGCGCCGAAGCTTAAGCCAGCGGCGAAGGGGACCCTGACCGGCGGGGCCCGCGTGTCATCGACTCCTACGTTCGCTCTCTGCACGAATCTCCGCAACAGATCCAACGGTCCTCGGATCATCTTCCTCTAGCCGGCGACGTGGCCGAAAGGCGGCGGCGAACGACGCGGCGGCGCTACATGGCTTCTCCGGCCAAGAGCATGTGCGCACGGCATGTACAGACCCTAGGGACCCTAAAGGTGCTCGCATCGTGGCCAGTGGTGGCCGGACGCGGCGGCGCGGTGGCAGCGACCGAGCCGTGAGCTCACCGGCGGCGCGAGCATGCGCTAAGCACCTACAAGCCATGTGCGTGTGCGGGAAGCATGTGGGGAGGTTGAGGATGCTTACGGAGCCTTGAGACGGGCGCGAGGATGGATGGCGACGGTGGTCAACGGAGCACGCGGCGGCGGCCGAAACAGAGCAACGACGGCACGCCGGCTCCGAGGTCCTCGCCTGAAATTGGAAGAGGGGAAAGGTCAAGGGGGACTCCGAGACGCTCTGGGCGAGGGGAATTTGTCCGGGGCTCACCTGAGGGGCGGGATAGCCCACGGCGGCGACGCGGGAGAATTTGGGGGAAATGGGGGAAGGCAGGGCCAGAGGGGTCTCGGCTCGGTTTTAGGGCGGGGCTGAGCGGCCGATTGGGCCCGCGAGCTCGTACGGGCGCGGTGCAACGGTAATTGCGACGCGACGGGGCTGGCCACGCGCGGCGGCTTGGCGGTACGGCACGGCGGGGCAGGGCACGGTGCCCGGGCTAGGGGGGCGTACCCTTTTGACTAACAGCGCCGAGTGACGGAGGCGGGGAGCAGGGAGATCACGCGCGCGCAATTCGTTTTGACGGACCGACGCACACCGGCGTTTGCCCGATGGTCCGAAGCGGCGGACCGGTCCTCCGGCGAGGCGCACGGCGGCGAGTCCAAGGCCGGCCAACCGGGGGTCGACACGGCGAGGCACGCGCGCGGGGAGGCGAGCTCGACCGCGACGGGATGGCGGCGTGCACCCAGCACGGTGACAGTGTGCGCACGGCGGGGCAGTGAGAGGGGGAGAGAGAGAGAGAGAGAGAGAGATGCTACTGTGACGGGCAGTGGGAGAGATGCTACTGTGACGGGCAGTGGGACCCACATGTCAGGGTGATCCAAAATTTCAAGCAAAATTTGAATTTGGCGCAATTTAAATTCATCCCCGATTTGGGGTGTTACATTTATCGATGGCAATATGGTTTGCACTGGTTAAAAAATAGGGCAAAAATAGAGGTTAAGGAAATACTACAGACAAATTTTAATTGTACTGCATTACTGCATACAAGAAAAAGACTATTGGTCTTGTTGCTAACCGAATATACAAGATTTTAGTGGTTAAATGAGCAGGGCAAAAGGTGAGAAAATTTGTTGCGAGGCTCTACTAGGAACTAGAACAATAATAAACAAAGCAACATAACGAGTTGAACACTTACGGAATTAATGGTTCTTAGACAGTGAAGAAATTCTTGCATATAAAACAGAAAGAAAAAAAAGTGCATTAGCAACCGCATTGCTGCCTTGCTTGACGTTCACGTACAACATCCACAAAACGTTTATTCTCTGTGCCCACTTTCCTCCTGAATACGGAAACAACGTTCGTACACTTGTTAGACAGCAGTAAGCTAAACAAGCAATCCCCTCACCCAAAAAATATTAAACAAACGATTAGAAGAATAAATAATCAGACCCCTTTGCTTGGCACAAGAAAATTTTGACCTTGGATATATAATCAAAATCCAAAAAGAATGTGAATACTGTTAGATTAATTATGGGTTGGCCCATATTTAATTTAATGGAAATTCCAAAAGGCCCATTAAAATACAAGGAGTTATGTAATTGGTTTAGTACCATACGGGAAATTGGGAGGAGGATATCTCAACTTAAATAGTTTAGTTGTGTATCTCTCAATTAGCAAAGTGGGAAAAGAAAAAGGCAGGGCCACACGCGCGCGTCGAGCTCGAGCTCGAGCCGTGTCGGGCGCGGAAAACGGAAGGTTTTACCGTTTTGGAATAAAATTGGCTGCCTTATTTACCGGTAATTGCTGAAAGATTCCACAACACGTCTTGATGGCTTTAATGGGATGCCTCATGACGTCCGTTACCGATCTAATGGCAATTGATGACTGGTAACTCCCGTTCGTTACCGATCTGATGGCTATTGATGACTGGTAACTCCCGTCCGTTATTCGATACCTGTTACGATGCCCGTTGCCTCCTCTCGCGCGCCTATAAAAGGAGACCTACGCATTCCTTTTTAGAGGCACAGCTCTCTCTCCCGCACATTCCATACTCCACATCCTTCCATCTGTAGTGCTGCCGTTTTGCGTTCTCGCCTCTGTTTCCTTGCGCGCACAAGGAGCCGAGGGAGCAAGCCTCCGGAACCTCGTCCTTCTCGTGGTCCTGCTCGGGACAGAAGGCCGACAAGGTTTTTGGGGAGCGTTCTCAAGCGACTGCTCGAGTCCCTGGATCGTTGAGAGGAGGCGCCCGTACATCTACACGGCACCGACATCCGACTGCATCGATCTCTACACTGCATCAACGCTTCTCTGCAACAACTTGTGATTGTCTACATCAACCGTCATGGCGGCTGAGAATGTGCAAGTCATTCCTCCGCTGTTCCTTGAAGAAATTGTATTGTTTGCTCGGTTAATAATTTATTAATCTGTCGTGTGATATCACTTCAGAGTCGTGGCATCACCTCCTCCTGCATGCTCGGTCACTCGTGTTTTCATCCTTGTCTCTTTGGGAGCCGCCTCATTGATTGCAGCGCATGCTCAAACAGGTCATGTGCCAAAATGCAGCACACTGTGAGGTACACAGCAGCTAGCTGCAGATCCTGCCCAAAATTTCCCGGTTTTTTAGTGATACAAAAATAGAAGCGGACACTAGCTAGATGCAGATCCTGCCCAAAATTTCCAGGTTTTTAGTGATACAAAAATAGAAGTGGACACTAGCTAGCTATTTTGCCGACCGAAAAATCTATCTCCTCCTGATGTCTTGTCAAAATTATTTATGCTGTCAGCAGCAGCAGTTCGTTGCCATTGCAGTTTCGCAGTACGGGATTAGAATTAGATTGGCACTCTTTAAAAAAACAAGAGCATCCGCTGCACGTTCTCAAAAATCATGTCTCCGTTTTTTTTTCTCTCTCCAAAACCACTGTTCATTCAGCCTTTTCGGTAAAGTCTTTATCATAAAAAAAAGAGAAAAATGGAAGAGAGAATCTCTAAATTTATATGCTACCATAGAAGGAGTGATATAGAGGTCGAGAGCTAAATATATAGAATATTCTCTTTTACATATTCCGCTGGACATGCTCTTAGAAAATCATGCAGGTCCTTTTCAATACAACTATAATTTTTTAACAAAATTGGATTTAACCTAAAAACCGAAAGCAAAACAATAATAATTAATCTATCACAAAACTTTGGCAGCAGGTACTTCAAACGGGCATGCATTTATTTAATTTAATCTTGTAACAGGAGGGAGGAGACAGCAGCAAAAATCTGTACATATGGTAGTGGTAATTTTTGGCAAAGACACACATATATTCCATCCCACCCAAAAGAAAGGCAGGGAGAGGTATCTATCCATCCATCCATCAATTCTATCCTCCCCAAGAACGAAGAGATAGGCTTAAAAGAGTATCACAAGGCAGAGGCAGAGGCAGAGCTATCAAGCCGAGGGCGTGTGCAAATCAGTACCGCCACTTGGTCCGGGCAAAAGGGAGAAAGAAAGAGGAGGAAAAGAAGGCTTACTTGCATTTGCATGCATACTCCTCTTGGGTAGCCAGCAAAGCAAGCAAACAGGAACAGGATAATGTGATGAGGAGGATAATTGGGGGAGCAAGGGAGAGCAAAGCCTCCCACAGAAAGCACCCATGATTCCACTCACATTGCTTTCTATCGCTCCTTCCCTCGCTCCTCTCTTTCTTTCTCCCGGTTAATCCCAACATACCAGTAGAATTTTTCACGTTGATCCAAAAATATTTGCTCCGCCGATTACAATGAATCGGATTATAACGGCTTAAATTTAAAGAAACAGTTCATACATACTATAATTATAAAAAAAAATAACAGAAATTTGTAATAAAAATAGAAATAAGAGCCCATGTCATATTAAAAAAGCCTCAAATCGGCAGCAATAAAAATTGCATAAATTTATAACAAAAAAAAATCCATATCATGTTAAATATTGACACAAATCTAGTCCCGCAAGTACACAAGCGACAAGAGTTCAGCGTTGCTGGTCTCATTGGATCTCTAGATGTTGAGGAGAAAGCGAGAGCAAAAGATACACGTGGAAAAGGAAATGGAAGTTCTAGTTGCCAATGTGGTACAAAAGAAAAATTTTCAGTTCAATAAGAAGAATAAGAACAAGTCTAAAAAGCCTGACAACAAGAACAAAGCCAATCAAACTACTAGCTTCAAGAAGAAGAAGAATAAAGGGAAGGAAAACTGCTTTGTCTGTAATGGTACTATCACTGGGCTAAGGATTGCCCTGATCATAAAGAAAAGTAGAAAAAGTCTGCCAACGTTGTTATTGGCAATACTGAGACAGGAACATCCGGGTATGTAACAGTACCTACTGTTCTTTCAGTATGTCGTTCACCTGATTGGTGGATTGACACAGGGGCCAATATACATGTTTGTGCTGATAGATCCCTATTTTCTTCTTACCAGGTCGGAGGGGCTGCCTCTGTGTTAATGGGGAATGGATCGCAGGCATTTGTACGTGGAGTTGGCACAGTTGATTTGAAGTTTACTTCAGACAAAGTGGTGCGACTAAGGAACGTACAACATGTGCCCGCAATAAATAAAAACCTTGTTAGTAGGTCTCTATTGTGTAGAGATGGTTTTAAGTTAGTTTTTGAATCCAATAAATGTGTTGTTTCTAAATTTGGAATTTTTATTAGAAAAGGCTATGAGAGCAGAGGCTTGTTCCGTTTGTCTTTGTTGGACATGAATAATGTTGTGAATCATGTTTGTAATCATGAGACTAATATTTGGCATTCAGGACTTTGTCATATTAATCTTAGTTGCATGATGCGGTTAGCCCGTATGAATTTAATCCCAAAATTTACCCAAGTCAAAAGTTCTAAACGCCAAGTGTGTGTGCAATCTAAGCAACCTCGCAAGTCTCACAAGACAGCAGAGGCGAGAAACTTGACACCATTAGAACTAGTTCATACCGATTTGTGCGAGATGAACGGGGAGTTGACAAAGGGTGGTAAGAGGTATTTCATGACTTTCATAGATGATTCTATTAGATTTTGCTATGTGTATTTATTAAAGTCAAAAGATGAGGCTTTTCTCTATTTTAAGATCTATAAAGCTGAAGCTGAGAATCAACTTGATAGAAAAATCAAACGGGTTAGGTCAGATCGTGGTGGAGAATACTTTTCTAGTGGGTTTAATTCATTCTGCGAGGAACACGGAATAATCCATGAGAGGACGCCTCCCTATTCGCCCCAGTCAAACAGGGTTGCCGAAAGAAAGAACCGCATTCTAACTGATATGGTTAACGCCATGTTAGAAACAGCGGGACTTTCCAAGGAATGGTGGGGTGAGGCTATATTGACTGCATGTCATGTCCTAAACAGGGTTCCTACAAAGAATAAAGAAATCACTTCATTCGAGGAATGGGAAAGGAAAAGATTAAATATCTCTTACTTACGCACGTGGGGCTGTTTGGTTAAGGTCAATGTGCCAGTTCCAAAGAAGCGTAAGCTTGGACCAAAAACCGTTGATTGTATCTTTCTTGGTTATGCTATTTACAGCGTTGGGTATAGATTCTTAATAGTGAATTCTGTACCCGATATGTATGAAGGTACAATTTTAGAGTCCAATGATGCCATATTTTTTGAGGACATATTTTCAATGAAAGAGACTCTTAGCTCGTCTGGCCAAGAATCTATCTTCTTTCCTAAACCCACCACTACTATACAAAATGAGCCCACTTTTGAGAAAAATCCAATAGATGAAGACAATGAAGTAACTCGTAAGAGTAAGAGACAAAGGACTGCAAAGTCTTTTGGTGATGACTTCATTGTATATCTAGTGGATGACACTCCAAGAACCATTGAAGATGCTTATTTATCTCAGGACGCTGACTATTGGAAGGAAGCAGTCCAGAGTGAGATGGATTCCATCTTGAGCAATGGAACTTGGGAAGTTGTTGAACGTCCTTACGGGTGTAAACCTGTAGGATGTAAGTGGGTGTTCAAGAAGAAGCTGAGGCCTGATGGTACAATTGAAAAGTACAAGGCAAGACTTGTGACCAAGGGTTATACCCAGAAAAAAGGTGAGGACTTCTTCGATACTTACTCACCTGTTGCCAGATTGACTACTATTAGAGTACTACTATCCTTGGCTGTCTCCTACAGTCTTCTCGTCCATCAGATGGACGTAAAAAGGCTTTCCTTAATGGAGAGTTGGAAGAGGAAATCTATATGGATCAGCCAGATGGATTTGTAGTAAAGGGTCTTGAAGGTAAAGTGTGTAGGCTGTTGAAATCTTTGTATGGTCTTAAACAAGCACCTAAGCAGTGGCACGAGAAGTTCGACAGAACTTTGACATCTGCCGGCTTTGTTGTGAATGAAGCTGACAAATGTATGTATTACCGCTATGGTGGGGGTGAAGGAGTGATTATGTGTCTGTATGTTGACGACATACTGATCTTTAGGACGAACCTTAATGTGATTAAGGAAGTCAAGGACTTTTTGTTCGAAAACTTTGGAATGAAAGATTTGCGAGTAGCGAATGTCATCTTAAACATTAAATTGTTAAGATAAGATTACGGTGGGATCACACTCAAGCAGTCCCATTATATGGAAAAGGTCTTGAGTCGCTTTGGTTTAAGCGATTGCAAACCTGCTCCAACACCGTATGATCCAAGTGTGCTATTACGGAAGAACCAAAGAATAGCAAAGGATCAATTGAGATATTTCCAAATCATTGACTCAATGATGTATTTAGCTAGTGCTACTAGGCCTGATATCTCGTTTGCTGTGAGCAAACTTAGACGGTTTGTTTCAAACCTGGGAGATGATCATTGGCGTGCTCTAGAGAGAGTAATGCGCTATCTAAAGGGAACATCAAGTTATGGTATTCACTACACCGGGTATCCAAGGGTACTGGAGGGTTATAGTGATTCAAACTGGATATCTGATGCTGATGAAATAAAAGCCACAAGTGGATATGTGTTCACTTTGGGTGGTGGAGCTGTTTTCTGGAAGTCTTGCAAGCAGACCATCTTAACGAGGGCAACTATGGAAGCAGAACTCACAGCATTAGATACCGTCACTGTTGAAGCCGATTGGCTGCGTGAACTTGTGATGGACTTACCGGTGGTTGAGAAACGGTGATTGCCAAGGTGAACAGTTCAAAGGATAACATAAAATCATCAAGGCACGTTAAAAGGTGGTTGAAGTCTGTCAGGAAGATGAGAAACTCCGGAGTTATACCATTGGACTATGCCCAGACGGCTAAAAACCTGGCAGATCCTTTTACAAAGGGACTATCATGGAATGTGATAGACGAAGCATCGTGGGAGATGGGCTTGAGACCCACAGGAGTCATGTCTTAGTGGTAACTCATCCTATTTGATCGGAGATCCCGTGAATTAGGATGTTGAAACAAACTAGTGACTGGCTGGGAGGAAAGTACTTTTGTACATAGCCTACTCCGTTTGAGATGCAATACTATCCTATTCTGTATGGCAGGATGGTTATACCTTAATGTATTTCAAGTGGCTTTTTATTAGCAGAGATATTGTCATACAGAGCATCTTATAAGGAATACACCTATATGAGTTCTACTGCTAGTCACAGTCTATGAGATTGGGTGATCTCTAGAAACTCATGAAAGGTTAAGGAGTTTGACTTATATGCTCCAAACCGAGGGGATGTATTTAGCAGCCTAGTATCAGTAAAGAACTTTGGTGAAACCTGTTCGCACAAAACTGTCAATTCAAGGCTTAGTCCATTGTTCAGTTGTGGATGAGTGTAACCTTTATTCTAGGTGGAAGTTCAACTTAACAGTCTCCATCGAAACACTGGTATATCAAACTACAGTGGAACTGAGAGTATTTCAAATGTGCCTTTGAAATTTGGTGCGGATTGTTAGATTAATTATGGGTTGGCCCATATTTAATTTAATTGAAATTCCAAATGGCTCATTAAAATACTAGGAGTTCTGTAATTGGTTTAGTACCGTACCGAAAATTGGGAGGAGAATATCTCAACTTAAATAGTTTAGTTGTGTATCTCTCAATTAGCAAAGTGAGAAAAGGAAAGGCAGGGCCACACGCGCGCGCGCCGAGCTCGAGCTCGAGCCGAGGCATGGCGTGGCGTGGCGTGGCGAGACGTGCACGGGCGCGGTACTCGGAAGGTTTTGCCGTTTTGGAATAAAATTGGCTGCCTTATTTACTGGTAATTGCTGAAAGATTTCATAACGCGTCTTGATGGCTTTGATGGGATGCCTGATGACGGCACGGGCGCGGTACGCGGAAAACGGAAGGTTTTGCCGTTTTGGAATAAAATTGGCTGCCTTATTTACCGGTAATTGCTGAAAGATTCCGTAACACGTCTTGATGGCTTTGATGGGATGTCTGATGACGTCCGTTACCGATCTGATGGCAATTGATGGCTGGTAACTCCCGTCCGTTACCGATCTGGTGGCAATTGATGACTGGTAACTTCCGTCCGTTACCGATCTAATGGCTATTGATGACTGGTAACTCCCGTCCGTTACTCGATACCTGTTACGACGCCCGTTGCCTCCTCTCGCGCGCCTATAAAAGGAGACCTGCGCATTCCTTTTTAGAGGCAGAGCTCTCTCTCCCGCACATTCCATACTCCACATCCTTCCATCTGTAGCGCTACCGTTTTGCGGTCCCGCCTCTGTTTCCTTGCGCGCACAAGAGCCGAGGGAGCAGCCCTCCGGAACCTCGTCCTTCTAGTGGTCCTGCTCGGGACAGAAGGCCGATAAGGTTTTTGGGGAGCGTTCTCACGCGACTGCTCGAGTCCCTTGATCGTTGAGAGGAGGCGCCTGTACATCTACACGGCACCGACGTCCGACTGCATCGATCTCTACACTGCATCAATGTTTCTCTGTAACAACTTGTGATCATCTACATCAACCGTCATGGCGGCTGAGAATGTGCAAGTCATTCCTCCGCTGACGCCTGCGCCTGCGTCTGTAGTGACTGCGGCTCCGGCTCAAGGGTATATTTGTTTATACCGTGCTTTTGTCCTTTTGTTTTTCTGTTCATTAGCCCTTGCGTATGAGATAGATATTTTTATATCTTGTACGTTTGGTTTTGAACTGGAAACTGGCAATTGTTTAATTTATTTTACATAGTTTTGTGGATTAAAATATTGAGAAAATTCCTAATTTTTTCAACAATTACTATATCTGTAAACACCCGAACTGATGGTGATTTGCATCAGCATAGCATATATACTAGAGGAAAGGAATTTGTATAGGATAAAGGAAGACAAGTGCGCACCAATATGGTTCAGGCCAGTTCCTTATCATGGGCCTTTCTATCACGGTCTGAATCTGCCGCAAGCGCTCCTGGCCATCCTTATCGGCATGCAAGCCGTCCGGTTGCCGGGTCGTTCCCTCAGGAGGAGTCGGCGGCGTCTCCTGGACATCGTCGATGTGGCTCATCAATCCATCCATCTCAGGATGAAGAGCCTGCAAGAGCTCATCGCCAGGATTCGTGCGGGCGGCGGCGAGGCAGGCTGCTACAAGGATGTGATTACTACAAGGATCCGATTGGGCCGTTCCCTCAGGAGGAGTCGGCGGTGTCTCCTGAACATCCTCGATGTACCTCAACAATGCATCCATCGACATGGGCTTATCGCCTGGATCCATGCGGTTGGCTATGTCGAAGACGGCGAGATCAGGAAAAGCTAGGTTTTTTTAGAGAGAGCGGCGGGCCGTGGAAGGGGGTTTCTTTTCTCTCTTTCCTCAAAGAGAAGGCGTTATGACATGTATATATATTGGATGGCACGAGACTCATGCTAGGATTTATCTACGTATGAGATCACGATGTTGTATCCTATTCGTATTCTTAAAAAAAATTGATATGAAAAAAATGCGAGCACCAGCGTCCGGACCAACCTCGGTCGTTGGATCGATGGCAACCAAGCGCATTCGACGTAGCGCATGCATGCGAACGTCCGGCTGCATCAGAACAAGCGCGGACATTGCTAGTCGATCAGTTGATTAAATTTCCAATTAAACTTTCGATTTTTGTATAAAATTCAAACAGTGTTCAAAATGCGTGGAATAAATTTCATAATTCTTCTAAAATCTAGAGCAACCCATTTTAAATACTTTTTAAATTTTTTGATTTTTTTTTCACTTTTTCAATTTTTTGATGTGAAACTAGGAGAAGGCACTTATGAAACTTACACCTATACTAGCGAAACTTAGCCGTGTGCGGATGAAACTTGACCGTGTGCTGATGAAATCTGATGAAACTTGGATGAAACTTCGATGTAACCTGATGAAACTTGGATTAAACCTATGAAAACTTCATGAAACTTGAAGAAACTGGATGAAACCTGATGAAACTTGAAAAAACTTGATGAAACCTAATGAAACTTGATAGTTCGGCAAAGTTTAACGAGTATGAAACCCAAGTTTCAGTAGGCGAAATCCAAGTTTCAGTAGGCAAACCCCAAGTTTCATCAGGTAAGTTTGAAGATTTATATGGCAACATACATCTTGTTTTGTTCGTAAAAATACGAAGAACACGTTGGTGCAAATGGTTTGTGGATTAGAACACTCAGTTAAAAATTATGGCCAACGAAAGAAAAAAATACCGTGGGACCCACCCCTACTGCTGGCACAGTACAGCTTCCCGCGTTCGCGGGCGCGGCGCGGCGCGTCCGGACGCGCCGGCCTTAATACCGAAACAATTGCTTGACTATCCCAACGAACAAATTGATTCCTAAACCTAAACACTCCCTCTAGTTTGATAATTTCTATCTTTTTAAACATGATCTCACATATTAGGGAGCAATTAAGTAGAGGGCAAGTTTTCCTTTGTGTCCATAATAAATACATCGTAGTGCTACAACAGCCAGTGGATGCTTCTAGCTCAGATGGTTTGATCCCTCTTCTCAACGGACAACGGTGCATGCCCAGGTTTGATTCCTGGTACCTGTTGCTTTTTTTTTTTCCCGCACGCCATGCATGTAAGCTTGCTTGATTGCCTTCGGGGTACATGAAGCGCTCGTCGTTTCGTTTTTTGCACCCCGCCTAAAGTACGAACTTGCTCAGTTTTTTCACCTTGCACGCCAGTTTTGCCGCTTGCTCTGCGCTATATATACACTAGTATACACGGTATACAGATGCTCCTAGAGTATACGCTACACAAAAGACAAAGTAAAGATAGATTTGAATGTGGAACAAGCTGAAGAATACGGTATGTTACTTCTTTTCCATTGTTGATTTGCCGTTACCAAAATTTTGACCGTGTACTTTTGTATATATTCATGGTTACGCGAGGGCATGATTGATTTGAACTTGGAACCAGCTGTAGATGCTAACGGGATTGATTTGAACTTAATTGGAATCGGCCGAACAACTAGGGCTGGACCAAAAACTCGGGCTTGACGAGCTACTTAAAATCGGATCGAGCTCAAATGCTAAACGAGCCGATCTCTAGCCCGGTACCGAGCTCGAGTCTATTCGAGCCGAGCTCGAGCTCGATCCCGA
>SPJY01024084.1:39090-66168 GCA_005191435.1 Raddia distichophylla
GCAGCAGCGGCGGCGTCGGCGGTGCAGCGGCGTCGGGAGAAGGGCACGAACGGGACGGACAGCGAGTACCTCACCTTCCTCGCCGGCTTCCGCGCGCTGGCGCCCGACGTCGGCGCCGTGCTCGACAACCTCGCGCTCTCCGTCGTGGGGCTGCAGGACCAGATCGCGGCGGCGGACGAGATGCGCTCGTCGGAGCTTCGGGCGGGCGCCGACGCCGACGGCGGGCAGGTGTTACGGGCACCTGCGCGAGCTGCTAAATGCAGGCGCCCGTAACAAAGCAAAACCGAAATTTAAAACATATGTCTTTTCAAAACGTACATAAGTCGTTAAGTTGTTAAGCCGTTAAGCTGTTAAATTAAAAAAACAGGGCCTAATAGATTGCTTGCCTCAAGGTTTTCTATCGGGTGGCAAAGAGGTCGACTAAGCTACATAGTATTTCACAATTTTATGGTGTAGGGAGAATATGGGAGATGACATACGGTAGGTAATTTCCGTGAAATAATACCCATAACCGTGTAATTTTAGTGAAATAAAATCCCACGGTCCCACCGACTTTTTAATTGCGACAACATATTTTTTTCTTATCTAATCCTATTCATCTTTGATATATTTAAAGAAATTTTGGGTCTCATTATTTGTCGGTCCTAATGCTCCTCCTTAGACTATCTTCAACGGTATCTCTTCGGAGTCATTTTTCCTTCAGAAAGAGATTCTAGTCTCTTGAGATGCTACAACAGATTCTTTTCGTGGTTTTCTTCAGAAGAAAATTCTTCGTGCATTCCCATTAGAAGAAAATTCTCTCTCCATTCTCTTCACTAATTTCTCCGAAAGAATGTTGTTAAAGATGGTGGGGAACAAAGAGAAAAAAAAGTGAGGAAGAGAATGTGGAAGAGAAAATGGTTGGAGGTGGTCTTAAGCGGGCCCTCCGGCCTCGCTCTCTCTTATCCGATGGCTAGAAATGCAATTATTTGCAAACCCTAGCCTGATTCTCCATTCCCCACACTTCTCTTCCCCTTCTAAGGTTGTCGACCCCCTCTTCCTCACGGCGGCACGGCCCTGCAGAATCGCCTACGAGGAGGCGCCGCCTCATCGTGCAACATGTCATCGTCAAGGAGGTATCAGCGCCTCTTCGCGCGTCGCACTCCAGTCCCACTCCGGTCGGCCCATGTTCTTTACAAGGCTATGCGACAATTCTAGCAAAGGTTTTTTTTCCTCCTTATGTTTTCTTGATCTTTTTTCATGTTGATATTTGTTAAGATTTACGCCAATGTAAGATCACGAACGACAGCAGAAGACATGATGTTTAGTAACGCAGTTCAGCTTTCGCTTATATCTGCGGGCTCTGGTTATGGGTGCATCTCCCTAATCCATAATACCGAAGCATACCGACTGCACAGGTCACGACCACATGCTGGTCGCTGACCTCCTCTTGTCTATGCTACTATTATGAAGTCGACCACTTGGTTACACCAGGGATGCCTCCCTTTATATATTGGAGACTTGCCTATAGTCCGACTCCAACAATAAATCAATCCTGCCTATTATAATACAGAGTCCATGTAAACTATTTGTACACATATTCGACACTATACCTAACAAACTACCTCTTGAAGAATATGACCTTCTCCACCTTGAATTCGTTTCAACATCTTGCGCGAACCCATGCACTTGAACTCTGGCTGCTTCCTTCTTTTACAGCCTACAGCGGGCGCCCGACGAGTCCTCCTTTAATTCACCGCCTTTTGGAACAAATGACGTCGACCCTATAAAAAATACGATTTGTAGTTCCACTTGCAATAGAAGCCCCTTGTACTAGAAGAATCTCAACACTGTCGCCTCCGGGGTCATGTCGGCCGAACAAATCCTGTCTATTACAACATAGAGTCCATGTAACCTATTTATACACATATTCGACACAATACCTAACAATAATTAATTGTTAGTTCATACAAGCACATGTTACTACTTAGCATCTGTCGTAGTCACTACAAAACACTGTAACTTTAGATAGCGTAGTTGATAGAAGGAAGAAATTTTTTAAAGTGTAGTGTAAAGTGTAAATAAAATTTAGAGGCAATGACAGAGGGAGTAGTTAATAGTAAAGTGGAGTGGGGGATGGGACGACGGACGTAGATGCTTAGACGCTTTACCTCGTGAGATGACGATTAATCATGTGCAATTTCTCTAGTTTTTCTCAAGTTCCTCGAAACATTCGTATAGTACTTGTGAGATGCATGTTTTCTTAAAGAGGGGCAGGAGAACTGTCGTTCTATTTCATTGAATAGCAGGAGAAAACAAAATACACAACCCGTGCAAATACGGGGGTACAACCACAGCACTCCGCTGCAACCCTTGTCAAAGCCAGACACACCTCCGGCCACTGCCGGGAACACCGCCTACAGAGTAGAAAGAAGGAAAGCAGTCCATTGCTACCACCAAAACAAAGGCCAAATAGGAGAGAGATACAAGGTAGGGGGAGGGGGAAACACCACCAACACTCACACAACAACGAGCGACTCCAGAAGAAGTAGACCCAGTGAAATCCAAAGTGCAAGATGGTGACCACGACGCCTCCAACAAGGTAGCGACGCAGAGAACCCGCCACTGTTGCGAAACCGCTAGGGTTTTAACCCAGAGTAGGGAAGGTCCGAAAGATGATTCCTCCAACGAGGGAACGACACCAAAGGTGACACCAACACCAGCCCGAAAGGGCCGGGCTTTCGCCCAAGACCTGTCCCCCTAGCGCACAAGGAAAGGGTCACCGAAGGTCGATAGCACCAGAAGAAAACCGAGCCGCTGACCGAAGATGCAGAGCCGGAGAGCGAGCACGAACGCCGCCACCCGACACGGAAGAACGCCTCCCGCGCTACCGGGCACCTCGGAGAAAGGGAGGGTCATGACGGCGGGGACGGGATTGAGCCAAGTGGCAGAGAGCGGGGACGCCACCGGATCAAAGTCGCCAGCCAAAGTCGCCGGAGAGGGGCCACGACGCCTGGTGGCCTGCGCACGGGAAGCGAAGGAAGCCAGACGCCGCGCCACCCAAGCGGCACCAGCCAAACCCCGCCACTAACCCGGGAAACGCCAACCTACGCCACCAAGCACCTCGCAGGGAGGGGAGGGCAAGGAGGCGAGGACGGGACCAGGCTAGAGACAGGGGTCGACGCGCCGCCGAAAGACGGGCGACGGCGCACCACGCCACCACGGGAGGAGCTGAGGAGCCGCTAGACACACGCCTGGAGCCCACTTGCTCCGCCCACTCCGACCACTACCGAATCGGACCCCCCAAGCGGCCTCCACCGAGACGGGCCTAGGGGAAGGGGGAAGAAGGATAAGAAGCCGGTGCCGAGCTCTGCCGAGCTACGAGGCCACCAGAATGACGACCCTGGAGCGCACCCGCTCCGACCACTACCGAAGCGGACCCCTCAAACAGCCTCCACCAAGGCGGGCTCAGGGGAAGAAGGATAAGAAGCCGGTGCCGAGCTCCGCCATGCTACGAGGCCACCGAATCCACGACCCTAGAGCCCACCTGCTCTGACCGCTCTGGCCAACATCGCCAGATCCAAGCCTCCTGCTTACGGATCCGGCCTCCAACGGAGCGGCCCCCTGAGCGGTCACCTAAGACTGGCCTAGGAGAAGGGGAGGAAGGAAGAGGGAGACCAGCGACAAGCTCCACCACGCCGCGCAAAGGCGGGGACAAGGAAGGGAAGCCGCACATCCAGCGAGGGACAACGCACGGTGAGTGAAATGGGACACGGGATGGAACGACCCCGTGTCCGGCGAGAAGGAGAGCGGCGAGACGGGGCACACACTGCTGCCCGAAGAACAGGGGCGGGGCCTAAAACAACCACCGCCCTACCAGCCCCACCAAAGAGAACCGACGCCCACGACAGGGGGAGAGAAGGAGGCCACAGCTGCCGACCACCACGACAGAGAGGGAAGGAGGAGGATGTTGGCACGCCGGATCTGGGGAGTGAGGAGGATGTTGGCGCGGCCACGCGCCACGCTTTAGATCTAGGGAAGGAGGAGGACGGCCGCGGCGGCTACCGCCGACCAGAGCGTGCCGCCCGCCCGCCCGCCACCGCGCTACCAATCGGGCGCCGTCGAAGCCCGACGCCGCTGGATCTGGGCGGCCGGCCATTGGGTCCGGCGCCACAACCCGGCGCGCAGCAGGAGGGGGATGCCGGTGAGGAGCACAGCGAGGTCGCGCGGGCGAGCAGCGGCGACGAACGCCAACGCTGCGGCGGCGTGGTGGAGGCCAGGCGCAGCGGAGGAGCCGGGGCGGCGTGCCAGGGTGGCACCGGGTCATGGAGGAGGACGGCTGATGGGCCAAACATCTTCGTCCCCAACGCCGGCATAGTGTGGGGGGATAGGCTTCTTCCGAGTTCCGATACTTCAGTCCAAGGGGCATAGTGAGGGCTTAGACTCTTCAAGGAGTTGGTTGTAATTTCGTGCTACCAAAGGATCATGTTAGTAAAGTGTAGGAAGCCCTGTGAATGAACCGGGTACACTTTTTCAAAGAAGGAAAAAAGAGCACTGTGCTAAACATAACACAGCAGATGAATCAAGCCATAATTACTTCACAAACATAATAAGCTCCAATTCTAAACACATGATTGAACTGGAGCAAACACCACAGTGGCTTATGAAGTTACCAAAGTAAAAAGGAGATAGAAGACAACATATCTTGGGACAAAGATATAACATGCATCTTTTGTCACTGGTTTGAACAACTTGCCTACTCCAGTTCAAAGGAGCAAAGGTAAGTTACAGCAAACTCTCAGTATAAGCCCATAAGCAGAGCAGCTAGCCCATCACAAACAGCTGAGTCAACAGACACATGGAAACTTGAGAGACAATAAAACATTCGACTGAAACTATAAGTGTATATTTTACGCCAAAAGGATAGCTCGTAGATCTGTTTTGCCGGTAGATAATTACAGAAACTTGGAAAGTACACTACTGGTTGATGATGTGAAATTGGGTATGATAGCACAGAAGCGTATCTCATTACCAACGTGTAGTGTATCTCACCACCAAGGCAGCTTCAGCTTGCCATCTTATTACTCAGATAAAAACTAGATGGGGGAACCTATTTCTCCATACGGATGATGCAGCGGATGCCTTCACCCTTGTGCATGAGGTCGAAAGCTGTGTTGATCTCTGAGAACGGCACACTGTGTGTGATGAACTTCTCCACCTCCAGTTCCTGAGAACAAATGAACAATGGTTAGTCTGAAGCACGAACAAAGTTTTCAAGGGCTTGATAACATTTGGGATGAAAAGGATGTTTCAACACATCTCAAATACCGCAACCACTAACTAAGCAATAGCAGAAGTGTTTTCTGTTTACCTTCTTCATGTACAACTCCACAACATTGGGCAGATCGGTGCGTGGTTTGTAGTTACCGAAGAAAGTGCCCTTTAGTGTCCTCTCATTGAGGAAGTTCATCGGATGAGTCTTGAACTCTGCATCCTTGTGTGGCACACCCACCAGAACAGCAACACCCCAGCCCTGGATTCACAATAGAATTGTAATGATTCTAAACAAAAGCGACAGCATGAATGATGAACGATAGGAGGTGAATGGAAATATTACATCATGGACACATTCGAACGCTTGTATCATAGCATTAATGTTTCCAGTGCATTCAACACTGCGGTCAACTCCACCATTGGTCATCTCAGCAAGTACCTAAATGATTATAACATTGTACATTACCATCAATTCATGATATATGAGTATTAGGGCATAAATCGCATTATTATCATTACAACATGTGCAAGAAACAAACCTCCTGGACAGGCTTGTTGTGGTCTTTCGGGTTCACAAATTCGGTGCAACCAAATTTTCTAGCTGAATGTTGACAAAAAATATATCAGTTTGGTGACTGATCAAAATCATGAAATAAACTGATGATTTAGTAATACAAAGATTATTTACCTTCTTCAAATCTGCTTGGGTTTAGGTCAACACCAATGATCCTAGATGCTCCTGCAATTCTTGCACCTTCTGCAGCCTTAATAATGTATGAGATGTATGATTATCAAATGCAAGCCCAAAACACATATTCATTATGATTGAAGGACATGCAACGAGAAGAATTTGGACACTTACAGCAAGGCCTACAGCTCCTAGACCAAATATAGCCACTGTGGAACCTTTTGGTGGTTTTGCAACATTGATTGATGCACCAAGACCTACAAAAAGGAATTGGAACTCAGATTCCCATGATATGCCCTCACAAGAATTCCGCAACAATACAAATGAACTCACCAGTAGAAATACCACAACTAAGAACACAAACTTTATCCAGGGGAGCCGCAGGGTTGATCTTTGCTACGCAACCAACATGCATGACTGTATACTCGCTGAAGGTGGATGTCCCAACAAAATGGTAAATTGGTTTCCCATTGATAGAAAACCTCGACTTGCCATCACTAATCATCACCCCCCGGTCGGTGTTGATCCTGAGTGGGTCACACATGTTGCTCTCGGCTGACCTGCAATGGGGACACTCCTTGCACTCCCCAGTGAAGACAGGCAGGACATGGTCACCAGGGGCGACGTCAGTCACACCCTCTCCAACACTCTCCACAATACTGCAAAAGAAAAATAAAAAATCAGGTGATCTAAAAGAAAATAACAGAAGGCTGTAGACCAAAAAATTCCTGAAGAAAAGATATATGGACATAATTGAAGGACCAGAACAACTCAACAAAAAAGAGAGAACATAACAAAATTTCAGTAGCCATAATAAAGAAATTTGACTCACTAAATGGTTACACAGGGCCTGATTCACATGTCCATCTCAACTAAAAATACCAACTAACTAACTTGAAGAAATTGATTACCACCTGGTGTTGCTCCTTAATCGCCAGTCTTTCAAGATCCAATGGCAGAACTTATGTGAGTAGGACGCAAGCAACATTGATTTAAGGTGTTTGACCACACAAATTTTTTATTTGCTTTTTTCACAGGTTTTTTAGATCACAGCAGCTGGGTGCTTTACTTGCTGTAGTCAATAAACAATGACTAGCAACCACACGCTCAACAGTCAACATGGCTGATAAATCAAGGAAGATGAACATACCCTCCAGCTTCATGGCCGAAGATCCGAGGGAACACGGGAGTCTGCCCCTAAGACATTTGGAGCCACGGAGGCGCGAGTCAACCGCAAATCGGTGAACGGAGAATTTGGCAAGGTAATTGTGATGAGTGAGTAGATGATACCTTGGCCTCCCAGAAGAAGACGTCGGTGTGGCAGAGGGAGGTGAAGAGGATCTTGACGCGCACCTCCATGGCCTGCGGCGGCGCCACCTCCACCTCCTCAATCGACAGCGGCTTCCCGGCCTCCCATGCCACCGCCGCTGCAGCAAGCACGAACCCAACAAAATTTCCACCCAATAATCAGTCCGTAGTCCACAAAAAAAAAAATTAAGATCGAACATTTGAACTATACTTGCGTGAATTTTTTTCTTGAAATAAAAATGCAAACCTAGTTCCAAAGAACAAAGAACACCTACAAGCACTGTACACAAGAACAAGAACAAGGAGCACTGACACAGCATCTAGAAGCAACCAGACTAGCTAAAAAATAATATTAAAAAATCTTCGCGGGAGTGATCCAAGTCCAAAGACACAAACCCCAACCCAAGAAAGGTCACATTTTTCTGTACCAGATTCCCCTATACTCATCGCTAATCACGATGACTACAACAATAACAATCAAGAAAGCATAAAAAAAAATAACAATCAAGAAGAATTCACTGACCTCTGCACTTGATCACCTTCCCCGCGGTCGCCATTCCTCACAGAAATTCTCCCCCAAAGCAAAAACCTCTCTTTCTCAGCCCCCAAACCAAAACCGAAAGAACTAATCTCGCTTCACCACCGATGAACTCGAGCCGAACCCGTTACGAGCAGGGAGAGGAGAGGCGGTTCATATATAGCGAGCTCGCTGCGGCGCGGCCGGAGAGGAAGGGAGTGGGTTCGCCACCGCCTCGTCGGCGTCGCCCTCTTCTTGGGCGCCCAAACCAGGGGGCAGGGGGCAGCGGCTCCTGCCTCCACCTGGAACGGAGCGCGCGCCGCCGTGGTTTTCGACAAGGCCGTGGCGGGATCGTGGCCGTCGGATGGGCGGCACCCGACGCGATCGACGGCCGGCGACGGGCTAGAGAAAACCGCCGGGGTGTGTGCGTGGAGAGAGAGGGATTTGTTCATATATTCTTTTGAGCGATTTCTGGATGGTGCGTGCATGTGGAAAGCGAGCGACTAGCGAGGTTTCGCCGTGTGACGCTGACGCTTTGCTCTCCTGGCTCAACTGGACCTGTGTTCTGTCATTTGTGTAGCGTGTAGAAAAAAATTATTTGCCACTTTAAGAGTGATATATTGGTAATTTTTTTGGTTTAAAAGGGTTGACGTATGTATCTAGCGGCAGCCGGCAGGGGTTTACAAAAACCGTTTTAGGGAAAAAAAAAACAAAGAGCTATAGTATGGAGCCCATTAACCACGGTTTTTGTAGCGGTTTGGTGCATGAATATGAATTTTAAAGTCTGAAAGAATTGTCTCGGTTAGTATTTTTTTATCATGAAATCACATGAAATGATAATAAAAAAATTAATTTTTAAATATTGTTTAAGACAAAGTGCTCAGAATAATTAATAGTATTTTAAAAATTATATAATTTTTCAATTCAAATTTCATTTGGATAAATTTCGTTCGGTTTAGACCGTTGATTTATCTGACCATCCGGCGGCAGCGAAGCTCGATTAACCATGGTTAGTCAGTGGTTTTATGAACCCAGCCTAGCGGTTCATGGAAACTTTGCTCAAAAAGGTGAAATTGGAATCTAGAAATTTCAATCTGGATACATGATCGGACAGTTATTTTAACGATTTGTTCAACAAGTTTTAGGGACAAAAAGCATGTGGTACATATAAAAAATTTGCTCGGTTGAAGAAAAATGGCAGCCTAGAGAGCACCCAGTGTCATGGTAGGACCACTACAAGGGCTTATTTGGGAGTCCCAATCCTGGTCGGGATCCCAGCCTAATCCCAGGATAAAAAAAATCCATGGGTAAGTTTCCCTGCGAAAACCCGGCCTTGCGTTTGGAAACTCACCACTGGGAACTTTTCTTGCCTCGTCCCCGTCCTTTCCACGGGGAATCCACACCTATCTCCGGACATCGGGAATTCCCCCCAGGCGAAGCTCTCCTGACGAGCGCCGAGCGGCGGCGGAGCAGCTCTCCAGATGTCGCGGCTCCTCACATTACAGCGACGAGCTTTCGGCGAGGTGGGAGAGGTCACTTTGTTTGTCCGCGTCGCCACCGCCACCGCCTCCACCCCCTCCGTCGCCGCCGCCGCCGCCTCTGGCCCCTCCAGCGTCTCCGCCGCATCCGGTTCTGGCTCCCTCTGCTCCTCCGCCGCCGCCTCCACCTCCGGCTCCCTCCGCTGCCTTCTCCGCCTCCAGCCCCCCTCCGCCTCCACCCCCTCCGCCGCCTCCTCCGCCTCTGGCCCCTCCAGCGCCTCCGCCGCATCCGGTTCTAACTCCCTCCGCCGCCTCCGGCTCGCTTCGCTGCCTTCTCCGCCACCGGCCCCCTCCGCCGCCTTCTCCGCCTCTGGCCCCCTCCGCCGCCTCCATCTACGGCTCCCTCCGCCGCCTCCCTCCAGCGCCTCCGCCACCTCTTCGGCCTCCGACCCCCTCCACGCCCCCTCCGCCTCCAGCCTCCTCTGTCCAGCTTCGCCCCCTATGCCGGTTCCTCCGTCTCTAGGCTCCCACAAGGTCGCCGGCTCTGCGGTGGGGCCACCGACCAGAGCCCCCGCTGCCATTTGGGCTCTAGCCTCTGGAGCAACGAAGGCGCGGGGCACCGGGGCGGAGCTAAGCTAGGTGGGAGCGCGGGGCGAAGTGTAGAGCTGAGCTAGATTGGGGAAGAAGGGAAGTAGGGAAGAGACCCAGGGAAATGAAATGACCAAAATTCTCTATGGTGGATTACTTCCCTGGGTTTCTTTTCACTGGGCTGCCAAATGAGGCCTAAGAGCATCCCCAGCATACTCCCTAAATTAGTCCCTACATTACTATACCGCGTATTCAAATTCTCCACTTGCCCGCGCGAGCATGTCCCACCTGCCTGGGATTGGCGCTGCCTGCTTTTTCCCCTGCCCGCACTTGCCCGTGGCTTCATTTTTCAAACCTGCCGCTGCCACTTAAATTTCCCGTGCGAGGCAATTGATGCAGGTGCCTCGATGCAGGCCGGTGACAGGGAGAGAGCTGGGATGCTCTAAGTGGATTTGCGGAATTGCATGTAACTTTACACTTTGTTTCTTTTTGAAAAATTAATCGTAGAATTAGATATTTCAAACATTAGTGCTATTTCTTTTCCAAATTTTAAGCACTCGGTGGGTCCCCATGTCATCACTACTTGGTCGGTCCCGCAAGCTGGTTTGTGCCCAAGTGGCACCCTTTTCTCAATCAACGTGTCCTTTTTTCCCTATATTTTTCCAGAGGCTGCCCACAGCAGGCACAGCTGTGGTCAAATTTCAGCAACCAGCTTACCAGCAGCGGTAGCAAAGAAACCTCTGGCTCTGGGCTCTAACTAGTTTGCCTGCATCCTGATTGCTACTTGACTTCATCACAGTGTCTAAATACTGTAGCTTCCACTATCCTTTTGCAAAATGGAAGAGCTGGATAGTGAATTAGCAAAGATTCGCAGCAATGGACGCCACAAAATTTCCACACCGGAAACTGTTATTAAACAAAATGGTAATTACATGCTAACCGGAAGCTTCTGACCATATGTACTGACAGTAGAGACCAAACCGTGAAAAGAAATTACAGAGCTGAATCTTTTTTGTTCCTTTTTTTTTTTGAGACAGTAGAAACTGAACATATGTGTATCTCAAGACCACATTATTGCTTCAAGGGAAGACCTTGAACTTCTCTCATTTTCTTCTTCGTAACCACCACCAGAGCTTGTGAGGCATCATCAGGCTCTAGTCCTCCATCCTCATGATACAGCGCAGGCCCTCCCCCTTGAGCATGAGGTCGAACGCTGTGTTGATCTCCGAGAAGGGCACGGTGTGCGTGATGAACTTCTCCACCTCCAGCTCCTATCCATCACACAGGTTGATGCATCATCAGCGATGTGTTACAACCAAGAGCATGATCAAGACCGAGTTTTTCTGAAGAAGCAGAAAGAGAAGAGCTTTGCTGTTTCAGCGTTTTACCTTCTTCATGTACATCTCGACGACATTGGGCAGGTCGGTGCGGGGCTTGTAGTTGCCGAAGAAGGTCCCCTTCAGGGTCCTCTCGCTCAGGAAGTTCATCGGGTGGGTCTTGAACTGGTCGTCCTTGTGTGGCACCCCGACCAGCACGGCGACACCCCAGCCCTGAATTCAGAGTTGCCACTCTTAATTGGGAGTCCATTTCAAGCAGAAGAAAGCATTGCTCAATTGATATGTAGCTGAATTGAGTAACAGACATACATCATGGACACATTCAAAGGCAGATATCATGGCATTGACGTTGCCAGTGCACTCCACGGCTCGGTCGACTCCGCCATTAGTCATTTCAGCAAGCACCTGATCAAAAACCATTGAAGAACAGTAAAGGTTAGATAAAAGATCGTTCATGTCATCGACATTTGAAGGGTCATCTGATCTGTATACTGGGGTAAAGAAGCAAACCTCTTGCACTGGCTTGTTGTAGTCCTTTGGGTTCACAAAGTCGGTGCAGCCAAATTTCTTAGCTGAAAATCGACGGGTTTCAAAGTTCAGTGTGCAATCCAAAAACATTTAACAGAATTCTGTTTCTGCTGAACATGACAGCAGTTTGTAGTCTGTACCTTGCTCGTATTTTGCCGGGTTCAAGTCGACACCAATGATCCTTGATGCCCCAGCCAGCCTGGCACCTTCCATGGCCTAACCATATGAAAAGCATACATACAGTAATCACTAATCAGACATGATCATAGCACATATTCTCATCAAAATTGCAAATAAAAAACTGTGTAAGAAAACTATCTTGGGGTTGCCATTTTGTCACTTACAGCAAGGCCGACGGCTCCAAGACCGAAAATAGCAACCGTCGAACCCTTTGTTGGTTTTGCTACATTCAGTGTCGCCCCAAGACCTTGAAAAAGAAAGACATTTCAGACTTTGAGCTACTTGAGTTATCCTAAAACTAATATATCATTTGGGTAATAATCCCATAACGAACCATCTCTTGCTCTCACCTGTTGAGATACCACAGCTAAGAACACACACTTTGTCAAGTGGAGCCTCGGGGTTGATCTTCGCGAGGCACCCGACATGGATAACGGTGTACTCGCTGAAGGTGGATGTGCCGACGAAGTGGAAGATGGGTTTCCCGTTGATGCTGAAGCGGGACTTGCCGTCGCCGATCATCACGCCACGGTCGACGTTGATCCTGAGGAGGTCACACATGTTGCTCTCCTCCGACTTGCAGTGAGCACACTCCTTGCACTCGCCGGTGAACACCGGGAGGACATGGTCACCTGGTGCGAGCTCCGTCACGCCCTCACCAACACTCTCCACAATGCTGAGGGAAAAAAAAATAATGAATAGCTTATTAGATGATCTTGATTATCAAGAGAATAAATTAACACCATTCATGGAAACAAAATTGCAAACAAGTCTACTTCAGTAGAACCGAGTCACTGACGGCACACCCCACAAAATTGCAAACAAGTCTACTTTACTTGCATAGAGCTGAGCATGCAAAGAATTAAAAATGCATTATCCTATCATCCAATGGTGTCAGTTGGTGGATTTTTTTATCATGAATGACGTTGGTCCATGAATCTTCATATGTCTCATGTCTGGTACCATAACAATAAAATATTCGAACCTGCTTTATTTAGTCATGGTACTGCCAAGTCAGGATTAAGGATGAATTTACTAACTACAATTAGAAAGCCGAATTGAATAAACTATAATCGAGCAGGGATAAGAGGCAAGAGTGCAGTGGGTTGTGCCCAGTACAATAAAAGTATATTAAAAAAAGACATGGTACGCAAAGAAAAATTCAGTAAACAAAACAACTGAACAAGGCAAACAAACAGGGTCACAGGGGTGGCAGGATGAGGCGTACCCTCCAGCTTCGTGGCCCAAGATCCTAGGGAAGACAGGAGTTTGGCCCTGAAGAACAGATTCAAGCAGAATCACAAGTTAGCCATTGATCCATGCTGTTGTCACCATCAGCTGCGAGCAGCAAGATGTTAATTAGAAATGGACATCTACAGTACACACATACCTTAGCTTCCCAGAAGTAGACGTCGGTGTGGCAGAGCGCGGTGAAGAGGATCTTGACGCGCACCTCCATGGCCTGCGGCGGCGCCACCTCCACCTCCTCGATCGACAGCGGCTTCCCGGCCTCCCATGCCACCGCCGCTGCAGCAAAACATCCAAAATCAAACTCAAAAACAATTTAGCCCCCACCAAAACCTCCGATTCTTCACCCAAAAAACCCAAATCTTTGAGTGATCTCCAGAAAGAAGAGGATCACAGGCCGGCTCACAGCAAGCGAACCTTTGCACTTGATCACCTTCCCGGCGGTCGCCATCTCTCTCGGACAACAACAAGATGAAATCGCTCCACAAAAAGAGATCTTTTTTCGCTTCCTCGCACACTCGCAGTTCGCTGAAATCGATGCTGGTGAGGAAGCAAGCGGGGGCGAGCCCCGTATATATAGTGGCGAGGAACTGAGGAGGAAGAAGAATCCTCGAATTTTTTATGCGCGGATGAGGCGCAATCAGGAGCAGAAACCGTGGTGGTTACTGGTGGCGCTGCTTTCCACACCGCCGTGCGCGCCCGCCGGTTTCGGCCTCGGGTGGTTTCCCGGCATTGCCGTCGGGTGATCTCGGCCGTTAATCACGGCACCTTCCTTTCTTCGTCCTTTTCTTTCTTTGATCTTTCTGGTTCGCCAATTTGTTTATGGAGCAAATCTTATGCTCCCAGTTTCATAATATTTATCATTCTAAATTTGTTTTAAATCAAATTTTTAAAATTTTATCTATAATAATCTTTTAAACTATTTGAATTGTGTACATAAAAACAATACATATAAATTTGTTTTGAAAAATACTTTCACAATATCATATTTTCGTAAATTTTGTATGTAAATTTTATTATTAATTGATAGTCAAAGTTGCATTTCAAAGACCTGCCAATGTACAAAACGATGAGTACTACAGAACCAAAGGGAGTATATGTCCTTGTAGCTCTGATAAAATGCGAGAATGATTTGTCGACCGCCCTGAATCAAATGATCAGACGCTCAAGGGATCTTAATGAAAATGAAGATGTATTGATAAAGTGTGTGAAATGCCGATGATGAAAATGGTGATATATGTAAAGGCAAAGCGTGGTAACATATGAAGAAACATGGTGAAACTAACGAAAAACATTGATGTTTGCTTGGTGAAACATCGGCGAATTACTGATAAAATATGGAGAAATACTAATGAAACCTAACAAGTATTAATAAATACGACGAGAGTATGAGTGGTGCGTCATAAGTATCATGCAACATTTCAAGCCAAAATACAATGTGTGTAGTACTTGCCTAGCTCCTTGCCCTTATCAATGGAGTACCAAGCTCCCTATATAGGGAGCTTCAGGGGAGTGTCACCCCATGAGCTCGTCGGTGTCATTACCCACCATAAGCTTAGCTTTGTCATTGTCATTGCCAACACACCATGAGCTCGACGTTTCCTATGGTGGGAAACGGAGGAATATGAGAGTGAAGTGGAGGAGATGGAGAGAGAGGGAACATGAGAGAGGAAAGGTCGACTTGACGAATAGTGCTGGTATCGGCGGTTTCCGCCGCCGCCAATGATGGCACGGAGGCAAATACCAGAGAACTTGTTGGGGAAGAGATAATTGGAGAGAGAAAAACGGAGGATATGATCGGATAAGAAATCGAGTGGACTGGAAGTGCACTTTGCTTAGAAAAAGTGTCCAATGGAGCCAACCATTATTAGTGGTAGTAGCAGCAGCAACAACAATAGCAGTAGAAGTAGGTAGTGGGGGAAGTAGTAGTGGTGGTGGTGGCGGCGGCGGCGATAATGGTGGCAACAGCAGAGCAGTAGTAGCAGTAGCAGTAGTAAGCAGCAATAGCAATAGCAGTAGTAGTAGCATCAGCAGCAGCAACAGTAGCAGTGTGTGTAGGAAGCCGAAATGGGACTGTATAGAGCCTGTGCTTCATGGCTTAATTAATGCCATTGGATTCATCAAGATTCATGCACATAAAGTAAATACATGCATAATAACACTATTATTTGGTTATCAAAATTGTGAATACAATAATCGCATAATTAATTGTTTTCAAAAAAAGTACGGAGGTTCCATGGAGCACTAAAGTATTTTTACTATGTACAGATAGTTATTTCATTATTTTCTTCACTTTATTTTGTCTTCTTATACTATCTTCTTGTGCCACTCCACATGCCAGCATATATAGGTAGAGGTGTGTAAGTAGTCAAATCAAAATTCGAACTCTATCCTTAAGATATTAAATAGATAGATGTGATTGGCATATGCTAGTGGTACCAGCGATGGGCCTAAAAGCTGGTAATACACATGCAATATGACTATAGGTTTGCAGGTAATACTAGCTGCGGATCTAGGATGGCAATGGTGGTAGGAGGAGATGATGTAGGTTTGCAGAGGAGGATGGTGGGGGTGGTGGCGGGAGGATGAAGTACATAGTAACATAGGCAAGGAAAAGGCAGTGCCAAGGAGGGAGAAGACGTTGGCAATTGGAGCAGGCAACACTGACTAGGGAGAGGTGATGACGGCTGGAAGCAACGATAGAAAACCCTAGTTGTAGCCATGGCAGAGGAGGAGGAAAGTGAGGGTGGCAATGGGGAAGTGAAAGGGGAAGGGCGATAGAAGGGAGGAGTGGAAGGATGAAGGGAGAGGCAAGAGTGTGGGGTGGTAGACAACCACACATGCATGAAATGAATGGGTGGAAATTGGGATATAAGGAGAGCTAATGGGGCTAGGATGAGACCGCGAGATGATTAAGATGTACCAAAAAGTTCTTTGCAAAAGTTGCTGACTGGATGGCTTGTGGTTTGTGTGCTCGAATGGCCTAAAAAATGAATATGACATGGCCAAAGTAAAAAAAATACGGACAACATGTTGATTAACAAAAAAGCAAAGCATGTTTTTGCAAAACCATGCAGTCTCGACGGTCGGATGTAAGTAGCCACAAAATCCAACGGGCAACATACTTCCGGTGGCCCCAAGGGTTAGATCCCACTTACTTGTTGGTCAGTATATATATCAATCTATACCGTGTATTCTTGCTCTGCGAGTCCCACTTGTATTAGAGCAACTTCAAAAATGAGGGTCCCACCAATATTATGGCAACTTCAAAAAGCTCATCTATATTTCTCCTCTAAAACATTGTTCACAAGAGAGCGTATCCGGTGCAATCGGGGTTCCCGTGCAATCTCCGTGCAACCGAACTAGCAAAAGTCATGAAAAATTCTAAAAAAAATCATACACGTACTTCAAGTCATACTCCACCTATATATAAAATTTTAAGTTCAAATTCGTTATATTTTAGCAGTAACAAAAAAGAGAAAATTCTGACAGATTTTTTAGTATAAATCTGTCAGAATTTTCTCTTTTTTTGCTGTGCTTTAAATATAATGACTTTGAACATAAAATTTTATATATAGGTGGAGTATGACTTGAAATATATGTATGATTTTTTTCAAAAATTTTTATGACATCTACTAGTTGGGTTGCACGGAGATTGCACGGGAACCCCGATTGCACCTGATACGTTCTCTGTTCACAGTACCCCTCTAAATTTCTTTCGCAATTTCCACGGTACTGTAAAAGGTTGTTTCCCTCAGGGCAGCTCCTCTGGTGGACCCCACGCGTCCGCATGTAACATCCGGTTAACTGCAGTGACGTGCAAGAGGGATTGACTTTGCGAGTCCAAAACCGGGGGCAGCGCCGCAGCGCGGCGCGCGCGGTGCCCGAGACAACCGAGAGAAAAAACAAGCGGTGTCGCGGCGCGTCTCGTCGTTTTGCGTCCGCGCTCCGCTACAACGGCGCCAGCCACCTCATGGTTTTGGTGCACGATTGGCTGCCATCTGCACGTCAGTTTTGTCTATGGATTTTTAATTTAGGTGCTAAGCCATCCAATTAGCCACGGTTTATCCAGCTAAGCGGGGCTAGGGATGCAAATGGGACAGCCTTAGGGTCACCTTTGGCCTACAAGTGCAAACGAATGAACTAGAGAGGGTGACCCCATGGTCAACCCATTTGCATCCCTAACCAGGACACTAATTAAGCAAGGTCTCGCGTGTTAAGCTGCGTTCTCGTCGGTTTATCTAATTTATTTCACCTATTTGTTTATCTTTGTTTTAAATATAAATTACGAAAACACTTATACACGGACCTCTGCTCATCCGGACACGTGCGCTCGTCGACGTCTCGCGTGCTGCGTCTCGCTCAGCATGGCGTGTCAGTCGACCGACCGATCGGACGCGCATCGTACCGCGTGCGCACCACTGGCCATTCTCATGGATGCACAACCAGCTGCAAGCAAGGGTCCCACCTGCTTTTTGTTTTTTTATTTCCACCCTATTCCCATGGGAGTTTAATTAGGGATGCAAACGGGCCGATCCTAGGGCCAACTTTGGCCCTCTTTAGTTAATTTGTTTGTACTAAGGGCTCGTTTGGATGGTTACCCCCACGCGCCGTGCCTTCCGTCGGCGCGCCCTCAGCTTTTGGCGCGCGTTTGGCTGGAGGCCGACGGAAGGCGCGGGCGCGTAATCGAAGGCGCGTGGATGAACAGTAAATGGGGATGCGGGATTTGGCGAGGACGGAGAAATCAGGCGCCGTCGCTTGCCAAATCGCGTGAGGGCGCGCCTTGCAATGGCGCTTGCCCGCAGTTGGCATGGCTAGCGGCGGCGTCCGTCCAAACAGGCTCTAAGAACTTGAGGGCCAACCCATTTGCATCCCTACGTTTAAGCATGTGACTATAAAATTTTGCTACATGTATATGATCCTCCTCTCCACGCTGTACAACTCAGCTCGCGTGCATTCTATTCTTCAATTGAAACTTGAGAAGACTTGGATTTGTTTTCATGAAACATAGGATCTTACCACTGAAACTTGAATTTTTGCTTTTGAAACTTTATTTTTGCCTACTAAAACTTAAATGTACTATTAAAACTTGGGTTTGCTCTCGTGGAACATCCCAAACTATCAAGTTTCATCAGTTATTTTTTAAGTTTCAATAGGTACGTTTTAAGTTTCATCAATTATTTTTCAAGTTTCATCCAAGTTTCATCATTTATTTTTTCAAGTTTCATCAATAGACTTATCAAGTTTCATTAGGCATTCTTTTCGTTCCGACAATCATTTTTCAAGTTTCATCAGTAGGTTTGTCAAGTTCCATTAGTTATTTTCTAAGTTTTATGGTTTTTTTTCAAGTTTCATTCATGTAGATTTACCGGCTAAAGCTTAAATTCACGGAGGAGCGATGGGAAAATAGAGAGATAAGGGACCACACATGCACAAACATGCATGCAAGCCTGAAAGCAAACATGCTTTTTTTCATCCATAGGATCCATGATACCCCAACACATCCAACGGTCATCGGGCGTCCGATACCCCAACATGGAATCGGATGTCCGATTCATGGCGCGCGCCATTATTGAAAACGTTGTATGCCGGCCGTCCGGTGCTTTCGGACAGCACACGCGTAGCGCGTCCCTTTCAGCTGCACGAGGCAGGTGATGCTTTTCACAGGTGGGTCCCGCCTTCTCCTAACTGCTGCATTTCCTCTACCCATGTTTCACTGCTGATGTGTCGCTGGCATGCTGCACTCCCCTCTTACCCCCTTTTCCTCTCTCTCATCTCTCTTTCTCTCTTCCCATCCATTCTCTCTCTACATCTACAAGAGCAAGACGGTAGCGAGAAATCATGTGTGTAATGGAGCTTCGGTTGTCGGATCTGGCAAGATTGACAGGGGCTCATCGGATCTAGGAAGGAAGATGGCCAGAAGAAAATAAACTCATCGGATCTAGAGGAGAAAAGGGCTAGGAGGAGGTAACCCATCATATTTTGAAGAAGACATTACAGGGAGGACATGAACCTCCATTTTTTCGCATAAAAACTTCAAACATGTAGGTATGAACTTGGGTTTTGCTTTTTGTTGCTTTTATCCGGCAAGCAGAAGGCAAGTTGGAGGTCCATACCTCATTTTTTACACCACACCTAATACTTTGCCTTCTGAAACTTGGGCTTACGCACTCTGAAACTTGGACTTTGTGAAACTTTGGATATTTTGTCTCCGAAACTTTGGATTTCGCCATT
Organism: Raddia distichophylla; assembly: GCA_005191435.1. Classification (NCBI taxonomy): domain Eukaryota; kingdom Viridiplantae; phylum Streptophyta; class Magnoliopsida; order Poales; family Poaceae; genus Raddia; species Raddia distichophylla. The sequence goes on from SPJY01024084.1 coordinate 58,450, forward strand.
GAAAGTTGAACTTTTCTCTGTTGAAATTTGGACTTTGCTCGCCGAAACTTTGGATTTTCTCCTTCAACACTTTGGATATTTTGTCTTTAAAACTTCGATTATTAGTGCTTAAATTGAACTTGTTTCGGTTTAAACTTGGGTTTTTCATCCGCCAAAACTTTTTCTGTTTTAGCATCAAAACTTTGGATTTTCGTGATTAAAACTTCAAATTTTGCCTACTGAAAACTTGGTTTACGCCTATTGAAACTTGGGTTTCATACTGATAAAACTTCTTGAAATGTCAAGTTTCATCATTAGATTGCCAAGTTTCATCAGTTAATTTCCATGTTTCAGTAGACATTTCTCAACTTCTAATGATGATGCCATGCTGACGTCAGCGGCTCGACGAATAGGACGTCCAATTCCTGGCGCTCGCCTATAATTAAGTACGGAGTAAGATGGTATGCTAATACTTCATGTGTGATAGTGGTTTGATCAGAAGTTCAGTGTCTAAACAAAATAGACGAACGAAAAAAGTGGCACGATATTAAAGGCGCAATTGTAAAACGGTGTGAGATGCGTAGCCAGCTGGATTCAAATCTTGCAGACAATCGTAATAGACCATATTAAAACTATTAACGAGCATGCATGCACTATGTAAACGCTAAATTAGTGTTAGCAAATTAACCACAGGCACCATACCGTTGGGTTTGAATTCCGAGCTGCAATTTTTTTTAAAAAAAGGTGCGGCGCCAATTTGACCTAGCTATACATTATAATTAATCAACATGTCTAAGATGTAAAGGCATACTAGAACACGTGTATTACAGAATTTACCTCAACAAGTTCAATTCACATGAGCTGTATACGGCGAAATATACTACGTCTACACATATTTAACGTTGTCAACTAGAAAAAAAAACATAAAGTAGAAAAATGATCAAACCAGTGAGTGAGGTGACCGCTGCTAGCTGTATATGCTTACCTTAGCAGCCAATAACTTATCTTTATAGAAGTACTTTGATATATATAGCGACCATAACGGCCAAGCAGCAAATTTGTATTGTTCAACAACTGCAAGGAGGTGTAATGTCCAGTAAAATATGTCAAATGTTTGCACATATATTACTTCTTCCTTCAAAACCGAACGGTGTTAAACTTTGTCCATATCGGGTAAACCGTCTGCTGTTTGATGGTGTCAGGCAGATCTTAGGTATGAACTTTCATGCTATTATTGATATTTGATTTTTGTTATGAGAAAATAATAGGTACGTGGTAACAGAAACATTGTGTAAATAAAAAATAGCAATGTTTTCATAAAACAATGGTTTCGGACATTGAAACAATCCTGAAAAAAGATAGGAGCTCTGCCAATTTATTAAAGGAGAGAAGAATTACATCGGCCTGACACAAAGCATCAAGACCCACCGCAACGCGAACACTGCCACCACGCATGCCACCTCGACCGCCGACGAACTGGCACGCCAACTCAGTCTAAACCTGTCGACCACCACGGCCGAAAGCGACAACCACAACAATGGCGCCCATCAACAACATCGAGCAAACACACATGGCCTAGCCAGATCTTCACACAAGGAACAACGACGTGACTACTAAAAGAGAACTCTAGAAGAACACCAACAACACAGAAGGACCACCATGACGCCTTCAACAAGGTAGCGACGACAAGATCACCGCCGTCATCTGTCCACATCTAGGTTTTCACCCAAGGGTGAGGGGGCGCCTATGACAGTGCCGCCAAGGGAAAAATGGCGCCGAAAGGCGTCGCCACCGTTAGCTTAGCGTAGGCTGGGCAAATCTTTCTCCTGGCACCTCCTCACCTCAATGTCGTGTTGCCGGAGCAACTAGAGTGAAGTGAAGAAGTCATCAACGAACCACGGCCGCCAAAAGCCTACCAGGACCGCTGCCCGCATGTATTGTGTATGCTAATTGAGGTATGTAACTCCTTTGTGTATGCATGTATTGTTGGTTTATTAAATTTATGCTCTTTGTATCATGACATACTTATTTGAGTGTAAATATATTATGAACATATTGCTTGCTCTACAAGATCTTTTCTATTACATGCCATGTATTAGTGATCATCCTAGTCGGTGCACTAGATAAACTTCACCGTGTTTAAACGACCTTTTGCATGTATGTTGTCCATGAATATTTTCACATGCACTTGATTTAGTGAAGTTTAATCTAGATTGGTTTATAACTTCATTCTTGCTTCAAATATGAATTTACGCATGTGTAAGGATTGAATATATTCTCATGTGTACGAAGTTGTGTTTATGAAATCACCTCTCTAATGCATATATATTAAATATTTTTTTATGCACTTAGTAGAGAACCTTTCTTGTGCCAAGTATTTTCATTTATATTGTGTTTCTTTATGTGAAACACTTGGACACTTAATCGCTCACGAACATCAAACAAATCCATATTTATCGAGCTTTTGAATTAATGTATTTCATGAGTGATTTGGATAGAATTAGTTACTATAAGTCTGTGTGATGGCTAAGAGACGTTGAAGGATGACAGTTAAATCGAAGTCAACAAGACGACGATGTCATCAAAAGTTGAGGACTAAGTTAAGGTCGATTTGGCAGGATGGTCGTCGAGGAGAATGATCGAGTCAAAGTCGAATAGGACAAAAGTCTCATAAGGTGAATCAAGTTAAAATTGACAAGACGAAGGTGTCATCAATAATTTGGTAAAGGTCATCATGCACAATACATTAAGGGTGTTCATGACTAAGAACATTGTTGAACCTCAAAATGAAGAAAGAAAACGGCAAGTGATTTCTCCTAAAACTTGTATGATTTTATTTATAAATTGAGTATAAAGATTGTTGTACTATTAAGAGGGATGAAAGTCGAATGGTTTAGATATGTCTTAGGTGCTCAAGTGATCAATCTTTATGAGAGTTTGAGGGAGAAAAGTGTTGGTGGTGTCGGAAGATGAGAGCTTTAGGTCTTTTGTGAATTCCTTTGTAGTTTCTGCTCCTATCCTTTAGGATTTGGTAGTGAGACCTTGTGGGTTGTGTAACCCTTGTTCTTATCTTTCCGTATAACCTAAGATCATCGAAATCGGAGTTCAGAGTAAAAATTTACATTTGTTTTCGTCAGGGGTTGTGTGCTGTGTATCGGACTATTACGGTATATCAGACTATCGGATGCTTGGTCTGATCCACCCTGTAAGATCAAGCCTCCCATGGGCTAATTGATTTTGGTAATTGATGGTAACTAGGCCGTACAGCTGGAACGCCAAGGATAAGGACCTTTGTTTTATAGTTCTTCTATTTTTCTTGTGTGCGTCTTTGGCTCGACTTCATCTCTCTGGTTGGAGGGTCCCACTGAGCACAGGTGATGGGGGTTCCGGGAGTGCCAGGTGTTAGCCTTTAGCGAATCATCTAGAGCGAGTGCACCTGTCTAGGTTCTCTAGGTTCGAGAGAGTTCGGGGGAGCGACAGCTGTCGGGTGTTTCGTAGCCTCTAAGCAACCCAAGCCAGATATTTGGTTTTAGGCGCGAAACTTCCCGCCCAAGTGATTTGAACCTCCCGCCGTGTCCACAAATCAACAAAGTGTCCCCTGACCCGAAGCGTGGTGACGAGAGAAGGCGAGAGAGGCGAGTCGGTAAACTTAGCCTCTGTCGGACGGCGTCCGGTGAGCCCAAGCCAAAATTTGGCTAAGTCCCCGAAAATATCGCCCCTGTCGGACGGCGTCCGACAACCATCGGACGGGGTCCGACAGCGTCGATTCCCATTGAGTGAGGTCAAAATTTGGCTAAGTCCCAATCGCACCGTCCCTGTCGGACGGCGTCCGATCAGGACCGGACGGCGTCCGGTGAAGTAGAAAATCGACCGCGAGGTTTCTCGGACGGCGTCTGATACGCGTCCGACGGCGGCCAACCTCTCTGCTCGAGAAAATGAATCTGAGCCGTCCATTGCTAGGGTTTCGCCTTGGGCCTATAAATAGGGGCTAGGAGCACGGGAGAAACTTGAGAGAGCCTACCCTAGCAGCCACCTTTTGCCCTAGCCACCTAGAGTGCTCCTCCCATGGTTCCCACCTCCATCTAGGGTTCCATGTGCTTGAGAGATTGAAGAGAGAGTGAGGAAGAAGAAGAGGGCATCCCCTAGCCTCCTCCTCGTCGTCTCCAAGGTTTGTACCCTCTCCATGGTTGCCTTGCCATCCTCCATGGTGGGTTGAGGGTTGAGTGTCTCCGGTCTTGTGCTCTTGGGATTCTTGCCACCGGGAGACATCGTCGTCGCCGAGCTTCATCAAGCGTACCGCAAGCAAACCCTTCTCCGTGAAGGTCACCGTGCTTCCCACGGTGCTTCCTCTCCGTTCGTCGGGGTGTGCAAAGTCCGCCGTGTGTCGGCGGCCATCTCCGTGTGTCGGAGGTGCCAAGGTGTCCGTGTGTCGGATCCAAATCCTCCATGTGTTGGGGGTACCTCATGTGTTGAGGTGAAACCCACCGTGTGTCGGTGGTCGGTGCCGTGTGTCGGCGCCGTGGGTGTGAGAACTCTCGCGTGTGAGGGAACTCGCCTCCGTGTGAAGGTTTGGAGCTCGCCTACCATGTGTTGGTAAAGAGCTACCACGAGTGGATTGAGGGCTAGGGACGAAAGGGTCCCGACTTCTCTGTGTGAGAAGTTTCCTCAACGGAGACGTAGGTGCTCATGTGTTGAGCACCGAACTTCGGTAAACAACTCGGTTTGCGTCTCCTCGTCTCACCCATTTACTTCCTCACATTGAATTAATCGAATGCATGTGAGTGCCATCGAGCCTCCTAGTAGTCGCTTGTGCTTGCTTGTGAACGCTTCCGTGATTAGACTCTAAATCTGTCGATAGCTTGGGTTCCTAATTTGACTAACTAAGCAAGCGAATTGATAGAAGTAAAATTTGAAAAGAGCCGATTCACCCCCCCCTCTCGGCCTAGGATCCTTACACACCCCTCTGTGTCTCCCATAACTAAAAAATATCTGACTATCTGATATATTTGATCTCTTGGTGTTGTATCCGATCTGAACCTCTCTAAACCTCTTCAGAATAAGTTCTCTAGCCGTTACTGCAAGTTTCTCACTTATTCATATCGAACTACCCGATATGTGATATCGAACTATTCGATATCCGTCTGAGTCTAATGTCTAGTTGCTGGGTGAGGCTATTTATTGCCTCTCTCTTTCCCATGTTTAGGGGTTGCTTTCCACACTATTTTGAGCAGAATTTTCAAGCATACTAGGGCTTCTTACATTCTTCACTCTAGATCTAAGTGATCTTTGTGAGAATAGTTGGGAGAGGGTATGAGTGCTAAGTGAGAAGAAATCGATATTTGAGCACTTGAGTTCATTTCCAAATTCATTCTTTGTGAGCATTTGTTACTCTTGGAGGTTGAGAACTCCTAGATGGCTAGGAGTCGACTACGAGCCACCGGTACTTTGTGTTGTGGGCTGTGCGAGTTTGTAAAGGCCAATTCCGCCTCCGGAAGGGAAGGAATCAAGGAGTAAAAGCGTGGGGTATTGGTGCGACCTCGGTGTGATAAAGGGTTGAAAGAGACCTAGAATCATGTGTGACCGAGCCTACCTCAACAGACGTAGAATCCCCTCAAGGATCCGAACTTTGCGAACAAATCTTCAGTCTCCAATTCACTCTTGGTTTCCCCTTGCCCTCTAGCTTGACTTACTTTAATTTATGTTTGTACTTGTTGCTGGTTAGCACATTCGTGTACTATTACTCTCTCTTGTGCTGTGGATTCCATTTTGGTGCAGGTGGTATCCTTGATTTATGTGGGATTCTCAAAAACCCTAAATCTACAGATATCGGATATTATGATATAATATTGTCGGACTATCTGATATTAACATCGGAACATCCGATATCCTTTTCCATTGTGCTTTAAAAGGTTGAAAATTTGTAACGCCTTATTACCCCCTCTAGGTGACATCTCGATTCTTCACTTATAAATAGGTCACTAATGGGCAGGGACTGCTAAATCATTCAATGATTCAAAAATTCACCTTCCATCCTTCTACTGCTTGAGGACAACACGGCTACAGCCTATCCTGCCTACCTATCAGGCTATTATCCTGTATATTTGAGTTGCAGCTTCTTTAAAATCTACTTCTGGGAAAAGCCATAAAAAACTGCTTCTCAGATCATAGTACAATTTGGGCTTTTGCGAGCTTTTGCCTTCTTGAAAGGGGTTTCAAAAGCTTGCTGTTTGTTTGAGCTTCTCAAACAAACAGGGCCTATATCTGGTTGTGGGTTGCCTTGGTCAGTTCTTGGTTAGCCCTTGACTGCCGTCGGCAGCTGACTCCTCCCCGTCAACTGTCGCCTACCGCTAGCCAACTCCTCCCTACCACCCGTCTCTCGCCGGCAGCCGTAGTGTCGTATGCCGTCCGACTCGTCCCCACCACACCGCCCTCCTTCTGCTTCTTGCCACATGTCGCACGCCGCACACGGCACACGGACACGAGTGCCCTACCGTTGGACGTCACGATCTCGCCGGATTAGAGATCAGGATGACCGAATGGGGATCTGGGAATTAGGGATTGTAGTTATTTTTCACAGATCAAACGATACAATGCTAGGGAGAATCATCCTCGAACCGTCGTTCGTCAAGCTTTCTTTAACGGAATACCATTTCGTTTGAGGAAATTGAAAATTGAACATCAATGACTCCGTTAATGATAATGGGAGTCATTCTTTGAACTCTAGTGGAACACCGTACCACTCGGAAAAAATCAAGTTTCGCCCATCGACGACCGTACCATGTAAATATCAACGAGGCCAACCTGACTACGAAGCACACAATATTAAAAAGTTGTACTTCATTATAATAATAAAATATAAATATCCTCGTCCCTTTTCTTTTTGTTGTATATTCTAAATATATTGTCACACCTGCAAACGCTCCCCTGTTTGTGCATATTTTTTTGTGTCACATAGTCACACAAGGTCCAATAACAACTGGATGTAATGGGTCTTCCAATGGGTCTTCGTTAATTTGACCTAACTGTTCTATTTCGGTATATTTAGACCTCTAATCCGAACCGGAAATCCTGAGCCACCTTAGGTCTGTTTTCGTGACATTCATGTAAGTTTGGTTTGAGCCCAACCTAGTGCGGGTACCCGTCCATGACTACAGTTGTCTCTATACCTGCACTCAAATGAATTAAATCATTTTGCACATTTCTAAAATAAGATCTTATCTTTGAAATCTGCATGTTAGTCCAATTCCATCTCGAATTCAAGCATATGTGCAAGCAATCCCAAGATTCCACATAAACTGGAACGAAAGAACTCATTTTCAATTTTCCTCTTAGGACAACCATTAACTGAATAATTTTTATCAATTCATCCGTTGCTCAAGTCATGACACAGAGAAACGTGTGTCGGAATTTTTACAACTTTCGGGCAAATTAAATAGTTTTCTATTTAAGCTAGGGAGGATCTCCTGTTAGAGTATATGGGCCTTGGGGAGGCCCATCTCCTGTACTCTATATATATTCCACCATTGATCAATACAACACATCAATTCCGCAAATCCCTAATCTCCAACATCGTATCAGAGCAGGTCTTTCCTGCCCCACCCTTCCACAAACCCTAGCAGCCGTTAGACCGCCGTCGGTATGGCCTCCACCGGCCATCTCTCGTCGTGTCCTCCCCCAACTCCGGCGAGATGGACGTCGGCGTCGTTCCCAACCTCGGCTCCCCTCCCATGGCTGCCACCC